>CAXKWD010000004.1:179484619-180084619 GCA_964059195.1 Ectobius pallidus | reverse complement strand
TTCACAGAAACTTGATTATTCCAAACAATTGTCACTAAAGGAATGCTGACTGACGGGGGAGGGGGAGGATTAAGGAGGAAGGACTACTGTGTCAACTCACCAGTGAATGAACAACTGTTTAAGTGAATATAGTTCGTGATGCCTAATTTTGCAGTTCATTCTGTTAAGAATAGGTATACCACGTTTCTTGCTGTAAAAAAAGACCATGTTACAGTTTAAGTGTATATTATAATATTTTAAAGTCTACTTCCTATCTATTTACACATTTTTAAAGCATATTTTAAGTGCCTATTTTATCTTTTAAAACCCTATTTACTTGTTTTAAAATCCTATTTTAGGTGCCTAAAACTAATTTTTTTTAGAGCCTTAAATCCCAGGTCTACTGATAACATATTTACACAAGGTTCATGAAAAAATGTGTCTTAATATTTGTGTGTTGTTTCAGCTACCTCAGCAGATGGCTCGTTTGAATCTCGGTGGAACTCCACAGCCAGGCTTGAGCATGAACATGGCCCCTACTATGCCTAATCCTGGTGCTCCTTTCCCTTCGACTGGTGGTGTTGGCCATACTCTATGGCAATAGTGTGTCTAGTGCGGTGAACAGAATCTTCTGGGTCAAGATTTTAAATTTAAAATGAACTGTTTTAGGGTTAAATATATATCGGAATAGCTGAGAAAAATCTATGTCGTGATTGCTCCAGTTGTTCTCTCAAAACTTAACATTTCCATATATTATAGCATCTGAATGATGACTGCAATAATATTAATATTCCCCACTATTACTTTGTTTTCAATGTTCCTAATAATGCCAGGATGGGATCATCATTTTGTTATGTTTGTTCATGAAATTGTTTAATGTTATTTTTTTATTGATTTTTATTTTTTTGATCAGGTTTAGAAAGTCTGCATTTTGATCAATCAACACGTTTGAATGAAATGAGTGTGTATTAAACTGATCTCAATATGATACAACTGCTACCCTTTTTTTCTATCAGAAAGTACTAGAGTGACATTCAGTTCGATATTAGTAATTCACACGATATAGGCAACGGTTGAGCGATGAGATCTGCTACGGAAAAGTGACTATTGTGAATATTGATCATCCACCCACTGAAAATGGATTATGTATAAATGGAAACAAAGATTATATATTGTCAATTATAAAATTGTCAACCCTAAAAATCACATAAGGTGATAGGAATGTGTCACTTATTAATGTTATTTATTCATTATTATTGAGTACTTATCCCATATACTTTGTTCATTCGTCAGGGCAAAAATCTTCAGTATATTTCATTCAAGTCAGTTTGGGACCATCACTAGAATAAGCATGGCTCGATATACAGCTGTTGGAAAAAGTTGCTCTTTTTTTAGGGTTGACAGGAGAGATTGATATTGAGATTTTCATATTTGTTCCTTACAAAAAAAAATATTATATTATATTATATATGAGATGTACTATTTGAGTTTGTATGTTGTACATGGCCTCCAGAAGAAAGAGAGATGGTTATTTTTATTGTACTATAAACATGTATAACTAGTAGGCCTATGTTATTCTTTCACACTTCGTAAGGTTTGTATGGTTAGAAGTTTCTCCTTCTAGAAGGCACACGCAGTAAAGATGTAAATATCGGACATTGATTTGTATTTATATGTGTGTGGGTGTACGTTATGTAACAACATATTCACACTATGACTTGTTATTTTTCATGTGTGAACAGTCTCCATTAAAAATGTTGCTGTATATGATATGTAGATATAGTCCAGTTATTCATTGCATGGCCAGGCGGCTTCAAAGTAATAAACTATTAAGTTGATGTTTCTTTATGTTACTTGATCTGACTAAATAGGTCTTGATTTCTGTTTTTCAAAACACATTAACATTGCAATATTCTCCCATAGTTCTTCCCTCGCTTTAATCAATTCACACGTGTTATTGTTTATTGTAACTTGATCTTGCAACCTCGCATTTTAGTCCTTTCAGAGTTGACGAGTCGCTGTCACAGCCGTCGCAGGGCATTTTTGGATTTTGATTGGCTGTGGCAACTAGCTGATTGCTGCAATAAAAATAAAGAACATGGGTTGAGCTGTCGGCAGACTTTTCCTCCTAACAAAAGGAAGCCGCCTGGCCATGCAATGAATAAGTGGACTATACTAGAGTAATTGCTCCATAGTCTTCCCAGAATTGAATCATCTTTGTTTTGCTTTGTGTTTTCTGGGTAAAGCACTGACTTTCTGTTCCAGAGTTTATGAGTTTGATCTTTGTGATCTTGATAAGTTGATCTGTGCATAAATGGGACAGTCCCTTGTTTGTAAATTTACAGACATGTAAGAGAATTCCTGTGGGACACACCAGCAACAGTTAGTGAGCATTCACACCAAAGTAGCATAGCATGCGAATCGCACTACCTGGATGCAGGCTGCACATCCGAGTTGCATGGTTCACAGTTTTGCATTCATACCGAAGTAGTGAATGCAATCTGCAGTTTAACGTAAATTATATATTTTCACTTGAACTATTGAGAAACCCGTTTAAAATAATGTAATTTAACTAAAGAGGATATAGTTTCAGCAATTTTAATCCATGCTTTTTTCCTGCTAGTTTCGATTGCCATATTGTATAGCCTATGCATGTACAATTTGTAGGCCTCTTTCCAGCAGTTTTCATGATATCTTTGCCACAATCTACCGCTACACAAGTGAATGTGTTGAATTTTCTTAATTAGAAAACAGCTGAAAAGGCAATCTTACGCTTGCGTCATCCCGAGTAGCGTCGCATGAAATAAGTACAGATCTAACTGGAGAAATGAATGTTGCACTCTGTGAGATTCATTATTGCCATGCTACTTCGGTATAAAGACTTGAACTTGTTTATTTGGGATATAAAATGAGTTGCGCACAACCTGCATCCAGCTATTGCGACTCGCTTACTATGCTACTTCGGTTAAAGGCCTTAAGTAGCCCAAAAAATTGAAGTTTTCTATATCATTTTGATAAAAATAGTGAAAGGCAAATTTCATTTCAGTGGAATGTCAATTATTTGAACTAATCAGATGAGGGTGGTTTGGATTTTCAGTTTGTTTGCATTATTGATTATCTATGAAATAACAAGTTAAAACTTGGAAACAGAAATTAACAACAGCACAGTCACATTCACCCCATTTCGACACTTTTCCCCCCCCCTGAATGGAACTGAACTAAAATAATAGGTTTGTTCGCAAAGCAGATCCGTTGACTGCTTGAGAATTTGTTGTACTTCGCATGTCCAGTCTGTAACTTACCCGTGATTTCCACTTTGCGAACAGTTACAAGAATTTGGAATCGATAGTTTCTGCGTTTAATCAATATGATATGCAAATAAAATATATATTTCCCTTTAACATGTTATACATGCAATATATATCGGCAATATAAACTATATTTTGGGAAACTTTTAATTATCTTCCATTATTCATACATATATATGTAGCCTATGCTTATAAATCTGGCGCAGTGTTATTGGAGGGAGGAGTCAGGCGCGTGAAAATAGGTTACTGCGCATGTCTCTGATAACAGTTCATGGTTGAGCCTGCAGACTTTTCTTATAGTACAGAAACTGTCCATGAGAACACAGCAAACAGAAAATTGAAATCAGAATCACGGATTCTCGCTTTGCGAACGCATGTGGAGAAAGAGCGCATGCGTGAACGATGTGTTCCTCGTTTCTGACTGCTTTGCGAACAAACCTATAATTACATTGGCTTGCACTGCCGGAATCTTGCAGATTAACATTGCCTTCCAGTGGGTCTTAGGTTTTCAGAATCTGATGTATTGCTTGAGTCAAAGGTTGTTGCTCAGATGCTTGCCACAGATGGGAACAAAACATCAGATTCTGAAGACCTAAGACCATGGCTCAACAGCCCGGACTCAACTGCGTTTGTCACCATCAGACAAATGAGTTGCTTTCCTTTGAAATCTATACCAACTACAAATGTTATTGTGAGGTGAAGGTTTAGATGCACTGGAAGGCGTTAATGATTTCAAAAACTTTCACTAATCAATAGTATAATATATAACTTAAAAAAAAAAAAAAAGGATATACAGCATTACCTGTATACCATATAAAAATTTACAATATCAGAACAAGCTGCTACCTTCCGCACTGCCTTCACTATGTGGCTAGCTTTCTCCATGATAGGGTTACCAACTCTTGGAACTGGAAATAAGGGACCCAAAGTTACTACTCTATACAGCATAACAAATGGTCACTTACTAATTTTTTTGTACATTTTTTTGTGCATAACGCAGATTGCCTTGCAGATAAAGAATAATTTACAACAAAATGTACACTTACACAAAAATTACATTAACTTTCAGTTAAATCATTAAGGTTTTCAGTAATAACAGGAAGATTATTAAAACAATCAAGAAGTAAAACCATTAAAAACTGAAGAAAGGAAACCTGTACAGCTTAATTGTTGTTATTGTATAGGTGGTTTCTTAATATTTGGATGGATCCCTTAAGCGATAATAACGCCACTTCAATGTACAGATCTTGTGACAATGAGAAACGTTTACAGAAGTTAATAAAGAACGTTGTTATTGTTCCCCTACTACCAACCATTAGTCCAATGACTTCCAACATTTTTCAAACCGTATTTGTTCTTGAAGTACTCAATGGTTGGTTCATATATCTTCTTTTTTTTTCATTATCAACTGCTGCAGGTTGATCTTCTTCAGTCTCAAAGCAGACTGTATGGAATTAGAGTTTTCTCCATTGCAATGATGTCTGCTCTTTGTGTTCCTCCATCCATGGCAATGTGGACCTCCTCGTTGACGTCATAATTCTGCAGTTTCAAGGCAGCCACTATCTTGCTCCTTATTTGATGATGCTGAATGTTCCTTAGAAGCTCCCCATATTGACAAAAGCCTAGAACGTGTGCCAAAGTTTCTATCATGTGCCGTTCTGACTTTGTCCATAGAGGGCACGTACTGGAGCAACATTTGGTTGTAACTTAATAGCATCTCACCGCTTGGAACTAGTTAGCCCTTTTTGATTTACTAACCATTTGTTGGCTGGAGGGCAATCTTCATATAACATCACACCTTTGCCATGTGTACGAAGCAAGCACCATTTCTTAAATTCTTGACCCCTGTATTAATATTCTGTATTTTTTAAAATTATCGTTTACGAGATTACATTGATTTACGAACTGTTATCTTTTAAATTCATGCTTTCTTCCACTGTACTCATACTTGCCAGCATCGCTCATCTTTAACTCTTTATAAAATATTTCACTACCTAACACACATGTTCCTCTCAGTGGCTACAGTGATAGTGAAAGAGGGACACAGGTACCAAACGGAAGTCACATGGGTGAGGGTAGAGGAAAACTGAAGGAAGTGACAAAGAGAATCCAACCAATTACAACTACCAATCGTATTTCATATGTAACTATTATGAAAATATCATAGCAAAACAAATTTAAAAGAGTGAACAGTGGGAATTCTGGAAATACAGGATATGTCTTGAAAAATACGGGAGGTGGGATTTTTATCCAAATTAAGTGAAAATATGGGATTTCCTGGAAATATGGAATAGTTGGCAAACCTACTCCAGGGCATCGCACAGGCCCCAGTTTCAGGTACTTTGCAACCTGGGCAAAGCGTTGTATAACCACCCCTTCCATTTCTTTAGTTGTTAAGTTTGGGTTTTACCCAAGTATCAACCAATAGTATTCTGATAGCATTTTATTTTTGTGAGTAATCCAATCACTACCTAGGCAACACACCAAAAATAATTTTTTTCTAAGTAACAGTACTTACATTTCGGTAAAATATGCATGGTTGCTATTTTAATTTCATTTACAAAAAATTGCCTACGCTCGAAAAATATTTGTAATACGTAATTTAGTAAGTCAGAAATTTTACAAAAATATTTAATATATTTGGAATTTTAAAATATATGCTAAATTATATTTAATTCTGTACATAAAAGATATACTCATAATTTACTAGTATTTTAAAACCACTATTTTTAGAACAAAAAATTACTGCCTTATTTCTACTTTGTAGTGAACTAGATCTAACATTTTTAAATGTTTGAAGTTTAATTCTTTAAAAAAAAATTCAATTGTCATAAAGTTTATTTCTCAAATTTTTTCATGGATTTTTCTCTTTGCAAACTCATCTACTATTTCTGAGAAGTTCATTATCAAAGTTATATCTGCTTAGGATACAGTCAGTGCTTTTTTTGTGACGGTATGCAGTACCGGCACCTTTTTTAAAAATAAAATTTGGATATTACTCAGAATATTTCTATCACAATTCCCATAAAATTGTTGTATTTAAAATCAAGCTTGTTTGTTGGTTTTGTTAGATTTCTGCATACATAATAGCCTACGTACGAGCACATGACAGTTTCTGTAAATTGCCGTGGCTACTGGACTGCAAGAGGGTTGGGGTTGGGGTTTTCCAGGCCTCAGCAAACTGCTCTTGTGGTCAAAGCCATTCTAACGGTAAAATTATTGCACCAAGTGCAGTTAATGCTAACGTAGTAACAAACAAGTAGTAAGTAATACAAGTAAGAATCAGCTTGAAAAATTTTATGTCATAACCGGGATTTGAACACGGATCTTCGGCTTAACGCGCCGATGCTCTACCATTGAGCTACCTTGACAACATGCCAGTCCGACATCAAATTCCTCAACTGATTCAGAAGACAAGGCAAACCACGGGAGGTTTCTCTCCGTCGAGAACACACATCCAAATGGCGTCCTACCCTTGTAGGTACTTTGAAGCCTAGTTATTATTTATATAATACTAGCTGACCCATCAATGCTTCGCATTGTTAGATTTATGTATATATAGGTTAAGTGTACACAATTTAAAGTCGATTTGATGCACTTCTATAAATCATCAGCCGTCCAGCCAACACGGTGGACGTATTCATATTCCACATACTCCTTCACCCGTAGTTTACTCTGATTATGTAAAACATTTAATCGTTCTGTCGCTTAAATGACCCCAAAAGGGAGGGGTAAAAACTAAGGTAAAGATAGATAGATGGTAAGTAGTAATTAATCAGGAAATTATGAACTACCTGAGGGTAAAGGCGGACGGTGCATAACGATGACAACCTTACGACCTTCACGTCCCGATTGTCTAAAAATACGGGAGCCTCAACTTCTTGGAACCCTCTGGGCCCCCATGGCCTGTAATAGGGAACACTTTACTTACTATCTTTTGCAATGCAGTCCTAGGCTAGCTATAAGAAAAGAGTTCAACTCTTAAGAATAGAACCCAGGACCTTCTAAATTTACTTCATGTCAAAAAATAGTTGATAATCATTTACAGGAATTCTATTGATAGCCTTTTTCATAATTTTATATCTATTAGGTTTACATGAAATCGCAGTGTCATGCCAAGCCACCTGTGTAGTTTAAAAAAAATAATGTTGTCATGGGGATTGTATACATGCAGTATGAATTCCTTTTGGTGAATTACATAACCTTACAACCCTATTTTGGCCCTTAGGGTGGCGTGCACCAAACTCATGCCATTTACTCTTTTAGTAAGCCTTACTTCTTTAGTTCTAACTACTTTAGTAAGCTACTCTTTTAGTAACCGTACTCTTTTAGTAAGGATGGCGTGCACCAACCAGGAGTAAACTAAACTCGGCGGCTTTCAACATAGAGGAATGTACTAAAGAAGTAAAAATTTTATTTACTCCCAGAGTAAATGAACTTACTCCACAAGTGGTGGAGAGCACCAACACGGAGTACGTTACTAACGTAGTAAGTTGTGGAGTAAATAAGGCCAATATTTACTCCTACTCAGGGGGTGGAGTAAGTTGTGGAGTAAGTGTGTTCTGTGGCATTTGCGTGAGTTATGAGTTACATATCACATTAAATGGATTACATAGTTCAAACTGAGGATAAGTTATTGAGATGAAGAAGGTTGTATACCAAAAATGAGAGTTGTGGCAGGTGATTTAATAAATATTAAGCGAACCATACCTAGTAGGGCATTTAATAACAGAAAACACTTCCCCCTGCTACTTAACCATAGAATTACTGAACAATAGGTGATTCTCATTGTTAAACGATTTAATGTAATTATTGTAAATTAATTTTATTACATTACACTTCTATAGCTTAACATAAAGCACAACATTGCGAATGCCAGATTATAATAATAATTATAAGAGCTAAAAGTTCAATAGTTGCACCCGCAGTGTTAATGAATAATATGTCCTTTTTTTCTAACCCAGGTGTAAAAATGTCCAAACAGGCCACATCGGAAGAAAATTTGACTGACTCTGGGATTAGCGTACATTGAGAAGGGGACACATTGTAAAACCATTCCTTAAAGACTCCCCAAATCTCGAATGGTGGAGTGAGACGAGACTTTCATGTTTGGGAATAAACTATAACAGATGCTGCAGGTATATAGTATGCTGCTAACTATTTAATTAACCCTGTGGACAGGAAAGTGAGAAGCATTATAAACTATATAGAAAAAAATGCCAACATGAGTGCCAAAAGAAAATTTTAAGGAGGGGCCAGGAGGTTGAAGCTGCACAGGATCTAGAGAAGTAGTCACTGAAATTATTTTTAAACACACAACCATCTACATAATTATTATTGGAGTTCATAGCTTCCGAAATATTGTACCGCCATTTTTTTTTTAAATATTACATTTCTCAGTTGTAATATTATTATTTTTACAAGGTAATATTTTTTAAGTAAATGTTCTGTGCATTTGAAAAAGGACAGAAACATAATGCCCCTTATTAGTTTTGTTATCCTTTTTATCCCCCCTTTTTCATGATTTTGTGTAATACTTCTTATTAATATTGTTAAACAGTCAATAAGTATTAATAATTCATTATAGTGAGATTTATGATAACAACTATAGAATAATTGATTTATCGTTTTTGGGGAAAAATATGTAACTTTAGGAAGTATAAATATTTTAATATATTTTAGAACTTTATTATTATTATGAGATAAATAATTATAATATTGACAATATTGACAGTGAATCAATTATGAAAATCAACTGGAAATTCCAATTGTTTGCATTATAATACAGAAATAGTTTACACAAAAATTGTAATCACAGTACCCATACGTAGGCTACTAAACTGAAAATACTCAATTGAAAAAATTAAAATTAGTAATGAATAAAACATTACTATTAGACCTATTTTAAAACATGAAGATTGTCATTAGTAATATTTGGAACAACCCAAATTCATATTAATTGTTTCAGCGAACCTTTCCTTTTCATTATCTGGCACTTGAATAATACTGGCAATTGAAATGCACGTGTCCTGCTGCGCTGCACTAACGTTTCTGCTCTGTTCTGCGCAGAATTCGACTACTTCTTTAGTAAAAATCGCTTACTACTTTAGTAACAACTAAAGAAGTAACTATCAATTGAGCTCTCCAACACCAACTAAAAGAGCAAGTTACTAAAAGAGTAGCACTAAAGTAGTAAATTTAGGAAGGGAACCTTACGTAACAAAAACCGGTTTGTCTGTCTCACTCTAGCACATACATTAGTATGACTTAAGAGTGAGACAGATGTACTGGTTCTTGTATACTCCAGGTCTCCGTCTTAAATTTACTACTTTAGTAAGATTTACTCCTGGATGGTGCACGCCACCCTTAGAGTTCCTTAGAAGCCAAAGATTTTGAAATTCTTTCTTAGTGCGCCTCTAGAGCCTATGAACAATATGTTTACCAAGTTTCACGTTCCTAGGCTGTATAGTTTTTGAGAAACCGTGATCAGTCAGTGAGTCAGTGGGTTTTGGCTTTTATATATAGAGATTAATTAAGTGGAAGGAAAGGAAATAGACATTAAATCCATGTCTGGGATATTAATACAAGTAAGAATCAGCTTGAAAAATTTTATGTCATAACCGGGATTTGAACACGGATCTTCGGCTTAACGCGCCGATGCTCTACCATTGAGCTACCATGACAACATGCCAGTCCGACATCAAATTCCTCAACTGATTCAGAAGACAAGGCAAACCACGGGAGGTTTCTCTCCGTCGAGAACACACATCCAAATGGCGTCCTACCCTTGTAGGTACTTTGAAGCCTAGTAAAAAAAAAATTCAAGCTGATTCTTACTTGTATTAATATCCCAGACATGGATTTAATGTCTATTTCCTTTCCTTCCACTTAATTAATAGTATATAAATAATAACTAGGCTTCAAAGTACCTACAAGGGTAGGACGCCATTTGGATGTGTGTTCTCGACGGAGAGAAACCTCCCGTGGTTTGCCTTGTCTTCTGAATCAGTTGAGGAATTTGATGTCGGACTGGCATGTTGTCATGGTAGCTCAATGGTAGAGCATCGGCGCTTTAAGCCGAAGATCCGTGTTCAAATCCCGGTTATGACATAAAATTTTTCAAGCTGATTCTTACTTGTATTAATATCCCAGACATGGATTTAATGTCTATTTCCTTTCCTTCCACTTAATTAAAGTAGTAAGTAGTTAACCACCATAGTTAATCAGGAGTGCGTGTTTAAATTTAACTGCATTCGTTGCTTACATATAATAGGGATGTAGCGAACTAGAACCAACAGATGTCTCCACTGCTCTAGCCGGTATGCGCTAGGCGTTCGTCACTTGTTTTTCGAGTTGTTGTCTGCTGGTTCCATGCTTTTAAATGGCGTTTCATCTTAGCAGATTGAAAAATACATTCGAACTTTTCTATTTTTGTAGCGGGTAAATTTCTACTAGGCGCATTTCTTTGTATACTGGACACTTCAGGAATATATTTACGTGAAAAAGCTTAAAGAAAAATTTCAAAAGATAGACGCTATATAAGTCGAAAAGAAGGAAGAATAAGCTGACAAATACTGTGAGAAATGCCCGCTATTAACTACATTACTATGTTCACTACATACAAAATGTTATGCAGATATGAATATTTATATACAGTACTGCTAATTTGGCAATTGGGTATGATTCAAACTAACTAAAAGAATATACCTCTAGGGTTCAGACAGTAAAATACTAATTGATATAGGTGATAAACACTGATTTATGTGGTGTGTATTCGCAGACATTTTTAATATTATTTATTTTCTGTATCAAATGCATATTTAGCCTATACCGTCAAATTAAAAACGCATTAAAAATCAAAATATACAATATGTTTACAGCACGAAAACTTACCATTTCCTGCCCAGAATAGTGAAAAAAGATGGGAACTTGGGAATCGATTAGGCCTTTTTTTTTCTTCTTCTCATTCCTCATTCTTTCTTATTCCTTTTATTATCGGTAAGTTATGCTAGACCATCGTTACATGATTTTCATTTCTAGTTATGAAACAGAATATTGTTAAAAATATTTCATTGCATGACATATAGCAGATTATAAAGGCAGATTTTAATAATTATCATACGTTAAGATATATAGCCTATTAAATTGGCAACGCTATTGTCACAATTTTTATTCGAGGCCGTCAATCTAACTTGGCTATTTAGAAATCACAGAATTTATATTTTGATATCAGATGCAATAGAAGGCTACAGTAGCCTAATATACACATATTTATACAGCAAAGTAAAATAAATAGGCCTAAAATAACTAAATAAATTAAACAGGGAAGTGGTCTTTAAATATAAAGGTGCACTAAAGATAAGTTTAACAAAGGTATAAAACTAACACAATGTACTGTAATTATCATTGCGTTACTAGGAAATTTTAATTTATTTATTGTAATCTACTTTATTTTTAAATGGCCCATAACATATTCTCGATGCTCACGGCAAATTTAATATTAATTTAAAAATTAAATAATATCTAATCCCCGCACTGCATATAAATATTCATACATTGATAACATATTACTGCAAGTAGAGTACAAAATAATGTCGTCTGTATCGGAAATATCTCACAATATTTGTTCGTTAATCCTTCCTTTTTAGTGTTATTTAGAGCCTATCTGCTGTGATTTTTCTTTCGTATTTTTGACACTTCAACATTCTAGAAGGGCCCAGTAGAGAAGGAAGTACGTATAGTAGCCTCGTGTCCTCTATAAAAATATAAAATTACGAACATATTTTTCGGACTGAGAAGTTGGAGCGCCATTTAAAAGCATGAAGCCAGCAGAAGAAAACTGGAAAAACAAGTGACGAACGGCTAGCGCATACCGGCTAGTACACCCACGCTATCTGCCGGAGAAGTTTGGCGAGCTACATCCCTATTTGAAAAGAAATCCCTTGGTTTGTGTTGCACAGGGAAGTGAATTCATAATTGTTTTGTCAATTCAGGGGAGAAACATTTCTGGCCATGATAGGCGTGATTTGTTGGACATTAACTCAGAAAAATGACTTCTAGGAGAAGTGTAGGAGTTCCCGTGAGATTCAGTTAAAAAGTTTCTGTGAGTACCGTCACCTTTTTAGTTAGAAAAAAAGCACTGGATACAGTCATCCAAATTCTGCAAACCACAGGTTATGTAGTTTTGCATTGAAGTGCTAGTTTGCGATTGTTGTAAAACCACAGCACCCTAAAAATTTTGAGGTACCGTACAATATTTTTTTGTGTAATACAATTTTCTTATATTGTTAAAAAAATTCCCCCTCAAAAATTTGCTGCCCTGGGCAAATGCCAAGCTGGCCCATTTTTAAATCAGAGCCTGCCGTCACAGCTCGTCCTTTCCTACAGTATCGTGTTAAAACTTTAAAACACTTCATGCACAGCTCAGAAAATTTAGCATTTCCTATAGTGACCATTAAAAAGACTCCCCCTACTTTGAGTGGCATCACTGTTTCCCCAGGAGTTTTGCCAAATTTCTGTCATGATTTGTTCCTGCCTATTTGTAGCTGAGTTAAAGGGCACACTTTTTGGTTAGTCAGTGATGCAACTGTCTCATTTGCCGGAGGATTTGAGTATTGTCTGTGTAAGTTGTGCAATCAGTTTTGGGGTGTGACATTTATTATTGAAAGCTTTTAAGGATGTTACCTACCAATAGCCGAACACTTATAGGGATAGACAACATGCCGGATTCTACTATGCCTGTTTTATTTTTATATACACTTCACAATTTTATTCCAATGCTTCTAATGAAAAATACACTCTATGAAATCATTAATTATTATCATCATCATTGTTAATATCTTCATCATCATCCTCCTCTACACATTTCAAGCTCAATCTTCTAACAGTGCTTCCACCCCTGACATTTTCCCCTCTTGCGTAACGTTGGGTAGTCATCATCACTGCTGCTTTCTACTACATTACTGTATTTTTAATCAAAATTCTTTCCCTTGCGTTTTCTACGCTACTGTCTTTCTCATAATTGTAGTGGAAATTTTGAACTGTACGCTGAATTACACTTGTCGAAATCATGCTTTTTCCAAGGTGGGTCAAATGATGTTCTAGCCTCTTCTTGTGTTTTAAGATCTTGTAAATTCCTAGATACCGTTTCACTCGCACACCAGCAGCCTGAGGTGTTCCTTTTTGCACTTGTTTAGCTTTTGTAATAGTGCTGGCAGAACGGGTATGAGTATCTCCAAATCTGTCTGCAGTAAGATAGGATATCTCTACTCTTAGTGCAAAAGGTCATATCGTCGTTGATACTGCAATAAGTCATATGTAAAAAAATCTGATGTGAAAGTCACATAACTTCCTCTGCCCAAATAAAAGTTAGCAGTATTCACATATCCTTTTACAGAATCGCAAGACACAATTTTACGCTAATTGTTCTATAAATACCTCTTCTTTCAATGATGCGACTAAAAGCGCATGCTATATAACAAACTTAAAAAAAAAGAACAAGTGACTGCAGACGTTTATTGAACTTTCCGCCGTAAAATATAATTTCCGAAATTTATCGAATATTTCCCTCAGATACTTCTTTACTCTATGCATGGCCAGCAATACATCTTTCTCACTTCACATTCTTATATAGAATAAGAGGCCGTGAAAGAGCGAGTATTCAGTTGTTCATCACGCAAGACAAAATTTCTACAAACAGTGGGTGGCTTGTAACTACCCTCAGAGAATTTTTTCGAAAAAAGTTTCAAATAAAAGTTTTAGCTCTCAGTAAAAGGAACACATGTGCAAATTTTAAAGACAATCGTTAGAGCCGTTTTCGAGAAAATCGCGAAAAACGAAAATTTCTTCATGTAAAGTCCCCTTAAAAATAAGAGAAATTTGTCGCCAATCTTCGAATCACATTTTCAGAAGGTACCTGACCCAAATACGAAATTTTGTTTTCATACGATTCTCCGTTTCGGAGCTAGCCTGTTCACAAACTTCCACACAGACAGACACACACACAGACATGTTTCCAAAAATAGTATTTTTGGATTCAGGGGGCCTTGAAACGTGTATATATGCTAAAAACTCAACTTCGAATTTTAGGGTCGAAAACAATACTTCCTCTACCTATAGTACCTATGGTACGGGCAGAGGAAGTAAAAATTGCAATTTTAATTTTAGTGTTTTTGTGATCAAAATGAGCAGACCTACCTTCTTACAAGAAGGAAGGTCTCATCATTTTGATCACAAAAACACTAAAATTAAAATTACAAGAAGGTAAGGTCTCATCATTTTGATCACAAAAGCACTAAAATTAAAACGGCAATTTTTTTACGTAAGACATATTGCAGTATCAACGACGATATGTAGAAATGAAGTTCATTTTTAAACTGCAAAAAGTTTTGTGTTCCTGTAATTTTATTTATGAATTGAACGCTTTAAAAATTATGTTATTCTTTAACATTAATGTTATACTTTCTACATACAACCTTTTACACTAACAGTAGTGATATGCCATCTGGTCCTGGGAATTTGTAGGGTTGAAATGTATTAACAGCCCAACGAACTTTTCATATGTTACCACTTCCCTGGCTACCTCCCAGCATTCTGTACTGGGTCTACCATTGGCCTTTGTTTGTTCTAACCCAAAGAATGACACACAGAAAATGTGGAATATAACTATCATAGGTAATCCCACAAGAGATTAAGAGAGTATTGATATATTTGTGAGAACAAAGTTCGAGCAAATTTATCTGATGAAACTCGTAATCTCGAGTAGGATTTATTAAGACTATTCCATGAATAAAATGTAATAGATTTTGTAAGTAATTATTTTCTTACTTTGTTATTATACTGTCAGCCGTGAGATCACAGCATGAACAGTCCATGAATCAATCAGAGTTCTCAATGCTACAAATTGTGCGTACCACAACATGGAGAGTCTCATCATAGTTCCTTACACCAAAACTCTATAAAACCACACAAACTGGCTTGCACCGAATTGAAATTGTGTTTTTTCTCAATAGACATTTGTATTATTTCAATTTCCAAACAAGTTATGTTGTATAAAATAATGTCTTCATTCTGTTCACTGGCAGCATGTCAGGTGTTAATCACAGCACATTGATGCCTTACATGTCCGGTAACGAGCTGATGTTTTATCAGATAAAATTGCATCCTAGAGACCTGAGGAAGTGAATTATAAGATAAACGATCGTGATTGGTCTACATCCGAGGAATTGCTAAACGTTATTGGTCAGTATCAAACACGCAGCGTATGAATGGAATAGTCATTGAAAAGGCTACATATGTCTTGCTTTGCTTTAATGTCAAGCCATTGTACCTGTAATTCCCCCATCAGATTATTCATTTATTTAATTAATATACAATTTCTTTTAGCCCTATTTCTCCATAAGGTACATTAGGGCTGTAGTTTTATGTCAATTACAATGTATAATGTACCTGTTATCTTGTATACTAGAGAGCCTGTTTTGCTATAGTTTAAATAAAATTATCGTAAACTCTTAAATATAGAACATATGAAATAGTGGAATTCTCTACAACAACAATCCTTGCAAAAAAGATTTTAAAGAGTGGTTTATTATATTTAACACCTCAATAGTTTAAGTGTCCTGTTAACGAAAATCTTTTCCTTTCAAAGAGTAGATGTTCTATGGTCTGGTTTTCTTCACAAATACATAAATAACCATTCTCCCTTATAATTTTAAACCTTTCAAAGTAAGAGCCAAAAATTCCATGACCTGACAAGAATTGAGTTAATACAAATTCAGGTTCAATTTTGCTTTGAAGTCTGGTTTCAATATTTGGAAAAAATAATTATTTTGTAACTGTTAACACTAGATAGCCACTGATTGTTCCACCTAGTCTTAATGTGATCCCACATCTTTCTTTGTGCATAAGAATTAGGACAAAAAGGGTAGCTATAATTTAGATTCAAAACTGCGGCAGATTTGGCAGCAGCATCGGCTCTCTCGTTACCGACAACTCCATGTTACAGTTTGGCACGCACACAGAATGTACTGATGGACATATCCCAAAAATGCTAGCTCGAGTTAAGTGACTTGTGCGGTTGCATTTCTATTGTTGAAGGCTCAGGCTCTTTCTCCACAAAGTTTCTGTTTCACTTAACGATTGAAGTTAAGAAATAAATAGTACACAGTCAAACTAGGGAAGTTGTTTGAAATGTCCTGATTTTTGTGCCAAAAGAAGCAGAAGAAGGAAGCACCACTATCCCAGTTTCAAAAGGGTTATTAACATAGCAGAGCATAGATTAATTATAACTCTCGGAGACACTGCCAATGATTCTTCAGATTCTTCTCTTTCTGAAAATGATACCTGATAGTAAGAATCTTGCACAAAATGGAATTCAAAGGTAGAGTCAAAATGCTTTTCTATTTAAAGTCAATGCCAATAGAGTCAGAACCCAATTCTCAGATATGCACTAGAGATAAACTAGGAAACATTGAGTCTAAACGACCGGAACTCATTAGAGACTTAGGTAAAAGCATGTTTTCTAAAAGCCTCTCTCGGAGGAATTTCAAAATACGCGCTCATCAGACTTTCATATATCCTTGCTAGAGAAAGATAAAGATGGCTAAATAGGCGTGTTTTTTTTTGTCCGTTTTATGAGAATCTCGCTTTAAAGTGCGGAGGAAATTGATATGTGATTTTTATCATACAAAAACTGAAGAATAAAAAGAACTTGTCGAAACATAATTTATTCAACTTCCACAGTGTGCACATTCGAAGTGTATCTCGCTGTTGGGAGAATGAAATCAGAAATAATAGTTGGCAACGGTGTTTCTGCTATGGTCCATGGTTGATGCTTAATGGTTGGATTCGAAATCTCCCGGTGATACCTCGTAGGTCGTGTTTGTGTTCTGTGGTGTTTGTAGTTTGCAATATGGCGGTGAAAGAGAAGACAGAAATTGTCGAAGAAGTAGAATGGAATGTAGATACAGAAGTTCAGCTGTTCTATGCCATGCATGGACATAAACCAGTTGGTAAGGCCTAATGAAAAAACAGGCAGTACACTACGTCCTAGTAATTTCCCATTATTTTCAGGGATCTTCATAATGCCGGTAATGTCAGGTAGCCACTAAAACCGGAATTTTATGTGTTTTTTCCCCCTTTCTTTTTCAGGTGTGAATAAGCATTTCCAAATGGCCTGCATCTTGGAGAAATTTAGGAACTCTATTAATAAAGATATTACTTCAAAAGTAATATGGGATCACTTGGACACCATGTATGACATGCAGGCATTGGTACGTTTCTTGGTTTATTGTAAATATGTGTTTTTGGATTTTTCCCCCTAGTACACCGTATTAGATAATTAGGGAAAAAACAAAGGTAAAAGATAGATTTATTCCGCGCACCAGCCAAGCTCTGTCGTTTTGTTAGGTTAGGAACGTTTATGTTAGTTTAGGAGCAATATACTATTATGTCTCACATTGAATATCTCCTGAGACGAAACCCTACCCCACCTTCCCAGGCGGGTCCCATTAGAGAGTTGGTGGGAGAAGTCTAGTATGCAGCATAAAACTTTTTCGCCAAAACAAATATACCGGTAAGGTGCACCTTCACATCAGACGTATCCCACCCCCTAGTGAAGCAGTTCCTTTTATACCACGATCTAGCGAATTCTTTGAGGATGAACACGCTGACAAACCCGTGGGGGCAAGATGGTACTTTGCGACACAAGCTGGTCCCCTTTCCACACGCCACTCGCCTGGCCGCTTCCCTGCAGTGCATGCCATCATGCCTATAGCTGCTTCTCAACCTCAACGCTGGTAATGCATAATTGTCACCTAATATTTCACAATAAAAAAAAGACCCAAGCTTGCACCTCCACATAATAGTTCACAATTATAAAAATGACCCTTGCAACAAAATAGGCTATTTCAGAATACAAAAATACCCTTGCACCGTACATAATATTTCACAATTATAAAAAACGTAGGCCTATTATAACATTAAATAAGGCTTAATTGATGCAGGAAAATTCCCTTGCACTAACACTACTCTTTTCATAACTAACAAAATATCTGAAAATTATAAAAACCGATTCTCGCGTTAAAACTCATGAAATCCCCCCTATCATAACTCAAATATACGAAAGCTTCCTTCATTGCTCAACATTCACTCGTGGCGTAATGGTTAAGACTCCTAGCTATAATGCTAGGGGTTCCGAGTTCAAATCCCGGTCGATCCAAAATTTACTAGTAGGAATAGTTCTCAAATAGGTAGGCCTAGGTAGGGTGAAGAGGAGGTGAAAGAAAGGAGACGGGAAAGGAAGAGCAGAAGAGAATGAAGAAGAAATAAATTATTTTTTCTGTTTCATCAGTTGCGTAAGAGATGGCGCTACTGTCGCTGCTAGTAGTTCAAATGCCACCGCTAGGGGAGGGCTTGAGAGTAGGAGTGGGGGACTCGGTTGTGTTGTAAAGTACCATTTTCCCAAAGAATATAGTAGTTTGTTAATAATTATCAGCGAAAGCCAAATACAAGGTGGACTTTAAGCTCCGCCCACTCAATATTCACATTTTGTTTCTCAGCGAGGCAGGGAAACCAACTATCCTTGTATATTGTCACCGACACTCCTGACCGTAACAAATATTAAAACTGTGACAGTTCCCCTTGTACTAAATATTAAAAATGCGAGAGTAAGTGCCTTGTACCCTATTCTTTAACTGAAATTTAGAACACTTCCCATGAGATTTTTGTGTACGGTAGCTACCTCGAAAATGTTTTCTACACTTCATGAAATGTTTTGTCCTATTAGGGTACAGTACTTATACTTGATCCAAGATGTATTCGGAGCAAAACAACAGACTTGCCTTGACAAACTGTGTTCTATCATTTCATTGGTTATTCGCACCAGCGCATAGGCTACTTCACGATGGTGCGACAAGCTCAGCCAGATGTTTACTTCCATTCTGCACATATTGTAACATTATTTATATCTTACGTACCGGTAATTGTGAAAAAGTTCTGTTTAGTGAGTTGCTTGTTTTCCTATTTATATCATAGGCTTACTTGTTTCACAGCATATATCGGGAAGTTGGAACTTTACACCACACTCTCGTCCCCATTCCACTCGGCTGCTTCCCCGCCTGGCCGCTATACTGTCTTCTCCCCACTTCCCCGCCTGGCCACTACACTGTCTTCTCCTAACCAGCCACCGGCCGCTGCCTTGCAGCTCGCTGTGTTATGCTGTGCACTGAGATGTCACCATTTTCCCTTGCACCAAACATAATATTTCACAACTATAAAAAACGCTGTACATATGCCAACAGAACATTTCACAATTATAAAAAACAAAATAATATTTCATAATAAAAAAGACCCTTGCACCATACATAATATTTCACAATTAGCCTTTAAAAAATGTCGTATTATAACATAAAATATGGCTTAATTGATGCAGGAAAATTCCCTTGCACCAACACTACGCTTTTCATAACTAACAAAATATCTCAAAATTATAAAAACTGATTCTTGCTTTAAAACTCATGAAATCCCCCATATATCATAACTCAAATATACGAAAGCTTCCTTCAGTGCTCAGCATTCACTCGTGGCGTAATGGTTAAGACTCCCAGCTATAATGCTAGGGATCCCGGTCGATCCAAAATTTACTATTAGGAATAGACATTGACATTACAATTTTAATTTTTATGAAACGAAACAACGTTGAAAATGTGTCCCTAGGTGCAAGGATTATAATTAGGTGTGAAATTTGTTAATATAGCCTATATGAATACATCCTGTAATTCTGTTACCTTGAAATACATAATTCATGATAATAACATGTAACTGACGGCTATGTTACCGACTTGACGTAGAATTCTGGGTATCCGGTTGACCAATATGACAAACCTCGGAGATATATATGGCACATTTTCAAAACCTACAAACAGTGTATTGTGCATTATTCAAAAATGCAAGGGCACTTCGCTATGGCTGCCTCCTCCAGTTTGCTTGCTTAACTATATGGTTAGTTATGTAATTAACAAAGTTGTTGACTATTAAACACTTTAGGCCTCACTTTATGTCAAGGAGATGTTTAATAGTCAACAACTTTGTTAATTACATAACTTTGTTGCTTCACTGTATTAAGTTCCATTATTTCTTGAGTCCTCATATATGGTTAGTATTATGCATTACAGTAAAAGCTCCTTATTCGCGGGGTATATGTTCCATAAATATGCCGCGAATACAGAAACCGTGAATATGGAATGGTAATTTATATGGGATTATAGGGGATACGTTCGTAGGTGACAAAATAAAAAAAAACAAATATATACAGTACAGTAAAAAAAATCAATTTAATTGAAGTTTTTGAACCAACCTTCCGATGCTTGAAATCCTCCACCTGTACATTCACCACTAAAACTACCATCAGGTTCTTTAAAATGAGCGTAAAGACGCTTTGCCTTCTCCCGGACCATTGGACCACTCAGTGGCACCCTTTTTTGGTTGCATAATGACAACGCCACTTCCATTTTAGTAACGAATGTGAAAGACGAAACAATAAAACACGCAAAGCGGCTTTTACCATAGAACGGAACAGCAACATTTAAAAATATACTTTATTCATTGAGTAATAAGGTTGCTTTCATTCTGTTTGTTTACATTCTCAAAAACACCGATCGCGGCGAAGGCGGCTTATGTCAAAGTCCTCGGCAATATCATTTAACAACAAAGGCAAGTTGTAATAAGATCTACAGTACTGTATTTTACTTTTTTTATTAGTCCATTTGACGGCATTTACAAAGGATATTGGGTTGGATACCTATTGGAATCTTTTTATTATTATTAGATCTGCGAATAAAGAAATTTTTAGCCGTGAATATAGGAATTGGGTCGCATTTTTTTCATCCGCGAATAGTGAAAACGCGAATGAAGGAAGCGTGAATAAGGAGCTTTTATTGTATTAGATTATCTGCAGACATATCTTAATGCAGAGGTAGGTACAAGGCACCTTGCCTGCTGCGGCATTATACAAGGAGGACAGGAGGTATCCTGCTTTGCTCAGAACCATAATATGGCTGGTGTGTTTTATGCGTAGTAAAAATGAATTGAAAGTAGGTAAAAATACATGAAAAAGTTTAAAATATGACTAGTTTTGCCTCTTAACAAATTCTTTTAACAAAAGTAAGTACATTTAATGACTTGATTTCCAAAAAAGGAAAATTGTGATGTCAAGGAGATAGGGCTCTTGCCAGGAAGGGATCTCAAATAGATAGGTAGGTAGGGTGAAGAGGGTGTGAGAGGAAGGAGACGGGAAAGGAAGAGAAGAAGAGAATAAAGGAGAAAAATTAAATTTTTTTTAGTTTCACCGGTAATTACTGGTAGATGGCGCGACCATCGCTGCTAGTAGTTCAAATGCCACCACTAGGGGAGGGATTGAGAGTAGTAGTGGGGGACTCGGTTGTGGCATAATGTTCCATTTTCCCCATATATCTAGCAAACAAGATTTGATTTGTTTAGGCTATATTGTTGCCTTGGCAAATTTGTTGATTCTGAAAAAAAATGACATAAGTTACTAAATACAAGACACATTTTAACTTACAACATAATTAATTAATTTGTTGTACTTTTCATTTATAATGTGTGATGAAGTACATGACATGTTATAAGTAAAAGTAATAGTCATAACTCTAATAATTTGTATTATAGAAGAAAATTGCGAGCCAGGGCCGTCAGAACTTACATCTTGGATCAAGTATAGTCGTGTTTTCATTACAAATTCAAATTATTTAGAATAGACTTAGTGTTTTGAATACAATCCCAGTTTTGGGGAACACCCCCTCACCAGTGTGTTATTTTGTAATCCTATATGAAATAACACACAATATGATGGTAAATTCAAACAAAAGCATTGGACTTCTTATTGTAACAAAAAAGAGTATGAAGTTCTTACTGGCAGATTTCAAGTTTGCACTTGCAGTCGTATGCATAAAAAGCCTGAGGACTCCCCCACCCACTGCGCCCACGTGACATGACGCACTTTGCACTCTGTCGCTTAGTGCCCGCTTCAATTCTGCATGCTATAAGACTGAGCGGCAGGAGTATTAAGTAGGAGATTTGTGAGCTACCAAAACGGCACACTCACTTCACTCACAGCATGCTTCTAGGGTGATTCGCGCGGAATATATGGACATTCCAGAAAGAATGAAAACTACAAATTTTTAGCTTTAATCCCTCTGTCAGTACTAGGTACTAGGGGTCTAACGATTTTGTTTAAATTTTGTAATTGAGGTGCTTATGCTAAGAGCTAAACTTTTATTTGAAATATTTTTTCGAAAAAATTCTCTGACGGGTAGTTACAAGGCAGGCATCGTTCATAGAAACTCAATCTTGTCTGGTGAACGGTAGAGCTTTGCATCAGGCTAATACAACTGAATACCTATTCTCTGCAACATGGCCTCTTATTCTATATTAGAATTTGAAGAAAGGTGTACTGCCACGCCTATGTTATACAAAAGTATTCGAGTGCATTTATTAAGATTTTATTTGGATTGTGTATCCTTCAGGGATGCGACATGGGGGACGGCAACGACTTTTTTTTTCATTTTTACAAGCACTTTATTTGACGAAAATTTAATTTTCTCGAAATAGGTTTAACAATTTTATAGGCTTATTATGTAGGCCTACTATAATATATTATAATAAGTACTATTTGAAAAACTTCTCCCAAGAAATTCTCTGAAGGCTAGTTATAAGCCATTCATTTTATACAATATAGACTTGGATTTTTTGGTCTTGCCTCGAGAATAATGCGACTTGGAAACGAGGATGATACAAGTGAATGCGCACTACTGCAATTCAGCCGTGTACTCTACACTGGAATAGTCTATATTAAAGAGTAGAGGGAGTTATATGAATGTTTCATATCACATTTTTAAAATACTAATTATATTAAATGTTGTAATTATGTTATAGTGAATTTTCATTAAACTAATTTAATCCTAAAATATTATGGATTATGTGATCCTGTCCTTCTTCCATTGCGGTATCTGATATGATGATGTATTATAAATGACCATTCTATGAAGTCCATCCTTTGTTAAACTTCAGAGAGACCAGATAGAATTAATTGTCTTCCTCTTCATAACGCTGATCTGGCATCTCCCACTGTGAGAGGACCCTTGTTTATTTTCGTAAGTTTGTTTATGCAGGTGCATGTTTCATGTGGGTTGGGTGAGCATAAAGTGATAGCCGGTGAGTCAGAACTTTCTGTTGTCCCGATGTTTTATAGCATACAAATTGTGAGTGACTACACTTCTCACCAAGAAGTGCTCATACTTTATGCTTACTTTTTTAGAATATCCCCCAATGTTTTAACAAATGGTGTGGAAGGGTAAACGCATTTGCATTATGATAAGTAATGACAGGTAAATTCTGTGTCAGTGACAGGTTATGTTAGGTCAGGAACAGTTATATTAGTTTAGCAGCAGTATATTGAATAGAGCGAAGTTTAGTATCTACCATATTGAATATCTTCTGCAATGGGATAGGCCTACTTTACCACTAGGCCGGTCGTTCCTCTTTTATTTTCCGTGGCTTGGAGGAGACAGTCTCTAGTGGTGGAGCATACTTCAGTGTTAGCTGGATAAGCTATTCTGAAGGAGTTCCCAAGCTTGTTGATGAAATCTATTTTGATCGGCTATAAAACTATTGCATGAATACAGCTTACAACAGTAAATTAATTTGTTTTAATACCCATGGAAAAGGTCAAGAGTTATTTATTTTAAAAGTTAAGATTAGAACATCATTCATGTGTATACTTTTCACTAGTAGGCCTATTAGAGCATAGACCTAGTGTATACCCCATCCCTTGGGAATTTCTGACTCACAAATTTTTTTGTTTGTATTACAATCTAGTTTACCGTATTTTACAGACCATAAGACACACTTTTTTACCATGAAAACATACATTAAAAGTTGGGTGCGTCTAATGGTCCGAAGTACAACTATAACATTTAAATTGTGGTAAATATTACTGGAATACCATAGTTTTACACAAGGTGTTGTAAATGATAAGACAGTTACAAATTTTAGCACAGACTGTATATCACTGTATTCGTCACAATCATAAAATGAGGGTAGCTGGAAGCCAGGTATACAATGCAAAAAAAAGGTATTGAGTTCTTTTATACAAAAGGAGTGTCTTCACCGGGTGGTTTAGAGCCATTCCATTGTTACGTATGTTACATTTGGATGCAATTTAGACCCCTACAGTGATTAAAATATAGTATGAACTTGAACTTCATATATACCAGAAGATAGATTCAAAGATGTGCTTTCAGAATATATAAAAGTTCTTTTAATAAGTACCATAGATTAAATATTATTCTTAATAAAATGGGTGTTACGTATGTTACAAAAATCGGACACAGAATTTAACCTTACCTATCTTACATGGAAATCTCTGTAAATTATGTAACACAAGAACTCCAGGACATTTTTTTCTTGGTAGCCAAGATTACACTCATTACTTTGTTTCAATAGTTCAGGCTGATTTTCAGAAATTAGAATTTTTTTCTTCTGTTACATATGTTACATTACTTTGTTACGTATGTTACACTGTGCAAAATAATGAACAAGAATAATGTTTTATTGTGCAATATTTCAACAATTTGAATGTTTTAAGAACTTTTACATGATAGTTCACTCATATTTAAGTTTTTATAGTCTCTCATGTCACCTGTTCGCGACTGCTTATTCAGCATATTCACAGCTACCCTCCAAATCTGGCGGCCATATCCTCTATCCACAACCTTAGGATGCACCATGCTGTGGTGACAGAGACCCACCCCTTATATATATTATATGTGTATGTGTGTATTTACACATACATATATACAAAGCAGGGTGTCTTCTCACATGCTTTAGTATTAATTTCCTTGGATTGTTAGTCAGATATTGTTTTCCAATTTCTCTTTGTTTTCCTCTTTTTCTTTCTTTCTCTAAATTGGCCTCAAATACCTCTTTATTTTGTTTTATCCTGTCTCTCTATTTCCTGACTCTTTCCTTTGAACTCATTTCGAACGACAAGTCAAAAAGAATATCTTTCGTTTATGCATAATTTTATGAAATTTTGATTAAATAATAAGGCCTATATTAATTATATATTTATATTCATGAGACAAACAATTATTTTATTAATTATTGAATTTTACCTTTAGGCTATACAGTGGTGCAGCCAGGATTTTAATCTGGGGTTGCTAAAACTTAAATGCACGCAAATAAAATTTAAAAAAAGATCATTTATTATAAGCTGGGTGCAAAGGACTAATTTTTCAATTTTCTTTACAACCCATTCTTATTCAATGAAGTTATTATCCTGTTCCAAATATCATTAACATTATTATTATCATTATCTTCATCATCAAATTTGATATCAACACATATTTCCATATCACCTGTTGTCGAAAATGTCGAACTTTTGAAATTTATAGTTATCTTACCATTAGGTCTAATCAGAACTGAATCTGCTCCCCCATAGTATTTTAATGTGTGTCTTTAAAGTGATCGTATGAAGCACTGTAAAAAAATGAGTGTTTAAAAAACAGCATTAAGACAATCTAGTCATTGAATGATGGATTGACGGAGAATATAGCACTGGTTGTTGTTACTTCAGTAATATACAGAACTAAACATACTACCGGTAAATTGTTTCGACTTCTGTGATGACTTGAAATTATTACTATTATGGTACAGAAGATTTTTAACATACTCTGCCAGTATGAATTCTGTAGCAAACATGGTGCAGTGGGATTTGGACTTTATTCAGAAAATGTAAAGCGAGGCTGCAAACTAATGCATTTGAAATCGATATAAAATTCTTGTTATGTACGGCGAAAATTAATTACTATTATTAATCCAAGCAACAATTTAAACACTGTGAAACATTTTAAATAATCTTGCACTCTTAACTTGAGTGAAAGTGGTAAACTAAAGAAATATCATTCTGATCTTGGGGGGGCTGGGGGGCTTAGCCCCCTTAGTGCTCCCCCCCCAAATGGTTGAACCGTTGGGCCTATGTATATGAAATCATTTTCAGCACTCAAGTAGGCCTAACTGTAGGCCTATCAAAAGGCAAATTCACATTTTATTCCAAGGCAGTAAAACGTGTTACGTATGTTACACTTATTGTTTACATATTTTTTTAAGGAAATAATTGTTCTTTTGGTGAAAATAGTTTTGCAATCATTAGAACTCATGACTAACCTTACTTCCACAAGGTAACAAAGAATTCCAACAGCTCTTTGCAATTAAATAAAAACTTTTTGAAGTTTTTTGTTACGTATGTTACATTTATGACTATGACAACTTAATATGCATTTTAAAATAAACTCACTTGATGGATTAAGATGAAATGCAGGTAACATATAGAGCAAAAGATGCTGTTAACAATGACCTGAGCAGAATTTGTCTCTGCTAGTTCTGTACAAGGTGTATAGCCAACAAAAAAATACGTTTTTTAAAGATAACAGAGCAAGTTCAAAGAGCGCCAACTTTAACCCCATATTTTTAAAAGTAATTCTTCATATTATGTTCTTGGTACTTTGTATAATAAAATATAGATCTTCAAGAAATGTTTGCTGCATAAATAAACATTATACACCAAATAATAAAATTTACCCCTCATGTCCACTTTCTCACGGAATGGCCCTTTAAATGAATGCAATGACCTCTAAACAGCCTTGTCCCGTTACACTTACCGTATGCTGAATTGAGGGTTAGGAGGTGTAAAAGTAGCCTATTTTCAGTCTTTCATGAGAAATCTGTTCAATTGTTAAAATTTACGTGATGCCACCTGTACGTAAGAGATTTTTGTACAATGAAGATTTTAAGTTAGAAGTGATTTACACCGATTCCGTTGTATAAGGTTATAATTTATGTAATGAAGTATATTATTCCCTTTAAAATGTTTCGTTTAGAATCACATTAAATTTCTTTTCCTTTAAATTTCCATCCTAAAATTAAGGTGCATCTTATGGTCCGTAAAATACGGTAAGTTTTTAGTTGTGTGCCCCTTATCAATTACAGCATATCCCGGAAAACATGGGAATCCAAAGAAAAATACTGTTTTGATTTTTCTTTTTTTAATCTTTGTTCTTTGCTCCTAATATTCCCAGGAATTTCCGAATCGCATATGTTTTTGTTGGCATTGCCATCTAGTTTAAGCTTTTAGTTGTTTTCCCTTTAACAATTACAGCATATTTCTGGAATACCAGGTAGGCTAAATGCAGAGAAAATAACTTTATTTTAATTTTTTTAAATCTTTGTTCTTTGCTCCTAATATTTCCAGGGAACTTCTGACTCGTATATTTTTTTGGTTGGAATTGCCATCTAGTTTAAGGTTTCAGCTGTTTTCCCCCCTGTAAACTCCTGAAATCCATGTAAGCACAGAGAAAATTACTTTGTTTTAATTTTTTGTTTTTGTCTCTGTTCTTTGCTCCTAATATTCCCAGGGAATTTCTGACTCGTATATTTTTTGTTGGTATTGCCATCTAGTTTAAGGTTCCAGTTGTTTGCCAGTTATCAATTATAGCAGTGGGGGTTTGAAATTGGTGGCTCATGGTCTATATGCCCTTTCTACTCTTTAGGGCCCCATTAGGAAGCATTCCCTCCCTTCTTTCCTCAGTCATGCACACACTTGTCATGTCACCATCTCTGTGAACAGAATGAATGCCCTGCACGTTCCATCACCTACATGACCATGAGTTCACACAGTATGAAGTGGATATGATATAGACAGCCCTTCCAATCCAGGAAGATGTTTCAGCCTGTCCAAAAATGAACAGTGGATCTCCACTGGAAAAAAATAGGCAAAAAAAAAAAAAAGAAGAAGAATAGTACAAAAAATACTTTAAAGAAAGGAGTACCATATTTCATGGACCATAAGACGCACATTTTTACTTTGAAAACAGAGCCTTGAATGTTGGGGTGCGTCTAATGGTCTGAAGTACAATAAAAAAATTATGGTAAATATTGTAGGAATTCCAGTTATAAAGAAGGTGTTGTAAACGAAAAGGTATTTACAAATAAAACATCCATATCGGTCCCAAATTTCCACTGAGTCAAATCCAATAAAGTTCCAGGAAGTTCCAGTATTAAAAATTCCCCCGCCGCCAGCGGAATCCATAGAGGAGGGAATGTTTGACATTCCAAAGAACTGGAAAGAAAGATATTTGAGAAACAGTGTTTTTATCGTTGGTTACCGTGACGAAACTCAATCTTCTTCTTGATCAGTACTGTGTGAGAAGTCACCTGAGGAAGACTCCAGGGGAGAGTTGAAACGTTGTGTGGTAATTTTAACTTTTATGCACTGACTTGTAATATTTTTAAACACATCTTTTTATTGTATTTACAAATTTTGGCACAAACTGTACATCAGTGCACTTGTCTCAATCGTAAAATGAGGGTAGCTGGAAGCCAGGTACACAATGCGAAAAGAAAGGAATGATGAGTTTTTTTTATGCAAAAGGAGTTGTCTCCGCCGGGTGGTTTAAATGAAGGCAGTGACCTCTAAACAGCCTTGTCCCGTTACCGGTACACTTACCGTATGCTGAATTGAGGATTAGAGGATGTAAAAGTGTTTTCAGTCTTTCATGAGAAATCAGTTCAGTTGTTAAAATTTACGCAATACCACATGTACAGAAGAGATTTTCATACCACACAGGTTTTAAGTTAGAAGTGATTTTGACCGATTCTATTGTACAAGGTTATAGTTTGTTTATGCAATTTTATTTATTTCTTTTCCTTTAAAATTCCATCCTAAAATCAAGGTGCGTCTTATGCTCCAGAGCGGCACTTCATCATGCTATAAAATAAGGTTTCAAATTAAACACTACAAGTGAAACAAATTTAAAACTTCAACTAACAAAGAGAAGTTAAAACATTAGGCCTACATACCCATAGGAATAAAAACGAACATCTTGTATTATACCAGGCTATGTGCCATACAATAGCCTGTGTGGCAGAATCATGTTCAGCCACTCACACATTAATTACACTCTTGATATTAAAATTGTATCATAATGTCTTTCTGTGTTAACAAAGAATGTACCACCATCTGAAACAGTAATTCACAATGGAAGATGAATCTCGTTAACATATTTTGTTACTGATATTGCCCACAGTCAGTTTACCTCACCCTGAACCGAAACAGCAGTTTAAGCCACAATCTACAGTACTACATTAATTAATTTGGTTACTTTCAAGGTTCATGTTGACCAAGTCAACAGCAATTGTACTGTACAGTGTTCCTTTATGCAAGCATTCTAATGAAAAGAAGGCTGACATGATTGACAAGGAATGATGTTCACTCATCTTGTTTTGAACCTCACGAAAGCAGAAACGTAGCACTGCTGAAGATGCAGAAGTGCAGTGCTTGCTGCTCTTGCATCCATACCACGTCTCTTCATCCAGAACTACATGGGAAGATTTTCAGAACCATGTACGAGGGTTGGTCAATAAGTAAGGTCTCCAACACTCTAGCCCAAGCTCACAACGTCGGACGAGAGATTTGGTGCCACTGCCATGTCCCGCTATCTTCCCTCTTTCAAACGAGCCATTGCTGCAGCCGCTGAACCTTTTAGTGTCCAAAATAGAGTTGTTTAAAATGGATCTCCCGATTTCCGTCCCCGCTGAGTGCACCCTCCGCGAACCCACCTTGCACAAACCTTATGGAACATCAATTTGTCACTCAAAATGGTCTGTATGGAGCCTTTAGAAATGTCAGGAAGCAATAAACAAAGTTCACGGGTAGTGACACGTTGATCTTGTCGCACCAATTCATCGACTTTTGCCATCATCTCATCTGTGACGGCTGTTGTTGATCTCCCACTTCGTTCTTCATCATGAATATTTTTCCGGCCCTGTTTAAACTCACGAACCCATTTACGCACATTTTTTATGGCCATACATCCCTCTCCATAAACTTCGCAAAGCTGTCTGTGAACTTCAATCGGCGGAACTTTTTTTGCAGTAAGAAACAGTATGACTTCGCGTAGGCGCACTTGGCGGGGATGGAAATCGGGAGATCTATTTCAAACAGCTCTATCCCGGACACTAAAAGGTTCAACGGCTGCAGCAATGGCTCGTTTGAAAGAGGGAAGATAGCGGGACACGGCATTGGCACCAAATCTCTCGTCCGACGTAAGCTTGGGCTAGAGTGTTGGAGACCTTACTTATTGACCAACCCTCGTATAATTCTGTGAATGGGGCTTGCAATAGTCATTAGCATATCCATTTTGGGAAAAGATAGTTTTGAGTTGCCCCCTAAGTTCCCCCCCATTCAACTCAATGATGGGACCAGCCTGGGAAGGAGGGGTTTAGGGTGAGGAGTAACTATAAACAGTGAGACATCTAGTGGCTGCCATTGGAAGTACAGTACTACTATCGATCCCATCTGGTAGCAAGAAGTTGAAAATGGGGGAAATTAATTTTTTCTCCTTTCTTCTCTTCTTGTCTTCCTAATTCTCCTCTTTCCTCTCTCACTTATTCTTCACCCAACCTAAAACTGGGTCGTCGTAACTTTGCACTTTCAAGTTTCAACTTACGTTGGCTGCACTGCGGTTCTATTGACTGACAGACAGAAGCCATTCGACTTCGAATGTTACATGCTTGTATTAGTCGATTCTCTCTCATTTTTCCGTTCTTTAATGTATTACGTCTCAATATTAATATCAAAAACCGTGTGGTTCCTATACAAAGGCTCATGATATAGGAGAAGGCATAAGGCTGTACATCCATAATATTCTCGCTCATTGGACAAAGTTATAAGTGGCGTAATGGCTAAGATGCTTGATCGTGGAACTGGAGGTTCTTGGTTCAAATCCCTATGCTGTGTTTTTTTTTTTTTTTTTTTCCCTCGCTCATATTTTTAAGATTTAAATGCAGTGCATGGCCTTCTGTGGCAAAGACCCAGTACAAAGCAAAATATGTATCAACAATAGAATTTTAGAACGAGTTAATGATTTCAATTATTTAGGCTACAAATTATCATTTTACTCGGACATGGACATACCCGAGAAAATTACCAAATTTAATAAATCACTGGGTATAATAAATAAAGTTATGAAACCTTCCCTAGTCCAGAGACACACTCGACTCCGTTTATATAAAACCCTTGCAAGACCTGTCCTCTGCTATGGCAGTGAAGCGTGGACTCTAAGACAATGTGACAGGAGTAGAATTACAGCCAGTGAGATGAGGTTCATGCGTAGGACAGCGGGCCACACCAAATATGATCACATCAAAAATGAAGATATACTACAGGAACTCCACATGGATCCAATTCTAGACTACATCCAGAAATATCAGGAGGACTGGCTGCGGCATGTAAGACGGATGGCCAGAGACAGGATCCCCAGAGCAATCTTGAACTACCAACCACATGGGAAGAGATCACTTGGTCGCCCTCCAAAAAGATGGACGGAAAATTTTTTGTAGACGTAACAGTTCTTACAGGACTACTACGTGTCAGGATGATGATGATGATGATGATGATGATGATGATGATGAAATGCAGTGTTTAATTTTTAAAATTACCTACCTTATACTTTTTGTCATATCTATAAGGGCAGATTCCGATTTCACTTACTTTGCACCCTGGGCAAAGCTTTGTTAATTGCCCTTTTCATGTTTTACTTATACGACCTACCCCGAATTACTATTTTGGTGTTAAGTTTTAGTTTTACCGAAGTATAAACTAATAGTATCCCAATAGCATTTTATTATTGCAAGTAATCCCAGGCTTCACAACATTTATTAAAAAATAAAAGTAATTATGTTTTGGAGAAAATTGCAGTTTCATTTGCAAAACAATTACCTAAAACCTCTGAAAATATGGTAGTATGTAATGTAATGTAATCGATCTTTGAAACTTTCAAAAATATTTAATATAGGTTATTTGATAATTATAAAACCTATGCTAATTAAGATTAAGTTATGTTTATAAAACATATGTATAACAGATACCATATGTTAAAAGGAGATTTTATATTGCAAGTTTGCTATGTTTGCGAAACGAGCCTGTAAGGGTGAATGCAACAATCCTACGAGCAAAATAAAATAATTTTATCACGTGTATCATATACAGTAGAGCCTTGGTAATTCGAGCCCCGGTATTTCGAGGTTCCGTGTAATTCGAGCTGGTCTTAAGAAAATTAAAATTTTCCCTAAAGCAAGAATAAAATCCCGTTTTTATACGGTGTCCGCATGTAAGTTTTTACGCACTTCCGAATGTGTTACATTTTGAGCTTTCTTTCAATTTTTCCATGTACAAAAATGCAGGTAAAACTGTCCCACTTAGGGGTTTCGTTCATAATACACAGAAATAACCTTGGCTTCAGACTGCTAATGCATTTCTATTACAGATTGACAGAAACCGATCTTTCTTTGCCGGGACCTCGTGTAAATCAATTGTACAGTGCATACCATCCTTTCAGAAAAGAATACTGTATTGTTACAGTAATCCCTACTCAGCGACAATGGTAATTAAAAGTGTTTTCCTAGTACCGCCGCTTTCCCGTTCCACTCCATTAAGGGTTGAGACAATGACTTAATCCTTAAAGGATGCCGATGTAGCAAATTGGAAATGTTTGACAATGTATACATACAGGCGTAACACAGATATGTAGGCCTGTTATATTGTTTATTTATTTATTATTTAAACCATTATTGTGCTCATTAAACATTTATTTGCGATTTTCCTATTGATTTAGTGATATTTCCGTATAATCCGAGTTTTTTGTAATTCGAGGTAGCCTCAGCCCCAATTAGCTCGAATTATCGGGGTTCTACTGTACTATTTTTTAGACAATCGTTAAAATTTGTCAAATAATAATAATACATTATAGATTTATGATAAAGAATTACACCCTGTGGAGCCAGCCATATTGGAAAGCAACCTATTACTGATATTCTACAATTTCTGAGAACTTTCACATTTAAAAAGGCTTAAAATTTTTATCAAACTGAGTCTATTTAATAATCATATGCAAATATTTTTAACAAAAAGAGTTTTTCCATGTGAAGCAATCAAAGTTGGTTACTCTGAAATGTTATAATTTCATACCACCTAGTAGCAAAATTTTCTCCTTGTAATTAATATCATTTAAGATTACAGTGCTTCTTTTACCTTCGATACTCTAAAACAAAATGTTGTTTTCATACAATTTTCCGTTCTCGAGCTAGGATGTTCACAGACATACACACAAACACACTGAGACACGCACACAGACATGTTTCCGAAAATAGTATTTTTTTTATGTTAAAAACTAAAGTTGGAATTTCGGGATCGAAAACGACACTTCCTCTACCAATAGTACCTATGATACGGGCAGAGGAAGTAAAGAAGGAGTATCGTGCGAAAAGTGGGACATCTTGTCCCTCTACGTGAAAAGAGTTTTAATAGATTTCGCCATTAAAGGCAATCTTTAAATTGGCCAAGGGTTAAGGTTTCACTACTGATAATAAGGTTTTATATACTACAAATTATATTATACAATAAAATATAAGACAGCTAATTAAAAAAATTAAAAGTCATAAACTTTATTTGCATCTTAAAAATAGTATGCCTAGGATCGAACCCCAACCTTCTGCATAACTATCAAGCGTCATAACCACTGAGCTACAATGCCACGAAGTTAATAATGTGAATATTTATCATCTGAAGATGTACGATGTCCCACACATAGGAGGATAAATCTTTGTGCACATGAACAATACGGGTGTTTTTAGGTAGATTTTCGAAGAAAAATCTACCTATTGCAATGGATACCACTTTATGATTTTCGAAAAATTCTTTCATATCTTTACGTTTCATGCTCCCCTAAGTGCGAAACCACCGCCCGTTCAAAAAAAAATTTTGTGATATTTATATATATATATATATTTATATCTTTACACGATAGCGGCCGTAATTTTGAAGATATTTGAACCAAATTTTATTATGTCATTTCTAGGCCCAATAGCTCGGACAAGTTCGTTAATGAGCGAAATTGGCCCAAGGGGGTGGTCGGGGGAGGGGGTTGAAATTTTTAAAAATGTATATCTCGGCCCCTATGAAGTGTAGAGGGAAACTTTGTTTGAATAAATTAGAGTACTCCCTATGGAGTTCACAGTGACACCAACGATTCGGGGGTTCGAGTGAGGGTGGGGGTGGGGGTGGGGGCGGGGGATGAAAATTCGAAACTTTTGAAACCACGTCTTGTGGGGTATCGTTGAAAAGCTCTTGATGAGTACTCTACAAATCAATAAATAGCTTCTTGATAGCTCTCATATGACGCGAGATTTTAATGTTTGAAAATAATAACACTTAAAAGAATTATTATAATATCACAATTTTGTCTTGTTTAGCGGCTTTGCTAATTTTATTCATTGCTGATCTTGCGCACGGCCTCCCAGAATATTATATCCTATTCTTGTTGTCAAAACAAATGATTGTAGGCTCTTCCTCTTTACCGAATTCAGTTCTTATTACTGCAGGTTTACCATGCCAAGGCTAAAGAAAAAGAGTGCTATGCAGCGACAATAAATTAAACCAAAAGCACTTCGAAATCTACCTCCGCCTGTAGGCCTGCCTAAAGGGATTTTTGTTTTGTTTTGTTTTTTTTTTGTGATGCTATAGGTTTGGAATAATATTACATTACATAAATATTGAAAATTACTGAATGGAAGAACAAAAAAATAATAATTGAGGGATTAGAAATAGTTTCGAATGTTCAAGGCCGAATACTGCCGATTGGCACCTCCTTGTCAGTACAGAACGAAGTTGAGTAGTTCATTTGTCATTCTTTGATACTGGCAACATAACTTGTAGACTGGAAAGTGCAAAGTTACAACGGCCCAGGTATACCTATTTTGGACCTACTCTTAAACTTAAATTTTTATAGTCTTAACCACTACGCCATCAAGTGATCATTAACAATTAAGTGATTGTTGAGTAGTCTTAACCACTACGCCATCAAGTGATCATTAACAATTAAGTGATTGTTGAGTTTTGAAGCGAGAATTCATATATTTAAGTTTAGAGAGCTTAAATACATGAAGTAAACAATGCTGAATTTACAAACGAAAATTGATATAATATGATATTTTTGGTACAAGGGTAATTTTCGTACTGTAGTAATTAGCACAAATGATTTGGTACAAGTGTCATTTTTGTATTGTAATAATTAGCGCATATGATTTGGTACAAGAGTACAATACTGAGCTCTATTGCCTGCATTAAGCAGCTTGATAGCCAGGGTGAAGGCTAGGAGAAGTAGGGGAAGTGGACCGTTGCCATGGCAAGGCACTAGAAAGCAGGCGAGAATGGGCGGAGCTTACCAGGGTGTCATAAACTATCTTTTATCTCAAATTTTTTTCACAAATGTCTTGTTTACTGATGAAGTGACATTTATCATTTATGGGGATATGAATACCAGGAACGTGCACTATTGGGGTGTAGAAAACTCACAAAATGAATTTTCAACACAGGTGGAAGGTAAATGTTCAGTGTCGCATTATTAGGCCATACTTCGTTGGTGGTAATCTAAATGGTACTAAATACCATAGATTTCTAATAAGAATTTTACTTGGTTTATTGGAAGGTAAGTATCAACAGCACTCAGTCCCCCAAATGAGTGCGATTCTCAACAGAAAATTTCCTAATCGGTGGATTTGTTGTGGCCTGCATGTTCTTCCCTCTCGCTGGTCGACTTCTTCCTTTAGGGAACATTGTGTACTAGAACATTCCCACAACACCAGAAGATATCCAGTACACATATCACAGGCTTGCGCCTGCAGCAATATGCTCTTTAAGATATAAAGGTGGTACTTCATTTATAATTTAAAAAAATCAAATATTTTCACTACGACCTCTCACTTGAAGATTTTTCTGGGCACAAAAATAAAAATTGTCACATACTCAAATTTTATTCACCCTCCATGAATTTTTTGTACTTGGTGATATAACTAACTCCGTGGCGCTAACATCCCAGAAGGAACAAGGCCTACCACCTGACCGCTGCGTCATCTATAGTGCAGTATTTATAAAATGAATAAAAATTTGTGTCCACTTCTTTAAAGCTCTGTTTTAACCATCAGTAGGGCTGTTGTGTGACCACCGGTGTGGTCTTGTGGTTAGCATTGCTGACTACAGATTCGTCAGAATGGGTTCGATCCCCAGTACCTTCTTGAATTCTTCTGAGGTAGGGAGGTCTGGAATGGGGTGCACTCAGCCTCGTGATTTAAATCCAAGACTAAGAGGCCATATTGCAAGGAGTGCGAATTCAGTTGTCTCGACCTCACACAAAAGCAGGACAATCCTGAGGTTGTGCAGACAATGGGTAGCCAGCATGCTATGTCAGAAGGCGGTGAAACTCCTATCCACTGATACCATATTCCATAGCTGTAGGCTTTGCATTACACTGACCGGCATAAAAAACCGATCACTGTAAAATTTGTTGTACTTTTAAGATTAAACATAATTTTGATTGGATGTTTATACATTGTTGTTGGTGAGGATGAATTATTATTTTTAATGGATCATTAGCTATAGATACAGCATATCTGCTTTCTTCGTATCTTCACTTTATCACCAAACAAAACAGAAAAAACATCGCAATACGGTGATTCCAATATGATTATAAGCACTAGCTTGTCGTACATATTCCTAGGTGTTTCATTGTTGTATTGCGTCATTTCCTTCCAAACTGAACGGAAACTGTCTCCCTTCGCATCAAAGTGATTCTGTCAGTTAAGTTTAGTTGAAATTACACCTCTCAGTTCGAAGACGTTGCCAAAGCTTTTGCTCTAATTGATGATGGATGCAGCCTCCGTTATGCCCCTGCAACCTTAGGCTCACCATTCACCACGGTGCAAGAGGAAAAATAGGGAATTAAGTGTGAAAATGTGTCATTACATTTTAATCTTAAAAACGTATACAATTGCAGTAATTTTATTTCAAGCACTAGGCCTACTACATAATTTTTATTTAAACTCAATTTTTAAAAATTTCTTTAAGTGATCGGTTTTTTTTGCGGCCTACAATCTTTTAGTATTGATTATTGAAAATAAAAAAATTCAAGGTAATTGCATTTTGGCATCAAATATTGTATACAAAGAGGTACTGTAAATTGTAAATAGTAACCTTTCTTTGCTATTATGTATATAAGTTACACTTCGCTGAGTAATTAACTTCAACGACCCAACAAAAGACTAAATAATTTTTTGGGGGGGTTGAAAGAAGGTTTGCTTGCTTGCTTACTCAATGGAAATAGACAATTCCTAAGCAAGCTAATGAATATTATATATTTTATGGAACCCGAAGGTTCATTCCCGTGCTTACCTGAGCCTGCCGTTCAACCCTATGCTGTGCTAACTTTATCCCTTGCAAATCCTACTTCCCTTAAATCTATCCTAATACTGTCCTCCCACCTACGTCCAGGTCTTCCAAATGGTCTTTTCTTTTCGGGTCTCCCAGTAAATATTTTTGAAATACGCCTTTCCTCCCCATGTACGCAACATGTCCAGCCCATTTCATCCTCCGTGATTTAGTTACCCTTACTATATCCGGTGACGAGTACAGGTTATGCAGTTTTCTCCAGTCCCCACTTTCACATGTCTTAGGTCCGAATATTTTCCTAAGCACCCTGTTTTCATACACTCAGATTATGTTCTTCCTGAAGAACTAATGCTTAAGACTTATTCGTCATATCTCATTAAACTTTTTGAATTTTCAATATTTTCATTGTGAATCCGAACCAAAGTGCTGTTTAGAATTTCACTGACCAGATTAGATTAGATTAGATTAGATAGCGGGGGGCTTAAAGAGAGTTTAGAGACCTCCCGCACGTCAGCCTAAAAGTCTTATTGTGCTGCCCCTTTTGGTAGAGAAGCTCTTGTTGGCTTCCTTCCCCAAAGTCTTCCCTGGATATTTGCCAGGGTAGTGCAGTCAGGCAGGGTATTGGATAACTCCTTCCTCCTGCTTGCTTATGCTTTGTACCTCGTCCCATTGGGCGAGAAGATCTCATTGTTTCCCAAAATCTGTTCCTTGGACAAGGTGTAGTATTTTGGTTCCAATGTCCTTTTCATTCCCTAGGTCTTCCCTGGATATAGAGAGAGTGAACCTCTTTCTTGCCAGGGCTGGGCAGTCAAACAGGATGTGTGAGGCCGTCTCTTCATCCTGTTTGCATAGTCTGCAGATGGGATCATCCTCATAGAGTCCCACTTTGCGTAAATGTTTTCTGAAGTGACCATGCTCAGATATTAACGCAACCACTTTCCTTATTCCTCTTCTGTCCAATTTTAGGATAGATGAGGAGATAGTGTTGCTTGGACCCAGGACCAGTTTCCTGGCCTGTCTTTGTCCTGGATAGGTTTGCCACCTAAGTTGGTGTCTTTCCCTGGTCCATGTTTTAACCGAGGTTTTAGCAGTATTTGTACTGATTCCTACCACGGGTTCAGGGCCGACAAAGGGTATCTGTGCACCCTTTTTTGCCAGTTGATCTGCTTTTTCATTTCCTAAAATTCCCTGATGCCCAGGCACCCACCTTAGTTCAAGACTATTGTGGGATGAAAGGGCAGTGAGGGAATTCAAACATTCCCATACCAGTTTTGATTTTACCTGGTCTGAGGAGAGCGCCTTTAAAGCACTCTGGCTATCTGTGAGGATGAGAATTCGCTTGCCACGGTAGCCTCTCTCAATTCCTCTGAGTGCACAGCTCAAGATAGCAATTATTTCTGCTTGAAAAACTGTGCAGTATTTTCCAAGGCTTATACTGACGTTTGTCCTTGGAGATAGGCTAAATATGCCTGCACCTGATTGATCCCCTATGCGGGATCCATCCGTGAACCACACAAATTGGTCCCGTCCTCTATCAGGTGTAATTCCTCCACTCCAGTCATTTCGAGAACCAAGAGTGGTCTTGAAAGGAGGAAAGGAACAGTGTTGAGTATTCATGAGATCTGACCTCATATTCAACTCTGTAATGTCCAGGAAGCTTAATATGGAGGTATGGGCCGTTGCTGAGCTGCTGTTCCTCCAGTTCCCTGTTTGCACTAAGCGATGGGCAGTGAGCCTGGCCTCCGCTTGTAAGTAAATGTCCATGGGTGGGAGGTTCAACAGAGTCTCCAATGCAATGGAAGGAGTACTTCTGAAAGCCCCCGTGATACACAGACATGCTAGTCTCTGTAGCTTGGTAAATTTCCCTGCTACAGTTATTTGTAATGTTTTGCGCCACCAAACGATAGCACCATAAGATATCTGGCACCTGACCATTGCAACATATAGCCAATGGCTTATGCAAGGTTTTAGGCCCCAGGTTGTTCCAATAGTGCGTTTGATGGTCACAAGTGACCATCTAGCTCTACGAATGGTATTTTCGATATGGTTATTCCAAGTCAGTTTCTTATCTAGTACAAGGCCTAGGTATTTAACTGATTCGGAGTATTCCAGGATTGAATTGCCTAGTTTAAGTTTACCCAGGTCCTTCAAGTTCCTCCTGTTTGAAAAAGGGACTACAACTGTTTTGCTAGGATTAATAGACAGGCCTTCCTGCTTGCACCAGTTGTGAATTTTCCTCAGACCACGATTCATCATGTCTGAGACTGTATTGGAAAATTTCCCAAAGACAACAAGTGCTATGTCATCTGCATAGCTTTGTATGTAATATCCTTCCTGGGTCATTTCTTTGAGAAGATCATCCACCACGAGACTCCACAATAGGGGAGAGAGAACCCCCCCCCTGTGGGCATCCCCTCGTGGCGACAATTCCCATTGTAGCCCCAAGAAGGCTAGCTGTAATTTTCCTGCTCCTGAGCATGGAGTTTATCCAACTACAAAGAGTGTCATTGACTCCATACTTTTGAGCAGCCATGATCATAGAGTCATAGGAGGTGTTATCGAAGGCTCCCTCTATGTCTAGGAAGGCCCCTAGGGCTATTTCCTTCCATGCCATGGAATCCTCCAGTCTGCTAACTAGGCTGTGTAACGCCGTTAAGCAAGACTTGGATGGCTGGTAGGCATGTTGGTTTCTATGAAGAGGAGTATCTGATAGTACTCTTCTTCGAATGTATCTTTCGACCAGTCTTTCCAAAGCCTTCAGAAGGAATGATGAAAGACTGATTGGTCGAAAAGCCTTAGCCTCTGTGTATTTATTTCGCCCGGGCTTAGGAATAAATACTACTCTGGTAACTCTCCAGGCCTGAGGAATATAGCTAAAAGCTATACTGGCTCTAAAGAGGTTACACAGAAGAATGTAAAGTGAGTCAGGTCCTTTCTGCAGTAATGCAGGAAAGATGCCGTCTCCACCTGGCGACTTGAATGGGCTGAATTTATTTATTGCCCATTTGACGCTGTGTGTTGTGACCACTTGACGTGCCAGTTCCCATTCTTCCTGTGATGCTCTTGGTCTAGAGTTTTCACAGTGTCCTAGGAATTCACATGTCTTGTCATCATCATGTATGCACTCGGGGAAGTGTGCCTCAAAGAGTACTTTGAGTGTTTCTTCGGCCGAGCATGTGAAACCACCTGTAGGCTTACATATTGTTCCTACGGGATTGACTATACCGTGGGCCAGTGCTCTTTGTAATCTGGCTGCCTCTGACAGGCTAGATATGTCCTGACAGTAGGCTTGCCAAGAAGATCTTTTGGCCTTACGTATGCTTTTATTGTATTCAGTGAGGGCTATATGATATTCCCTCCAGTCTCTAGTTCTTTTAGCCTTGTTAAGGAGATGTCTTACTCTGCACCTCCTATATTCAAGGTCCTGAGTCCACCATGACACTTTCGTGGATTTAATCCTCGTTTGCATGGGGCAGTTATCATGATAACAGTAAAGTATAGCCTCTTGAATCAAGTAGGCGACCTTGTCAATATCACCAAAAGATCTAATCCCTTCTATCTGCCCAATCCTACCTGAGAGATCCTCTTTATAGGGATCCCACCGGGTTCTCCTGGGATTCCTGTAGGGATTGGTTCTTTTTACTACATTAATATTAAAGGAAATGTAGTTATGGTCCGAAAGTGATGGTTCATCCAAGACCCTCCAATCGGTAATCTGTGTGGAAATATGCCCAGTACAGAAAGTAATGTCGATAACTTCCTGCCTTATGCAGTTAGCAAAGGTAGGCTTGTTACCGACATTGAGTATGTTTAGGTTGTTGGAGAGCAGAAAATCTAAAAGATAATCACCCCTTTTATTGATATCCTTGCTTCCCCAAATTTCATGATGAGAGTTGGCGTCACACCCAAAGATGGTCTGTTCGCCACTCCTTGTACAGTGTGCGACCAACTGCTCTAGTTCCCTTGTGGGAGGATTGCTACCGTCATAGGGGAGATAAACAGAGCTCAGTATAAGGCCTTTGTTCCCTCCTCCTACTTGGCAGTCAATCTTCACTGTGGTGATGTCATTAGAACAAAATTCCAAAAGAGGTAAACATTGAATACCGTTACGAACAAGGATACAACTCCTAATATGAGTGCCCTTGTTGCAGTATATCAACTTCCCTTGGCATTCTCCTAGCCCTGCAATACGACCCCTGTTAATCCAGGGCTCTTGAATCAGAGCTAGATCTATTTCTTCAGTATTGAAGATTCTACAGAAGGCAGCCGAGGCCGCCTTCTTGTGCTGAAGATTGATCTGGAGGACCTTTAGTACCATCCTTGGTTTGAAGAACAATTCTCCCAAGGTCTAGAAAAGGCTTTACTACCCAGATCTTGGTGGCTTATACTCCATATCTCTGTCTGAGGCTTGCTGTAAGACATCTTCCTTTTCGAGGGAAATGGTTGTATATGCTGAGGGTTCATACATGTGGTCCTCAGAAGTTGTTTATTTGTTTTCACCTTGAGCTTGTCCATTTTCTCCGTGGCTTCGTCTAGGCCCGGAGTAGGTCTCTTAGGTTCTTTTTCCCCAGCCAAGGTTGACATGACCACCTCTGATGAGTTTACATCGATGCCCATCTCCATATCAGAGGCTTGCTCTAGAAGAGCTTCCTCATCAAATAAAGTGGGTACCAGTGCTGAGGGCTCACTTACGTGGTCCTCAGAAGTTGTTTTGGAAATTTCCTTCCGTGTATCCATTTTGGTACCACGAGAAGCTAGGGAATTATACAGTCCGCCCAGGTAGAGCCCCGCATGCCTGGGTAAGGCTTATACTCTGGAGGTCGCCTGGTTTCCAGAGGCCCCGTTAAAGACACATTAGCCCTGTGCCATTCACCCCTTCAGCACGGACTGCACTACACCTTAGGGTTGGGCTTGATTAGCCGCTTCTTCGTCTGGTATCTCCCCTGTGGCCACCCTGGCATGAGTAACTCTGCCAGTACAGCCCACAGGTTCGCAGATACACGCAAGCCCCCCCACCTACGTCAAGGTCTTGCGGCTACTAGGGGGGGATTTCACTGACCAGGATTTTAATATAAATTTTTTCTCAAGTCATTTTTTCTATGAGAGGTGGATAAAAATCGAATGTTGCTCAGTCAAAAAAGAAGAGGCATGTAAAATGTCATGTAATTATATTATAGAAATTGTGGAAGTTATTTTAACAGTTTTGAGAAAATGGGAGAAAACCTTACAGATCATAAAATTGTAATTGTACCCTGAGAGGTATTTAATTGTATAACTTGGCCAGTTTTTAACTATATTTTTACAGATTTATGAAGCTAAATCTAAATAACAAAACTTTAAAAAAAATCATTGGACCCTTAAGATAAAACGTATCAAGATTCTACAAAAATTAATTTATGGTGAAGTTTTTTAAAACTAGCTCCGTGGCACTAACATCCCAGAAGGGACAGGGCCTACCACCCGACTGCTGCATCATCTACCATAGGCAGACGGCAGGATTGGGGGCATGTGGTCAGCATGTCGACACCCACGGCTACTAATGGTGGTTTTCATGCCTGGAGCTGCTACTTCTCTATCAAGTAGCTCCTCAATTTGAATCACGAGGCTGAGTGCACCCCTACCAGACCTCCCTACCTCAGAAAAATCCAAGGAGGTACCGGGGATCGAACCCTGGCCAATGGATCTGTAGTCAGCGACGCTAATCAGAAGACCATGCCGGCAGTCGAAGTTTTGTATTATCATATTATTATTCTAATTACAATATTATTTCATATTAAATAGTTTGTTCTTTTTTGCTTAAATTTTAAGTTTCCCGATTTGTAATTATAAACCTAGTGTAAATTGTTTCCTCATCTGTAGTGCAGGCCCTTGATAAGCATAATAATGCATTACATTTAGATGAATTCTTATTCATTGCTTGCTTTCGTTGGTTGCAGGATGACACTGAAAACTTACCTTTCCCTAACGAATGTAAGGACTTCAGTCTTCCAGAATCTGACTTTGCGGCCATGATGAGTGAGAGACTGGAGCAAGAAGTAAAAACGGAGGAGATCGTGAACGAGGTAGAAACAAAGCAAGAACAAAAGAAAGAACCAGCTAAGATCCCTAAAGAAATTACTAAGAAAGAGTCTAACAAAGATGTCAAAGAAAATACCCCCAAAAAGGAGAATAAAGAAAAAGAGATTAGCAAAGATAAGAAAGATAAGGAAGTAATCAAGGAGCATAAAAAATCTGTAATAAAAGATGTAAAAGATAGCAGAAGGGATAGTAAAGATGGAAAAGATAGCAGAAAGGATAATAAGAAGGAAGCAAAGGATGTAGTGAAGGAAATAAAGAAAGACCCTGCTGCAGAAAACAAGGATGGTAAATCCAACAAGTCAAGATCGAGTAACAAGGATAAAAAGGAAGTAAAGAAGGACGATGATAAGGAAGAAACTCTAGCGGCATTAGTGAATTCTGTTAAAAAAGAAAGAGTAAGAGAGCTGAGCGAATCAAAAAGCGATGACAGTTCTCCGAAACGTAGTGCTAAACGCTCTACAAGAGGTTCCATAAAGCCAGATGACACCAGCTCCAATAAATCATCCAGTCCGATACCGGCTCCCACCCCTCCCCCTTCGAAAAGAAGAAGAACGTGACATGATTGTCATTTTATCGCTTTGACTGTGTGAATAGTAGGAAGTGAGTGTATTGTTTGCAGCCACTTGAAAGGTGGCAAGAAATTGAATTGAATCAAATGTGATAGTGACAATTCCTTTAATGAATTATTCTACGTAATGAAAGTACCTGGTTTTTATATTTTTTATTATTTTTCTTCCCCCCTTCTTTCTTTGTAAATGAATGTTGAATGTGATGAATTTTTGTCGTAACTTTGTATCCCGGCTCATTCATTAATGTTTAAGATAAATTAAATGTGATATCTTTAATTTGATATTAAATAATTTGTTCCATTCTCTGTTGGGCAAACTTTCTCTATGCAGTGAAATCTCAATATAAGGTACCATCTGAGCAGTGACGGCTTGTGTATAGGCACTGTGGAACTGCAGCACTCTCTATTTCCACTTGATATTATTGATAACGTTTAATATAATGAGTCCTTTTTTTCTTTAATTCTTTCTTTATACTTGTAAAACATATAATCCTTAAGTTTAATGTCAGTAGCCATGCGGTTCACAGTTCCAGTGGTATGTATTTCACTGTTGTGAGCTGCGGAAGGTGCATGCTGTGGCTGGAGCACCGTCTGCGAGGGAGAGAGAGCACTGTCGCTTCCGCAGTGCAAACTGCGGCATAATGTTGGAAGGTAGTGTTTTTTATGTCTTTTTTGCTCTGTGTGTGTTGTTCTTAAAAACTATGTACCATATTCTTGAATGTGATAAAGTGTAGAATTAGATTATTATCTTGTTTCCAGCTATTGTATTGTATGATTCATTTTTTTAGTTCTTTTATTTAACAGAAACTTTAATCATGGCAGATCAAGGAGACAATTATTGATCTTTTTGCGGAAATTAAAACAAGAAGTATGGATTTAATTTTTAAACAAATAGATGAAGCTTGAACTATAACAATTTAGATTAAAGTAAGTAAAATTTCATTTGGTTCTTTTAGAGTTTATCAAGTTTCTGAATAAATTTTTTTTTATATATATGTTTGTTTCCTTTTACACAATTTTAAAACAAAGGCTAAACATTTTCTGGAGCAGCACCCCCACTAATTTTAGCTACGAGCCGCCACTGCATCTCAGACATAATAATAATTGCGTTACCCTTGGTGGAAATACTTCCAAGTTAACATGAGTTTACTCCTTATTTCCACTTAGTAGACTGGCTTAGGGCTTAGGGTTGCGAGTTTCCGGCTCCCTCATGTTACTTTTTTTTTTTAAATAACTTTGCTAATTTTCTAACTTTGTCTTGGATCATTTTATTCTTTTCTTGACAAAATGAACTTTTTATTTGTTGCCCTTGTGGATGGCTGGATAGTCAACAGAGATACAATTAATAATGTGTTATTAACAGAAAGCAGTTCATATGTGGCGAAGTAATAATTGTTCCAACTGTTCCATCATTTCTAAATCACACGGTTTATTTCCACAACAAAAGCTAAATGCATATTAATTTTTTTTAAACTAACAATAATGTGCAATTTCATTACATAACCATGCATTTCTTTGGCTCATACAGAAGGCTATAGTGTGCTGGTTTATAGTGCTTGCTTATGATGCGATGGGTCACATGCTCTGTACAGGAGTTTCCCTCTGTCATTTGGCTTTAACGCATTAAATTTTTCTTTCCAGGCACTTTTCTACCTTTAGCATGCTTAGAGATGATTAGAGCGCAGATTTTTAGGTTTTTATAAACCCTGTTTTAGTTTTCGAAACATATTAAAATAGTTTTTATTTTAGTTTTTTTACCATTTTCAGACTTTTTTAGTTTCACTTTAATATGTACAGTAAACACATTGAAAATTATTTTTATTCATTTTATTTTTGCGTAAATTTCCATGTCTTGTACCACAAAACTTAGGAATACTTTTTGCTTAGTTTTAGAACTACCCCTGACATTTCTAATTCCACCACAAACTCAACAAGAAGGTTTTTCAATTAATCAATTAACTTTTAGAATACTTTACTTTCGGCATCTTGCTGGAGCATACACTGAAAAGACAGCTGCAGGTGTAAGCTTCTTAGGAATTGTCTTTAATTTGTTTTTATAGTAATTGGGGATTTCGGTTCACTTAAAATTTCCTTACTGGGAAAATGGGGTACAAAATGACAAAACTAAAAAAATGCAATGCTATATTTAATCTTACAAAATATACTGGCAACAACGAGCAAGATGCAAAATGTAGGCAGATATTTAAAAAGTCACTTTTAATAGATTATTATAATATAATTATTAATTATTATAATTACTATTGTTATTTTATCGTATTTTACTTGAAAAGCAGTTTTAGCTATTTTTAGTTTCTAATGTGTTTAGCCATTTTTAGGTTTTATAAGATTGGACTATGTAATTGCTATGACTATGAAATAGATAACTATGTTGCAATATCACAGGTAGCTAGCAAGGAAAAAAATAGTTTAAAACCTAAGAATTCGGGCCCTTAGAGATAACATACAGTGAAACAGAATGGATCTAATATCTTGATTAGTTTCCTTGAGAACCTGTACAATCTTCACAGTGCCTTCTTTCTAGGAATTTGGAAATACTGGTTCCAAAGATAAGGTAATTTATTTATTTATAATTCCCTTTGTTGTAGTTAAGGCCTTCAGGCCTTCTCTTCCACTAACCAGAGGTGGATACATTCAAACATTACCAAATGATCTATTCTATATATATAAAAGGAAGTGTTTGTCTGTCTGTCTGCGATGCCCAGCGAAATCTACTGAACACAGAGATCTGAAATTTTCAACAAAGGTGGACTGAAGGGTCGGAAAATGCACCTGGAAGCTGGAATTTTAATTTTAGCTTTCGTTTGTGAGTTGTGAGTGAAAAACGGGCAGAAAACTTGCATTTTTTGTGTTTTCAAAGGATCAGTTTCAGTTTTCATTTCAATGTCAAATCAATTACAGTTGACTTTGGCTATTTTGTCATACCTTGGACATAAAAGCATCGCGATCGCTTGAATGTCGTAAGCCTACGCTGGTTGATTCATTTGTTTATAATGTCAAGGCATGCAGATATCTGAAATTTTCAATCCACACAGAAGAGGGATAATCAATATAAGCCTAAATACGGTCAAACATTGTTCGATTTGGACGAAACTCATTATACTGGGGTTTTCTGGGCCAAGAAACTCGAATCTGAGGTCACTTTTACCAGGCGACGTTATCTAATTGTGGTAGACCTATGTAGTCCACGTGATTTAGGTGTTAATAAATATAATGATTTAAATATTATGCTCTTAATTTTTAATTTTTGAAATAATTATTGTGGGCAAAGCCGCAGGCACATGCTAGTCTATAATAATAATAAAAGGAAGTGTTTGTCTGTGTCCGCGATGCCTAGCGAAATCTACTGAATGCAGAGATCTGAAATTTTAAACATAGGTGGACTAAAGGCTGGGCAAATGCATCTCGAAGCCGAAATTTTTATTTTTGCTTTCATTCGCAAGTTAAAAAAAACTGTCAGAAAACGTACTTTTTTTCGCTATCCAAGCATCAATTTTCTGTAATACATTTCATTTGTCAAATCAGTTGCAGATGGCTTTGCCCTTTTGTCATACCTTGGAAATAAAAGCACCACGATCGCTTGAATTTTGTAAACCCATGCTGGTCGATTCATTTGTTTATAATGTCATAAAAACAATTATCTGAATACCAAAATTTCTCAACTATTATAGGCTACTCAATTGAGTAGTACAGAAGGTAACACTTTTCTGCAGTGTAACAAAATAGAAGGTGTAATTAAATGATATCAAAATGAATGGAACCCACCATCTATTTTGTCATATTCAGTAAACTTGAACTTGTTGCTATATCTAACGGTCATAACCAACAAACCCATAAAGTACATTATGCTATTGTTATTCATCGAATTGTCTGTTGTGTACTTGTTTCTTATGATTTTGTGTAACTTCTCCTAACATTGATCTTAATTTGTCATTCCTGTACTGAATACAGAAGTCCGATGTATTTTATAGCTTTTTCCCCATTATAAATTCTCACTGGTGTTTTGTTTATAATTTTCTGTTTCATCTAATCCATTATTATTTTTGTGGCATAAGATGTGTTAAGTATGCAGATGTTCGCAACATTGTATATTTCATAGTTATCGGAATGGCACGGCTCCTGAATTGTTCAGATTAGCGGGCACAATATGTAAAAAGAGACATGTGGTTAATGCAATAAAAACCATTAAAATATGTATTTTACTAAATAGTAATATCAAAATTGCACAGGGAATTAAACTTGTGTGCATTGTTTAGTGGTCAGCGAGTCTGATACAGTACTCATTGTCTGGAATTGATCCCCAGTAACTCTTAGTTTTCTTAGATAAACAACTGCTTTTGACATATAATTATTATATTATCGATTTATTAACTATTTGTTAACCCTAGGACTCCCAGATTTTTTGCTGTCTTAGGAACTCCGAAGAGGGGAGGGGTTCATCGAATTCACTCGAGATAATTACTTTTAAGTTAGGAAAGTGAAATTTTTATTATTTCTTTATTCATTCTTTTTTAACTGATCATTCAACCTTTGGAACTTGTTGCTCAAATTGTCATTCTTTTCTTGTTTGATTATTGCTTCTCTCACTTTGGTGAGCACTACCTTGATGTTCGCTGCCAATTTGATTTGAAACCCAATCAAGCCATGATCACCAGTAAAAAATACAATTCATTAGAATATTAAATTAACATATGGGTAGTAAAAACAAAATGCCACATAATCCTTACTAAACTGTCGTTTCTTTTAGTGTTGTGTGAATGCACCTTTATTTGCACAGGACAGTTTTCAGGTCGGGCAATAATGTCCATTCAGAACTCTTCACCAAATATAATAAGGTAAAGTGACCAGTAGTCTGAATTTGGCCGGGACAGTTCCAATTTTCAGAGCCAAGTCCCCTTGTCCCCATCGGGTTCTGCTGGGATGCCTAAATGTTTCTGTTTTTAGAAATTAAATTGAATTCCCAGTCATTTGATGTTTCAACAATTGTTATTTTTCTAGTAATGTTAGTCATGAATTTGTGTTATGACTTCAAATACAGCAGTTGAGCGTGTTTTCTTTGATGAATAACATATCGACAACTGAGAAAACTCTAATGAAAGTAGACACTAAGTAGCAATAGTGATAATGACAATTAATTTGAAATGCAGTTGTTCAGAATTCTGACTTCTCAGACGGAAGGAAATCAAATTATTTTGTCACAGAATGACTGAGTAGTTACCGATGTAAGCATTATGCCCTGTGTAGTAACCATTAAGTTGTTACCTTTATTCAGTTCATCATGAGCAGTTATTCAATTGGTCCCAGCTTCAACTCCCAGAAATCTGGTCATGTTAAATAAATCACAGATGAAATGGGCTGGACATGTTGCATGCATGGGGAAGGAAAAAATATTGACTGGGAGACCCGAAGAGGAGAGACCTCTTGGGAGAGCTAGACATAAGTTAGACGACAACATAGATTTAAGGGAAGTAGGAATTGTGAGGGATGGTTGGAGTTAGCATAGAATAAGGGTAGGATGGCAGGCTCATGTAAGCACAGCAATGAAACTGCGGATTCCATAAAATAGATAATATTCCTTTAGTTTGCTTAGGATTGTCTATTGCTACTGAGTAAATAGATTCAGGAATTTCGTTTAATTCATATCTGCCAACTTCAATTTGTGCTGCTTATGCCAAACTTTATAATTTATTTTAAAAGCAACGTATTTCTATTGTACATGAGAAAAGTTCATTTCGAGAATCCCATGCAAATCGAGGTTTTTGAGACTCGAGTTTTCGACAAAGGGTGGGTGTAGGCTCGTGCGTAAACATCGCTTCATCGATCATTCTTGGACTTACAGGTCCACACCATTACACTAACTGCATTAATATAACACTAATGAAAACATGTTAGGATTCAATAATTATTACGTATTTAAAAAAAACAAACATTGAAGGTTATTTAAAAGCCAACGGGCCTACACAACTCCATGGAAGAAAACTTTTAATAATGCGCGCTCTAAAGGAAAGGACAATCGAATGGAATTGATTAGTGTTTGCTACCTATCGACAGGTATGAAAACTTCGCAGACTCACGGGGGATCAGGTGTCAGTTGTGCTCGCATTCCTACGTACACAGTACACACCGGTACGAATAGCGGTTGTCAACTAATGCACAGGTAAGAAACTATTCTTGGAAATTGTGCTATACGTTTATAAAAGTGCTTATTAGTAATTTAAATCTCGGTTACAATAAATTTGACGCTCATAACAGGGCTACTCTTTATTTCTGAACAATATGTTGCACGAAATTACGTCCGCAGACCATAGACGTGTCCACGCCATACTTGTTTATGTTACCACGGCAACCTGCCAGTGTTGCCGTTTCTGTGGGTATTAGGCAACGAGCTAGAATAGAGATTATAGAGTGGCTGTTGCGCCGCCATATTTGAAGCAAATTGAATGTGCATCCGCCATGTTCTCAGCTGCCGGGCTGTCACATTAAAGTATTGTTGTATAGTAGGACCTGGGACTATACGTACTGTGTACTGAAAAATCACCACTGTATACTTCAATACATTAATCACATCACAAATTTTGTCAAATTAGCAATTAAATTTTCTTTAGGAATAATACGTAAAATAATATAAATCATGTTGGCTCGAAATCCTAGGCGTAAGAGTTGAGGAAACCCATTGGTAGGCTATTGTACTAGAGAAACATATCGAAACACAGCGAATTTATTAAAAAAAAAAAAAAAAAAACTTCAGAAACTCCAGTTCAGAAAATAATGTAGTAATGCAATAGGCCTACTCAGAATAATTTACAATATAGTAGACGCCATATTAGGCCTAGCAGAAATTGCTAAATTTAAGTGTACCATTCACACTCAGACCAAACCAGTCTTCAAAGAACTGAATATTTTTATCACTCGGTGGTGCAGAAGAATAAATAAATAAAAAATGACATGAGAAAAATAGGCCTATCTTTGTTGACAAGATACAAGAAAGAAGTGTGCGTAGAACGCCACGCGACAAAAGTGAAACTTTTTTATTTTTTTAATTTTGGACTATTTGATTTTTTCAATTTTGGATTGCTGGACTTTTTTTACTTTTGGATTTTTGATTTTTTAATTTTTGATTTTTTAATTTTGGAATTGTGGATTTTTTAATTTTTGATTTTTAAATTTTAGATCTTTAAATTTTTTAATTTTTGGATTTTTAATTTTTTTAATTTTGGATTATTAAATTTTGGATCTTTTAATTTTTTAAGTTTGGAATTCTGGTTTTGTAATTTTTGGTTTTTTAATTTTTGAATCTTTTAATTTTTTTATTTTTGGGATTTTTTAAATTTGGATTTTCGATTTATTAATTTTAAATTTTTAGATTTTTAAATTTTTTTATTTTTTAAAATTTTGGATAAGCCTAATCATTGAGTTGATTGTTTTCTGTGCAGTCCGTTACGTCACACCTCACTAATTTCGTGACGATTTTGAGCGTAACACTAATTTCATGACGATTTTGAGCGTCACACAAGCTCTCGATCTACCCCTACCGCGGCTAAAGAAATTTCACTTCAAAAATTTTCAATTTTACACATTCTTAAAATATTTAAACAGTGACGGGGATTCTTGGCGGTAACATTTATATCTGTACAATCTTATAGATGCCTAGAAATTATTTCAAACTTACTGTCCTTTGAACAATATTAATTTTGTAAACATCTGCCTCAGTTGCTTTCCTCTTTCCTGCTCAGACCTGTTCCTGCAGAAGTCATGTAATATACAGGTGAAAAACAGTTTCAAAATTAGTTTAAGAAGTGAGGCATAATGAGATTCATCATCTGGTTCCGAAGCGGTAAACAAGCAGGCATATTTTAGGTAGATTTTCGAAGAAAAATCTACCTATTGCAATGGATACCACTTTATGATTTTCGAAAAATTCTTTCATATCTTTACGTTTCATGCTCCCCTAAGTACGAAACCACCGCCCGTTCAAAAAATTTTTTTGTGATATTTATATATATATATATTTATATATATATATATTTATATATATATATTTATATATATATATATTTATATATATATATCTTTACACGATAGCGGCCGTAATTTTGAAGATATTTGAACCAAATTTTATTATGTTATTTCTAGGCCCAATAGTTCGGACAAGTTCGTTAATGGGCAAAATTGGCCCAAGGGGGTGGTCGGGGGAGGGGGTTGAAATTTTGAAAACTTTATATCTCGGCCCCTATGAAGTATAGAGGGAAACTTTGTTTGAATAAATTAGAGTACTCCCTATGGAGTTCACAGTGACACCAACGATTCGGGGGTTCGAGTGAGGGTGGGGGTGGAGGTGGGGGTGGGGGATGAAAATTAGAAACTTTTGAAACCACGTCTTGTGGGGTATCGTTGAAAAGCTCTTGATGAGTACTCTACAAATCAATAAATAGTTTCTTGATAGCTCTCATATGACGCGAGATTTTAATGTTTGAAAATAATAACACTTCAAAGAAAAATTATAATATCATAATTTTGTCTTGTTTAGCGGCTTTGATAATTTTATTCATTGCTGATCTTGCGCACGGCCTCCCAGAATATTATATCCTATTCTTGTTGTCAAAACAAATGATTGTAGGCTCTTCCTCTTTACCGAATTCAGTTCTTATTACTGTAGGTTTACCATGCCAAGGCTAAAGAAGAAGAGTGCTATGCAGCGACAATAAATTAAACCAAAAGCACTTCGAAATCTACCTCCGCCTGTAGGCCTGCCTAAAGGGATTTTTTTTACCAAAAGTATCCACACAAATGCAATCAAAATACATATAAAGATAGCAGACGATACGAGTAACAGGTAGGAGAAAACATGGCGGCTATGTTTCACGAAGGCACCACCCAGAGCGCTGTAAAGGACACAACAGCCACTCTATAATCTCTATTCTAGCTCGTTGGTATTAGGTGTGCGATCATGCGCTCCATGGTGGCGGGAGTAGTAACTACGAAGAAAAGATTGATTGGAATACGCACACATTGGGTAAAGCGACTAGACAAGAGATAAAAATGAATCATCCTTATTATTTGAAATTTATATATAATTCTACATGCGATAACACACTTAGAAACGAAATGTTCATATTACAGCTAAAAACACATATTTCACTCTTGAGAGAAATGTCTGTATGTAGGTTTCTTTTAGTTTATTGACAATTTTACTGTTTGAAAATGCATTAATGAAAATGAAAATGTTTGGGTATTTGGGTTGACTCCAAGTCATCCTGGAATACTCATATCTCCCACCTCGCTGAAAAAGTTTGTAAAATCACTTATGCTCTGAGAATTTTAAGTAGATTCTGTAATATTGAACTGCTCCGTACTCTTTATTTCGGCAATATCAACTCTGTAATTTCCTACGGCATCCCTTTCTGGGGAACCTCTCCCAATCTAACTCGGATATTCAAACTCCAGAAGAGGATTATCAAAATTATGATGCATGTATCTAACCGCACGCATACCAAGCCTCTTTTCAAAAAATTAAATATTCTTCCTGTCCCTTGCATCTTCATTCTAGAGACTGTTTGTTTCATACATGCAAACAAACAGAAATTTCCAAAGAACTCCCATCACCATCACCATGACACGCGAGGAATTAATGATTTTCACCTCACATCCCACCGTACCTCCAGAAGTTTAAAATTCATCAATCACACGGGTCTAATTCTGTACAATAAACTTCCCCACTCTTTTAAGCACACCAGTCAAAAACTTTTCAAAACTAAAGTGAGAAATCTTCTTATGGAGCATGTTTTCTATAGTACTCAAGATTTCATCTCCGCCAATTTACTGACTTTATAAATTTATTTTTATGGACTAATGTCTGCATTTTGTATGTGTACTGTATGTATAGTTATGTTTTGTTCAATATTTTATTTAGTTCTTAAGTATGACGAAGCCTTTGGATTATTGTAATTCCTAATGGTGAATAAATATTATTATTATTATTATTATTATTACAATTTTGATAATTTATAAAAAGTACATAACATGAAACTTGTTCCGAGGTTGCTTCCCAGTGTTTTAATATGGTAGACTACGGAAATTGCGTTTGGGAGCTAGTGCTAGTTTCCTTAATGTGCGGCTGGATTTTATTATTCTCTGCGTTATCAGTTTATTTTTACATAGTGATTTACTAGATTTTTCTTTGTTAAGAGAAAGCATTTATCGATATTTAATTTTAGAATGTTTGTGAAGTTCTCGAAAAGTGAATTTGTATGTTTTGCATCAGTGATCCAGTTGTTAAAAGTTTATTGACTCGAGAGATTGCTTCTGGCGTGAAAGTGTGTTTCAAAACAGTTGAGTTTTACTTCCCATTTTACTTTCTTTTTTATGTTATTTTAATTTCTAAAAACTGAGCGAAATACCAGTTCTGACTTGTATGCGTTTATCATTTCCGTGGGAATATTCGTGAAGATATTGTCTATGACAGATTTAGAGAAACAAAAAATTCTGGTGGAGTTAAAGATTGTTTGCTTTATGTCATATTTCGACAAGATATCTAAAAGGGAATCCCTGTTTTTTTCATTTGGCTAAAATTTTGATCTCATGCAAGATTGATATTGAAATTACCGCATATTACTATTCTGTTTCATATTTTATACAAAATATTCAATACACTTTCAATACATTTTAGAAATAATGGGAAATTGCCATTTGGCGATCTCTAAATGGAAAGGAAAACAATGTTAAGGTTGGGGAAGTATGTAGCTGCGCCGTCGAAATCTTGATCAACACAAAACACAGAAATTTCGATAGTCGGCGAAAACAGAAGTAACTCACTGCAGAATATTACTGGCCCTCCTCCTTTAAAACTATTACGTTTAATGTTTTGTTTTTCAATATGGTTCTGGGCTATGCATAAAATATCTGCTGGATGATCAGTTAAATATAATTCTTCTTCTTCTTATTCCTTTCAGGGTTTAGGTCAATGCGACCTGTTCCGGTCTCAAGTCCATCGTTTTCTTGGTCGTCCTGGCGTTCTTTTCCCGTATGGCTTATAAGAAGTGATTATTTTAGGTAATCTCGTTTTTTCCATCCTGTCCAAATGTTCTTTCCATTGGTTATTATATTCCTCTATTTTATCTTGTATAGAGAATATTTCTAGTTCACGTCTTATTGAATCATTGTGGAGTCTGTCCATACGTGTGCAACCTTTTACCGATCTTAAAAATTTCATTTCAGTGGCTTGAATATGTGATATATCTTTTTTTGTTAATACCCAAAATTCAGACCCATACAATAGAACAGGAACTGCCATTATCTTATAAAATCTGAGCTGAGTTTCTTTCCGAGTTTTCTTGAGAATTCTTCTTATAGTACCACACATCATTTGATAGCGGTTTAATTTATTTTGAATGTCCCAGTCATAACTAGGGCCCGGATGTTTATGACCTAAAAATATTAGAAATATGCAAGCCTTTATGACCTAAAAAATGGCGAAATATGACTAATAATATGACCTAGCGACAATTTTTTTTTCAAAATCTTGTCGGTTTTTTCAATTAAAATTTTATGAGAACACATTAATATATAATAATATTAATTTTTCACTTATCCGACCCTTAGTTTTAGGCATGATAAACCAAGAGTATTGAGATTGCGATGCAGCACACCATGCAGCGAAATCTTTTCAATAACTGAGGGATGGTTGTTCCTTCCTATCACCCCTTCCCCTTGGCACCCCCAAGAAGAACTTCTACCTGCTCAAGTTATTTACAGAAGCAGTTAGTTGACCTTGCTATGAAAACTGACAATAGCCATCCTAATATCTCCGTTCGCTTTCTTTGCATCTGTCCCTTTTTACGCATCTCTCTCTTTCTCCTAATTCTCAGAAATATACGTAGGCCAACGTATATTTTGTGAAAGTATTTTTAGAAAGAAAATACTGAGAAGTTACAAGCAACAATTCAGAGGTGTTCAAATCCCATCTCTGAGACAGCTGTAAGCAAATAAATGAAAATGGAATAAAAAAAACAAAAGCATGGGGAAAAATGAAAAATGATTGAAAATATGACCATAATATGAAAAAAGACGGAAAAATGACAAAAAATACTGAAAAAGCTAAAATATGACATTATATGACCAATGAAAATTGCATAATTCTGATCACATTAGATGATATCATGTTTAAATTATATTTGCTATGGTAACATCACAAAGGAAAAAAAATATGACATGTCATAAACATCCGGGCCCTAGTCATAACTATAAGTTATATCAAATCCAAGGTAATTGAAATGTGATGTCCGTTCTATTATTTCCTTGTTTACTACTATTTTTGCTCTGACTGGGAATTTGCCTTGAAAAGCCATCACTTTTGTTTTTGAGGTTGATATTTTAATATTATAATCACGTCCTAATTGACTCAATTTGTAAAGAGCTCTTTGCAAATCATCCTCAGACTCCTGAATAATCACCAGATCGTCTGCATACATTAAAATATTCATATAAATTTCCTTATCTATTTTTATTCCTTTTGGGCTTACCTCCTTCCATTTCCTTATCAGGTCGTCGAAATATATATTAAACAATGTAGGTGATAATGTACACCCTTGTCCTAATTGACTCAATTTGTAAAGAGCTCTTTGCAAATCATCCTCAGACTCCTGAATAATCACCAGATCGTCTGCATACATTAAAATATTCATATAAATTTCCTTATCTATTTTTATTCCTTTTGGGCTTACCTCCTTCCATTTCCTTATCAGGTCGTCGAAATATATATTAAACAATGTAGGTGATAATGTACACCCTTAACCTTGGATTGTTAAAATTTCATCTCCGATATTATCCGAGTTAAGGATAATTTTCGTGCCATTATAAAGACTCTTTATTCCCTCTATAAGTTGGATAGGGTATCCTCTTGTATTCATTATATCCCACAATCTCCTTCTTATAACCCTATCGAAGGCTTTTTCAAGGTCTACAAATGCCAGATATGTAAGTAAATTAAATTCTCGCCTTTTTTCTATTATCTGTCTCATAATGAATATACTGTCCGAGCATGACCTTCCTTGTCTAAAGCCATTCTGTTCTTCTGAAAGCAATGTAATTCTAAAGGGGAACTTTTATTAGCTAGACTATTGACATTGAGGGGGGGCTGGGTCTGTTGATTCATTTCTGTTTAGATATTACTCAGTCTGGGCATTAGAGTGACTTCACTTGCTTACATAATTCAGTTTTACCTAAGTGAAGACCATGCCGTGTATATATGTGGACATGGGGTTAAATTTTACAATTGGTGAGTTCGAAGAATAATTGTCATTCCTATGGGGAATTGCATTGATCAGAACGTTCTCCTCTCAATCACAGGTGACAACTGGTCTGCTCCTCTTCTCGCTGCCAGCTGATAACTTTTTAACAGTTTAGATTTTTTTAAACAGCTTGAATTAAAAATAGAACTCCTAACACAAGAAACACAAAGTAATTTTCACGATGCCTAAAAACAGAAAAAAAAATCTGATGTGAAAGTCACATAACTTCCTCTTCCCAAATAGAAATTAGCAGTATTCACATATCCTTGTACAGAAACGCAAGACACAATTTAACGCTAATTATACGATAAATACCTGATAACCTCTTCTTTGAAAATGATGCTACTAATAAAAATGCAGACTATATAACAAACTAAACAAAAACAAGTGACTGCAGACATTTATTGAAACTTCCGTCGTTAAGAATAATTTCCGAACTTTATCGAATATTTCCCTCCAATACGTCTTTCTCACTTCATTCTTATATAGAATAAGAGGCCGTGAAAGAGTGCGTATTCAATTGTTCACCACGCAAGACAAACTTTCTACAAACAGTGGGTGAACAGTGGGTGGCTTGTAACTACCTTCAGAGAATTTTTCGAAAAAAGTTTCAAATAAAAGTTTTAGCTCTCACTATAAGCTACAGTTGTGCAAAATTTAAAGAAAATCGTGAGAGCCGTTTTCGAGAAAATCGCGAAAAACGAAAATTTCTTCGTGTAAAGTCCCCTTAAAAATAAGAGAAACTTGTCGCCAATCTTCGCCTCACATCTTCAGAAGGTACTTGACCCAAATACGAAATTTTGTTTTCATACGATTTTCCGTTTCTGAGCTAGGCTGTTCACAGACAGACAGACACACAGACATGTTTCCAAAAATAGTATTTTTGGATTCAGGGGGCCTTGAAACGTGTATATATGCTAATAACTCAACTTCGAATTTTGGGGTCGAAAACAATACTTCCTCTATCTATAGTACCTATGGTACGGGCAGTGGAAGTAAAAAATTGGAATGACATCTCTCTGCCTGTCTGGATAAATAGTTTAGTGTACAGTATTTACTTTTTTATTATGGACTTTGCTTGGAATATTATCGAACCCTCCACCAGAATTTGATGTCTATAACTGAAATATTAAGGAGACTTTTCATGAAAACTATCTCGGTAACTATTAATTGATAAGTATTAATTGTTATATCTCTATAACATTTTGATTTCTGAAAATGTCTCTAACGATTTTAATAAAACTAAAATTTTCTCAACTTTTTTCTATGACCAATAAAAAGGTTCACATTCGTTTCTCTGTAAAAATTAATTAGGGATTAGTTTATACGTGCTCATTTTTATTTTTTCTCGTCGTCTCTGTTACAGTAGTAAATACATGAAAACCTAGCACACTGAAGTTGTACAGAAACTCAAAATTAACATACTTCGTCAAACATATTTCTTTCTAAAATGAATAGTTATCGAGATAGACACGAAATAAATATGACTTACATATCAGAATATCGCTTAATCAAAATATGAATGATGCTATTCTTTTGTTTCCCATTGTAACAAGAAAACTACAATGAACTTTACTTATTGTTGTAAAATGCAGTATATCTTTGCCACAATGCAAACACTAAAACCAATCCGAGCGAGGTGGTAAAGGTAAAAGGTCCTGGGTTCAAATCTTAAACCTCGTGGGCGGCCAGTTTGACTTGGGATTTTCATGGTGTTTTCATTCGCAAAGGCAAACACCGCACTTGTAGGTCTTATTTACTTTCCATTAACTCGTCACCGCTATATCGTCAGTATCATAGTCGTTTAAACTGAACATCAGTCAGGAACACATCACCACATACAAAAAATAAAAAAGTTATGAAACTCCCATAACTTCTTCTGCACAAATAAAAGTTTTGCCTCTTACTTAAGTTACTTGCTTACTCAATGGCAAGCTAAAGGAATATTAGCTACTTTAAGGAACCCGAAGGTTCATTGCCCGCTTACCTGAGCCCGCCATTCAACCCTATTCTGTGCTAACTCCAACCATCCCTCACATATCCTACTTCTTTTAAATCTATCCTAATATTGTCCTCCCACCTAGTCTAGGTATTCCAAGTGGTCTTTTCCTTTCGGGTCTCCCAGTCAATATTTTAAAAATATTTTTTTCCTTCCCGTGCGTGCAACATGTCCAGCCCATTTCATTCTCCGTGATTTAATTACCCGTACTATATCTGGTGACGAGTACAGGTTATGAAGCTCGTCGTTATGCAGTTTTCTCCGGTCCCCATTTTCATCTATCTTAGTCCCAAATGTTTTCCTAAGCACCCTGTTTCCGAACACTCTCAGATTATGCTCTTCCCGAAGAGTAAGCGACCACGTCTCACATCCATATAATACAACCGGCAGGAAAATAGTCTTATAAATGTTTATTTTTAGATTTAGACAGAAGACGAAAAGATAAAAGAGTTTCTGAACTGCATGAAAACAGGCATTTCCTGAATACACTTAACTTCTGCCTTAATGTTATTTGTGTCTGTAATTATTGCTCCCAGATAGAATTCATCCACTTGTTCGAACGATTTACCGGCTATTCTAATATTTTGTAGCGCATTATTTTGACGTTTCATGACCATGTACTTAGTTTTTTCTGTTTTAATTTCCAATCGAACATTCCTGCAGGCATCGAAAAGACTTTCTGCTTTTCTCTCGATTGTGTTTATGTCATCGCCCAACAACTAAACGCCATCTGCATAAGCTAAAATCGGGGTTTGCTTCTTAGTGCAACATATTATGTATGGCATTCTCACCATGCAAATTGGTTGTCTTTGCCACGTCGTATCGCATCCCCGAAGGATACATTACCCAAATTAAATCTAAGTAATGCACTCACGAAACTTTTTTTTACTCTAAGTATGGCATTGCAACTTTATCATTTCACATTCTGATATAGAATAAGGGGCCATGTTGCAAAGAGTGCGTATTCAGCTGTTTGAACTTGATGTTAAGCTTTATTGTTCACCAGGCAATGGCTGATTTCTGCAAACAGTGGGTGGCTTATAATCAGGGCCGTAGCTAGGCGGTGGCGAGGTGGGCCCCCGCCAAGGGCGCAGGTACAAAGAGGGCGCAAAATGAACCATGAAAAATCCTGCATTTTTTAGACTGGTGCAATTTATCAAGCAATAAAAATTCCACGTTAATGGACGAAATCTTTCAGGTTATTAAAAATTACTGCACGTGAACTATCTGTAGTATTGTGACGATTGTCTACAAACAAAAAGCAGTCATGCAACATTCTTTAATTAACACGATTCTTATTGACAGAGTATGATAACATAAATCATAAACAGTATGGAAAGATATAACGACAATAAAAATTTAAAAAGTACGATATTATTGAGATGAAATTGGTTCAACTATTCGAAAAAATACTTTATCTATGTTATGTATTATTTGATACTAGATTTTATTATTTAATTATTTTTTAAATAGTTTAATCGTCTGAAAATAAGGTTTTAGTACCTTGAAAGTCCAACACTTAGTTCATTTTCAAAATGAGGTTTAGGTTATCTTTGATAATAACAGTGTTTTTATAATAAAATAATAAACAATTTTACAGAAATTAAAAAAAAATTGTTCAGATCACCCCAATATTGGAGGGCGCAGATTTGTCAAACTCTTAGTATAAGCACCTCGTGTACAAACTTTAAAACAAAATAGTTAGAGTGGTTTTCAAGAAAATCGCAAAAAAACGAAATTTTCTTAATGTAAAGTCCCCTTAAAATAAGAGAAAGTCGCGTCCCCAGAAGGTGCTCCACCCAAGTATAAAATTTTGTGTACATACGTTTTCCTGTTCTAGAGCTAAGCTGTTCACAGACATACACAAACACACTCAGACATGTTTCTCAAAACGGTATTTTAAATTCAGAGGACCTCAAAACCCACATTTATGTTAAAAACTCAACTTCGAATTTTGGGATCGAACACAATAATTCCTTTACCTATAGTAAAAATACTTCTGAAATGATGAAGAGAATACCTCAACGAAGACCTTTAGGCACAACACTCGTATGAAGACATTGATAAGTTGTTTGTTGAATAAAGTCTTGTTATCATTGATATACGGTTAGAATTATAGTTGATAAACCAACAATATTATTATAGCAACGATACTGTGCCTGAATGGATGCCCATTTTGTGAACTTAAGTAATTCTGAGTCCTAGCGCTTAAGATGCGATGTTCCTAGAAGATTTTTTTAAAATTAACCCTTTAAAGTACTTTAAAAATGCGCATGATATGCTCTGTATTCAACCAAGATTTCACTACAGTTCGAATTAGTTTACCTGGCATTCTACAGAATGACTTATATATACTTCTGCCTTTGTCAGACAATCCGCATTCCCATTACCAGTGACCTGGCATCCAAAAGAGTTTTTCCTCATTTTGTTTCGCAGGTTCAGCAACCATGACAGAGGAGTCGGTATGAAATTGTCGATTTTCTGCTGTTAATTGCTTATGAATCCTGAGGTACGTAAGCTTTAAAATGATTTAGTTAAACCTCGATAAAACATCCTCGTATATTAAGCTATCCAGACTATAATGCTCTTTTCAAATGATCCATATACGTTTCATATACCATAATATTCCATTTTAACCTGTTATAACGCTTCCATATTCCGCTTATAAAGCTTTTTTCAGGTGGAAAATGAGGGAAAATTCAGATTTTACGTGAAATTAAAATGTTTCTTTCAATTTCCTTTCCATGTATATAAGATAAATTACTGTATCTTAGTATACCTTATGAATGTAAGGGATAAACTGTGAAACAGTACTGCATTACGACTAAAGCGACCGGGCGAGCAACTTTGCCGCTCCCACGTGATTAGTTGTATGATACCCTTCACCGGCCAGTGTCGGGTTGCATGAAAGGAATTTAAAACTCTAAAGTCTCCGTATCAATACAGTATTCCACGTTTCTATCCTTTCTTAGTCGTTCTTTGAATTCTTGACTGTGCAACTGTGATTGGTGCAAAAAAAAGCAGAGAGGAAATAGCTTTCTATAGCCTACGTGAAAATCACAAATCCTCTGTAAGCACGACGAAAATTCTACACTGAATCAAATAAAAAGGACTTTTCTGAATCTGTGGTAATCCCCTGATCTAGCATAAGAACAGTAATAGAGAGAGAGAGAGAGAGAGAGAGAGAGAGAGAGAGAGAGAGAGAGAGAGAGGGATAAAAAGATTGAAATATGGATTGAATTCTCAAAGGTGTTGAACAGAAACCTCGTATGTCAAATATTGACAAAATGAGATTTCCTTTGATCTCCATGGTTACAAACTCAACAAAATGATCTTAAAAATATTCTCGTGGGCACGTCAACAAGATTTTATGTGCATTTGAAATTTAACTTCCATACCACATAAATAAACAATGAAATAAATCAATAACTTCTAAGGAGCAAATATTAATACCTGCCGTCCTGCATATTGGAATTTATTTCATTAACACTTTGTGATTCATTAGTTAAGAAAATTTGGCCAATTAAAAAGAGAAAGGAAAGAAAATTATTAGCAACAGAAATGAATTTTTGGAGAAGAGCAAAGAGAACTTCTAGGATGGAAAGAATTAGAAATGAAAAAATTCGGGAACAAATGGAAGTACAACTCACTATAATAGATGAAATTAAAGAAAAGCAACTCATGTGGTATGGTCATGTGAGAGATTACCAAAGATCTTCAGATGGAATCCTCCGGGCAGAAAGAAGAGAGGCAGACCAAAGAAAATAATTATGGTTTAATGGGATACAAGACGACATGAAGGAGAAAAACGTTCCTGAGAATCTATGGGAGGATAGGGAGACTTGAAGATTGAGAATACGAAAGATGTAGACATACATCAAAAACCGTGATGATCAACACTTAAAAGCTCAGTAGCTCATGAAAGACCTTTAAAATATGTGCCCACCCACGCGCGCGTACACACACACACACGTATATATATATACACGAGGTCACCTCAGAAGTCATGGCAGCTGCAGGAAACAAAAATCAGGATATACGATTAAAAGTTGTTGGAATGTTCTTCGCAATGCTGGTACTAAATTGGGATCCGAAAGATGCCTAAATAGAGATAATTGTGTTATTCGTATTACATATGCCCAAAAAGTACGCGTAATACTCGTACTCTTACGAGCTAACAACCTTCAAAGTAATCCCCCAAGGCGTCCACACATCTTTGCCAACGATGAGGAAGGCGCTGAATACCATCAGCTGTCTGTGATGCGTCTATGCGCTCCACCTCTCGTCGATGCGCTGTTAGGATATCCTCCCTGTTTTCAAACCGCTTCGCACGCAGCGGCGTCTTCATTTTTGGAATGAGATCAAAGCCGCACAATTCTACCACGCAGAAATGCAATTTTTACATATGCTCGCTGTTCAATTTTAGTGACATCCATTTCGGAACACAGTCTCTAGGATACTAAAGCTGCGTCTCCATTGATTTACATTTAACACCAACATGTGCCGGCGCGGTGGCTCATGCTGTAGCGCGTGAGCCTGGCATACTAGCGGTCCTGAGTTCAAATCTCGGGGCCGGCGGGTGTGTCATTCGTGGTGGACAAAGCCGTGCCGTGGTATGGTATGGTATGATGTGCATGCCCTAAGGCCCCCCAGTCAACAGACTCCACCACGAGCCCCCACGGAGCTCCCCTACATCCAACAAGGACCTGGTACCACTCCACGTGCACCGTACCCAGGGTCCCTCGTACAAGAGCCCCATAGGCGCGGCACAGCCAGACATGCGCCACTAACCCAGGGTCCCTCAGAGAGCCCCAAAGGCACGGTACACCACCAGCAACTCTTGACCACAAGCAGCGGGGCAGGACGGGGGAGGCCCGCAGCAGAGTCTGCAGCAGGAGCTGGCCCGAAAACCAGTAAAGGGGAACGGGATGATAACCGATCACTAGGACCTTTAGGCCTACTAAAAACAGGTAATATCGAGATCCAAGTCTGAACTATGAGTAGTGGTGACACTGGTTGATTTATAAGCTGTAACACCACGCCATTTTGAAATTCGAATCTTAAAAAAAATGATACATCTTCAATAATGCCTTGATACTGTATGTACAAAGTTGCAAAATACTGTATGTAACAACCGAAACAGTGTTTTTTTAAATTTTGTTACATTATGTTATAATTTTAAAAATATTGCAGATATTTCGGGGGGGGGGGTTTCAACCCCCTGAACCCCCCCCCTACCGTACGCCCATGGCCATGACTAATAGTATATATATATATATATATATATATATATATACATTATACTTTAATAGGGATATTTTTATAAAATAATTATACTGACCACAACGAATTTTTTGTTGACATATAACTTTTCGTGTATTATTATTATTTTTATTTAACAATAAACATAATAAAATGCATGAAAAGAAACCTTTAAGTTAGGTTAACTTTAAAAGTAATCACATCACTAAAATGAAAAATGGTTTCCTAATATCGGATACTAGTATATCCCAATATCCGATATTAAGCTACACTATTAATGCATATGTTGTATGTCCTCAGGTTAACTACTGAGGCACCCAGCGCATGTAAAGTTTATCCAGTCACCGACTCTGGCACATTGGTACATTACTTTCGTCCATAGTAAACAGTCCACCACAGGAAAAGCATTCAGTGTCGTTCTCTTCTTCATCATCACCAGGGCCCGGATTCTAATGACTAAAGCCCGGATTTTCATGCACTATCAAACTTAAAAACATGCATGCATTCATGCACTATCGTACCTCCAAATATGCACAATGACGGGTGAAACATGCACTATTAAAAATCCGCAATGTACTGCAATATATTTCAATTTCTCTTAATACAATACAGTGAAATCTCGATACAACGATTTCGCAGGGACCAGAAAAATATATTGTTGTAGAGAGATATATTGTTATATCGAGAATTGACAAAAAAAATGTTCAAATTTTGGTAGTATATAGGAAACAACTTCAATAGCTGAAATTCTTTAAGTATTTAGAGAAATAAAGAATTTTATCACAAGAACTGCTATACTGTACTGTATTCACTCCACCCTTAAATTATTACACTAACTTATGAGCAAACACATTTTACATTGCATTATAGCACAGCACCATGAACAGGATGACTCAATTTTGCCCCTGTTTGTAAAAGTCAGAAATGACAGTTTGTTTAGCTTTTTTTATGAACAGGGATACACACAATAATGCCCTTATTTGATTCGAGGTTCACTAAATGACATTCTGGCACCGATGGAACACTCGACAGAAAATTCTGCAGAGCCTCGCAAGCACAGAACACATACATAGAGCCAATGGCTTCGAGTGCGGTTAAGGTTGGTAGAGGCACACTTTGTTCTACCTCCTTTTATTTATCTTCCACCTGCTTGTTTTGGATTTCCTCAATGTTTTCTTCCGTTAGCTCCGGGGAGTTCATGATTTGCACTTTCACGATATATTTTTATCCTAGTACCGAGGAAAAGGTATTTTATGGGGATTCTAAATGTAATCGTAATGGAGAGGTTTATCGTTATTAAGAGTATCGTAAAACTGAGGGGAATTTTACATTATTTTAATGGAAAGAATGCCGGGACCAAAATATTTTAACGTTATAAAGAGTATTATCGTTATATCGGTAATCGTTGTACGGGGATTTCACTGTATACGAGTTTTTCCAAATTCTCCTCACAAACTCGTGCGTTTATCAGTTAGGACATTCTTGAACGCAGAAAAGGATCTTTCTACTTCACAAGAAGTAACAGGTGTATATTTAAGGGAAGAAATTTGACTGAGGATGAGATCGAAGTCTTTTACATTTTTTCCACATAATACGTCTTTCACTGTTTTCAGAAGTTTAAGATCAGGATTTGAACTAAGTACCTGCTTAAGTTTTTCCCTAACTGTCACACCCATTTCTCCACAACACGATTCTAAAGATAATTCAACATCTTCAACAATGGCTAGTGACTGACAAATTCAAGCAGAAAACAGTTTTCTTTCAATGGAAGGTTGTGGGGGTCGGCGAGTCGGAATTTTCTTTTATAGCCTGGTGTATTATATTACTGTTTATTTAGGGTAAACAGTAGTTTGCACTCTCAAATTCATGCAGGTGGCAGACTCTGTTGCCAAGTCAATCAATAAAACATTTTTACGTTTCTTTGAAAAGCAGAGAATTTAGGGAGGCACATTCATAATATGCACAGTTATGTATGGTAACTTGATATTATGCACTAAAACCAGAAAATGAGGGTTTATATGCATTAAAAACGTCTGAATATGCTATATTCAAGCAAAAAAGGCCAAAACATGCATTATGCATTAATTTTGTCATAAAAAGGCCGAAATATGCAAACATGCACGGAAAAAATATGGTTACAGTAGAACCCCGATAATTCGAGCTAATTGGGGCTGAGGCTACCTCGAATTACAAAAAACTCGGATTATACGGAAACATCACTAAATCAATGGGTAAACCATAAATAAATGTTTAATGAGCACAATAATGCTTTAAAAAATAAATAAATAAACAATATAGTAGGCATACATATCTTTAATAGGCCTGTATGTATATTGGCAAACATTTCCAATTTGCTACATCGGCATCCTTTAAGGATTAAGTCTGACTCTTAATGGAGTGGAACGGGAAAGCGGCGCTACTAGGAAAACACTTTTAATTACCATTGTTGCTAAAATTACCATTGTTGCTGAGTAGGGATTACTGTAACAATACAGTATTCTTTTCTGAAAGGATGGTATGCACTGTATGCACCGTATGATTGACATGAGGTCCCGACAGTGAAAGATCGAACCTAACGGTTTCTGTCAATATGTAATAGAAATGCATTAGCAGTCTGAAGCCAAGGTTATTTCTGTGTATTATGAACGAAAATCCAGTTTTACCTGCATTTTTGTACATGGAAAAATTGAAAGAAAGCTCAAAATGTAACACATTCGGAAGTGCGTAAACCTTACATGCGGACACCGTATAAAAACGGGATTTTACTCTAGTTTCATGGACAATTTTAATTTTCTTAAGATCACATCGAATTACACGGAACCTCGAAATACCGGGGCTCGAATTACCGAGGCTCTACTGTATTTGAAATCCATAAGTCATGTAATGAGTAACTACAAAATTTGAGAAGTGTAACCAAAGTATATAAAAACATGCATTTGCATGGAAATCCGGGCTCTACTAATGACATGTCATCTTTTAATTGATGCTTCATAGACATTGCAACTTGTAGGTAAATCCTAATCATGGCCTCTAGATTAAAGAAATACATTTTTGTTAGGTCATTTTTTTGTCATTTTATGCAATTTTATATTTTTAGGGCATTTATTTCAATTTTAGGTCATTATTTTGTCATTTTCGTCATTTGCTTCCTTATTTGGTCATTTTCATGTGTTTACATTGAGTGTATTATCTCAATTAATTTTCGTCCCTGTGCTGTCTTTGTTGTTTGTTTAATGCAAGAAGGAAAAATTCGGCGTTAAGTGTTGTCATGTCTCAGTCGGAAATGAGAATCAAAGAAACGCAATAATTTTGTAATATATTACTATTGTTATTAGATTGACTTGGCACCAGAGTCTGCCACCTGCTTGGATTTGAGAGTGCAAACTACGGTTTACCCTTAATTAAACAACAATATAATCCGGCAGACCACAAAAGGAAATGCCGAATTTTGACCCGCCAGTGCCTCAGTGCCTGTATAAATTTCCGTTAGAAAAGAACATTCACAACATTACAGTTATTTACAGTTTTTACAATTATGTACAAACTAGTCTATAACTTTGTGAGTACAATAATAATTTTTTGTGAGTAAAATATCAGTTTTTAGGTCATTTTTTTTTATAATTATTAAGTCATTTTCTTTCAAATTTAGGGTCATTTTATAGGTCTTTTCCAAGCAATTTTAGGTCATCAGAATCCGGGCCCTGATCATCACCATCACTGTGTGAGGTCTCCTCGGAGCTAGAAACAGCGTGCAGCTTCCGAAAAGATAGATTTGGATGTCGCAGGGGGGAAAAAATCTTAGTAATTTTTAACACGCTTTTCCTAAATTCTCAGAGAAAGGGTGCCTCAAATTAATTCTTATGGCTAATTGCCACGCAAGCCATAATAGGCCTATCGTTTCTTCATTGTCAAAGATTTATTCACTAATTCGTTTTCTAGACTTTCTGGCAAAACAGACTTTTGTCCTAATTGAGTGGAGCACCAGTCATTTTTACTGTATGATTAGCATAGTTCTCCAAAGTTGACCTTGACATTTTAAAGGTTTTGGAAGCTTTGAAGAAATCCGTTTATTTGATCACTGTTTCCACATATTTCATCATTGAATTATGACCCTTTTTTTTCTACATGATTTTGTTTGCACATGAGCCATCTGAAAATAATGAAATTACCTGTGTTAATTTTTGCATACTGTGAATCAAACATCCATGAATCGATTAGAGCTCCCATGGTGAAATCAGTGCTACCAATAGTGCATATAAGACATAGTTAACTTCATTCAGGTAAGCTAACAGCAGAATAGAATAAAAGCACACGAACTGGCTTGCACCGAATCGAAATTGTGTTCTTAAACAATGTACACATCTGTTATTTCAATTTCCAAACAAGTTTTGTTGTATAAAATAATCTGTTTTCTTGCCGCTTAGTGGCAGCATCTGACTATTAATCACTGCACACTGACACTTGCGTCTCTAGTAGCGATCAGACGATTTTATCACGATAAAACACCATCCTCGCGATTTCTACAAGAATATTGCAAGATAAACGGCCGTGATTGGTCTATATCCGAGGAATTGCTAAACGTTATTGGTCGATATGAAACACGCGGCGTATGAGTTGAATAGTTAAATATAATTTCTTCTCAAAATGTAACACTATTTTACTATTTCACCTTCAATATAATTAATTAAGTTTCCATTAGACAACCTTATAGTATTTGCATTAAGGAAACCTTCTCTTATATGAATCAGTTTGAGTTCCTTAGTGTTTACAATCTGAATCCGATCCTCTGGAAATGGAAATTCATTTCGCACTGAGTCCGCGTTGACATGACAATCTCGGTACAGGAACATGTAAATGTGGTAAGCAATTTACGTAAAAGCTAAAATCGATGGTGAGAACTACGGTTCGGATGTCTATGACCTAAAAAAGTAGAAAATATGACTGCAAATATGTCCTTAAAATCGACTAAATATGCCCCAAAAATCCTAAATATGACCTAATAAAATAACGTATTAAAAAAAAAACAAATGTTCCAACTTAAAACGTTTAGAGACACTACATTCTTACATCACATGAATTCAATCGGATAGTCACTTTTTAACAGTTTTACAGGTGTTTTACAGTTTTACTTATAATGAACTTCTATTTTTAAAGAATTTGCTTCTGTTTGCTCCCTTCTTCAGCTCCAAATACTCGTAATATTTTATAGACCTTGCGTGTCACTATAAAATATGAACAATTGCATTAATTTACCTATTAATTTGGCCTAAACATTAAATTGGTTAAATAAATTTCAAGTTTAACTTGACCATGTAGTACACTAGGAGGTGCCCGTGGCTTCGCCACGATAATTCTTTTAAAAATTAAAAATTAAGAGTATAATAATTATTAAAGCATTATATTTAGTAACACTTGCACGCGAATCATTCATAAACTAAGCCATTAATAATTAATGAAACAGCTAAAATTCCTGCTTTAGAGTACATTGCACGACATGAAACCGCCCCCTGGGAAAACTATATCAGAATCGATTATGCAGTTCCAAAGAACCTGTGAACACATAATACGTATTGTTTCTCAGCTGTTTATTGACATGAATATGATGTGAATTTTATTTTATCAATTCAGTGTAATTTTCAGAAATTATATAATGTTTCAAGGGAAGGAATGGTTTGTTTGGATTATTATTATCAGCGATATTTCAATATTTTACAGCTGTTGCCCCCGGCTTCGCCCGCCATTATTCATTGACTCCAGAATTTTTAAGAAAATTACACTGGCAGGTTATTAAAAATGTTTGTGGTTCAGAGCTATGAAAATTGTAAGTAAAAATAAAATTAGAATATTTGTTCATTGTGTTCATTTCACTTAGGCCTTATATAATAAAGAAACGGTTTTCCTTCCTAATTTTGTAGTCGTCATGAAAGTTTAGACTGCGAGAGACGAACATCGCCGAGTATACCCGATGTCTCACGAAGCGGGCGAGCAAGCACGCTATTTAGGGCCGTTGAATTGTATAAGATAGTACATACAATATATAATTGTGCTCCTTTACCGAATTTATAACTGAAATATGACGTTAAATTACAAATATGGTTAAAATATGACCAAGACCACAAAAATGACCAAAATATGACTTTGTATGCAAAATAAAAACGGTCCGATTAGGATAACAAGCGTGCAATTCGCGTTTAATTCTTGTTTGCGGCGAGAACGGAGTTCAGCATAAAAATATGACACGTCTTAAACATCCGAACCCTAGTGAGAACACTGGATGAATGAATGGATGGATGGATTTAGCTCGCATGAATGAAGAACAAGAGGATGTGTTAATTTGAAGTGTTGCTGATTTTATGGCGGAAGGATATGTGAGTAACAGAACTCCACTTTCCTGCCAACACATCGAAAGGAAATATAAAAAAAGTTACGAAGTTAGAAGAAAATATATTAATAAAGTTAGATAGAGATTGTATTAGGCCATAGTTATAGTTGTTATGTAAATTTGAGCCTGGTTGGGAGTGGGGGAGTGACTGCACTGCCCCCCCCCCCCCCTTACAGCTACCTCTCGCTGGTTTCATTGACCTCGTCCCGGTGCAATGAACTACCTGTTCCTTCTCTGCAACATTGGCATAAGGTTTTTCCTCAAAAAACTCCATCGAATTCCTAAGTGTGCTCGATTCCCTGAACGCCACCAGACGATGCTTTGCACGGGAAGTGACTTTGTGACGGATGGCAAAGGACATTTCAACTCTTCCTTTGCTCGTGTATTGTCTTTCAGAGTGTCCGCTGATATTGGTAACAGTGGCGTAGGGAAGGGTTGTCGAGGGGGTCCGGAGCGCCCCCGAAATCAAAACCTAATTTAATTTATTTAAGCTCTTCTGGCTAATATTTAATTACCGTATTTTACGGACCATAAGACGCACTTTTTTACTTTGAAAACAGAGTCTTGAAAGTTGGGTGTGTCTAATGGTCTGAAGTACATTAAAAAAATTAAAATTATGGTAAATATTGCCAGAATACCATAGTTATAAACTAAGTTTTTTAAACGATAAGATTGTTACAAATTTTGGCAGACTGTAGGCCTACTTCAGTGCACTTGTCACAATCGTAAAATGAGGGAATTCGATGCGAAAAGAAAGGAATGTTGAGTTCTTTTATACGAAAGAAGTTGTCTGTGCCGGGTATTTTAAATGAAGGCAATGACCTCTAAACAGTCTTGTCCCGTTATATTTAACTTATCGTATGCTGAATTGAGGGTTAGAGGGAGTAAAAATATTTTCAGTCTTTCATGAGAAATCAGTTCAGTTGTTAAAATTTACGCGATGCCACCTGTACAGAAGAGATTTTCGTACAACGCATGTTTTAAGTTAGAAGTGATTTACACTGATTCCATTGTACATTGTACATGTATAATTATTGTATAAAATTTTTGGTTTAGAATCACATTAAATTAATTTTCCATCTAAAATCAAGATGCATCTTATGGTCCGGAGCGTCTTATGGTCCGTAAAATACAGTATTTTATTTAATAATAAAATACTGAACTTGTAAATGTAGGCCTATTATTTCCACTGTTCCATGTGTTAACTTTTCTTATAAATAGTAGGCCTAATAAGTGTTATTACTTAGTTAACGATTTATTGTTTAAGTTGGCATGTAGACAACTAGTTTTTCGGTGATAAAATAGCGTAAAATGTGATTTTCATTAGCCTGATACTTAAAAATTTCCCGTTGGAGTGCCCCCAAACCCCCGCTCTGGGGGGGGGGGAATTCCATACCCTCAAACCGGCCGGCACTTTCGACCCTTCCCGAAATTATTTTCTGGCTTCGCCACTGATTGGTAAACTGCCTCCCTTCTGTTTAAGGGAATACTCTAAAATTTTGACAAAATCTAGATATTAAAAATCTCCAAACCTTTTTTTGACTCATTTTCATTGTTTTAAATTTATTGATATTTAAATGACATTTAAATGACCATATGCACTAACATATGTAATAAAATAATAATATTATTTATTGTGTGCATTACATTGCATCAATGCCCCAGGATGTTTAATCAACATCCGAAGTTCATTACATAACGAATTTTCACTTTTTAACATTCCATACTTTAATTTCAATAAGTAACATTCAATGTTTTATTTCTACTCTTAGACACGTTCTTTGAAACAATCTCATCACACAGTAACTTTCCTGTCTTTCCAGTCTGTTTGCTTACGATTATTTAGCAAAGGGGCACATAAGCTTCTCTACTTACTTACTTACTTACTCAATGGCAATACACAATTCCTAAGCAAGCTAAAGAAATATTTTCTATTTTATGGAACCCGAAGGTTCATTGCCGCGCGTACCTGAGCCCGCCATTCAACCCTATTCTGTGCCAACTCCATCCAACCATCCTTCTCAAATCCTACTTCTCTTAAATCTAACCTAATATTGTCCTCCCACCTTCGTCTAGGTCTTCCAAGTGGTCTTTTCCCTTCGGGTCTCCCAGTCAATATTTTTTAGATACGTCTTTTCTCCCCTATGCGCGCAACATGACCAGCCCATTTCACATCCGTGATTTAATTACCCTTACTATACCCGGTGAAGAGTACAGGTTATGAAGCTCGTCGTTATGCAGTTTTCTCCAGCCCCGATATTCATCTCTCTCAGGCTCAAATATTTTCCTAAGACCCCTGTTTTCGAACACTCTCAGATTATGTTCTTCCCGAAGAGTTTAGAGACCATGTCTCACATCCATATAATACAACCGGCAGGATAATTGTCTTATACATTTCTATTTTTAGATTTCTGGACAGAAGACGAGAAGATAAGAGTTTCTGAACAGCATAAAAGCAGGTATTTCCTGATTTGAGTCTACAGTTAACTTCTGCCTTAATATCCTTCGATACATTAGATCTAAAGCCTCTAACTTTCCACACTCCTAACCTAAACCATGCCATAGCAATTCAACTCCTACTGTTGCAGTTTACTAAATAAGTTTCAGCTAATAAAACTGCTTATATTCTTTTATTATGCCAGGGGTGCCCACCCCCCAAACTTCATGACTCACTCCCCCCCCCCACTTCATTGCTCATCCCCCCAACCTAAATGGCTGTCGACAAGGGCGCCCATATGATATTTTCTAGTGGGGCAATTTTTATTAATTAATTAATTTTTCTTCTCTTTAACTTCTTGGGCCACTTTGTAACATTATATTAATAATATAATAAGTGCAACAATGACGTAGCCAGAAAATAATTGCGGGGAGGGTCGAAAGTGCCGGGGGGTCGGGGGTCCATCCCCAGAAAATTTTTAAATATTGAACTAATGAAAATCACATTTTATGCTATTTTAGCACAGAAAAACTAGTTAGGAAATTTGTTTACCATACTCTAAGACATGCCAATGTAAATAAGAAATCATTAGGCCTGCCTAAGTGGGGGGGTACACCCCCGGAATATTTTTAAATACTGAACTAATGAAAATCACATTTTACGCTATTTTAGCACTCAAAAACTAATTCGGAAATTTATTTACCATACTCTAAGACATACCAATGCAAACAAGAAATTGTTACTTAAGTCGGGTGTCCACTCCCGGGAAATGTTTAAATATGGAATTAATGAAAATCACATTTTACGCTATTTAGCACTCAAAAACTAGTTAGCTTGGCAGTTCTTAATTTTAGCATATAAATCGCTAATTTTGCAACAATTTTCAACCCCCCCAGATAATTCATAAAACGCTAATATTTCCCCCCCCCCCAGAAATTTCAATGACGCAGTCTGCGTCTTAACCCCCCCCCCCTGTGGGCACCCCTGATTATGCTCATGTGAATGCCTGATATTCATACTGCTAATAATATACTAGGCCTATGTCTTTATGTCCTCACAGTGTTTATCACGATTTCCATGTATTTTCTGTCCCACAAAATATCTCGCCCGATACTTAATGTGAGAATTTGATGCAATATATTTATTGAAAAAAAAAAAAAAAACTATTTCGTCTTCATGTCTCGAAGTCTGTGCTAATAATTTACTTCATTATCTTTTCTCTTTAGTTAAGTTTATCTCATTCTAACATAATCCCGGAGTCCTAACAGTAAGGTCAATTTACAGTATTCTTATTAGTGCATTCAGCTTTTACTGCAGCTCTCCATCCCATATGGTATTCTTGATTCCACTAACATTTACACTCAACCGAGAATTCCAACGCTCATATCTGGTGCACTAAAAGCATATTTAATTATTAAGTGCCAGAATGATATTTAATGGTATTTAATGAAATTGTTTAGGGGACGGGAAAATGTCCGTCCGTGTGTCAGATTTTCATGAAACTTGGTATACGCATTTATAACGTCCACGGAAAGAAGCCTATTGATTTTGGACCAAATCGGTTGACTTTTACCGGAGTAAAGCCCAATTTAGTGCGTATTTTATGGTAATATATTAGACAGAATTTATCAAATGCAAATCAGTTATCATGATAACTTATTGGTTTAGAGTGTTCATATACGGCTTTGGAAGTTGCAATACAGTTAGCTATGACAAATAACACTATTCCTTTACATATGCTTATCAAACTATACCCTTAAACTGGTTCAAATCCAGTAGCACGCCAATTTGATTTTTTTGTATTTTTATGTGAGTGTACGATTGTATAGTTTTGCTCCTGCTGGACGATTTTAATCTGATAAAAAAAAACTAGACCTTTGTTCTTCCGGAAGCCCTGCTTAATGGATCAATCTGCAGTTTAACTCGGAAATCGATTAAAAAAACTTATTTTCTGCATATCATAATTCCAATGATCACTGATTAAACAAAAACATTCTGGCACATTGTTACATCAGTTTACATGATTTTATTTTATTTTAACTTGTTTCTATATATCCCTCAAAATGTTTCAGATTTTGGAGTTTTTATATTATCGCATTGAAATTTCGAGTTTGGGTTCTAGAACAGCAGGTGAAGAAAAATAGGAATTATATTTGATACAAAAATATTTTGGGAGTTACAGATTAAAATATTTGATAAAATTGCCTTTTTTTAAGCATTTCTTATTAATAAGTCGCCTCGCGGCAAGTTTATGTGGAACATATAAAATGATTATAATAACCAGACATCAACAAAATAACATTTTTGCACTCCTTAGCTAGTAAGTGTTACTTACTACCCGCGCGCGATTTCTTGAGCGCTCGGCTCCCTAGTCCTTAATCGGTAGGTTTCGTTCAACTTCGTAGGTTAAGCTGACAACATTGAAACACGAAGTACGCTATACACCCTGACATCTAGTGGCTTCAATACTAAGCTTTCATTCTGTCTCAGGATTCTTATTTATTTATTGACATTATCTTTTCTGACGCATCGAGTTATGGGGAAAAATACAATCTTTCGAACTGTTGATTTCACAAACACTTCATTGTACATCCAACACTTTCCTCACCTCTTTAAGAATTCCGTATGTGCTAATTTCTGACGATCCCGTGAACTCTGATGTCATTTTCATGGTCTGAAAGTTGAGCGAACTTTTCACAATTTGTATTAAATACATTTAAAATTAGGCCTATAGCTTTCTCCACTTTTAGATGCCTTACCTCTCTTAACGTTTTAAAACACGAAATGGTGAAGCATGTTCTGCTAAGACTCTTCTTTATGCTTAAAATAAGTCATCCAGTGTAAAAATATTGAGCCTATATTATACATAATATTCTTATTTGATGACTTATTTGATAACAAAGGCTTATAACGTATAATTAATTGTTACGCAATACCGTCACCACGTTATATTATTGGACTGCATTAAAATCGTTGTATATTAAAGTCACTACATAAAAATACCATACGCGCGATTCTGCTGAAACGTTATTTCTTTGGTTGACAACACTGCAGAAAGAGTGGCGGAATAGCTATGTTTTGTTCCCCCCGACCCTCACTTCCCCGTAAATCCAGCGCTCAAGAAGTGGCGCGCGGGTAGTACGAAAGTTGTTTACATGGATCGTAACTTGACATTACCACACGCAATCTTGTTGCTAGGGGCGACGGGCAGAAAGTTACTTTACCGCCCGCAAATGCTAATTTGCGAGCAGAAATGACCAAGGCCTCCCCGCTTTATAAATATTCGGTTGCCATAAACAATAACAAATGCGAATCACTTTCTGAAATAAACATCAATCTTCAATGGTGTATATATATATAATATTTTCAGGTAATATAATTAAATTGATATAAGTAACCGTCGTGCAAAAAATAGCATGCAACACAAAGGGCGGAAAGGCATTTACGGGTCTCGAAAACTTAAAAACCCTCGGCTGCGCCCTTGTGTCGCAATATACTATTTCGAGTTCATACAGAGAAACAATAAACTCAGAGTATTGAAATAATAGCTATTTATGTATCAACTACGCGAAATAGCGCTTTAGCGGACGAATCTAGTATAGCGGCCGAGGCGTAAGCCGAGACTGAAATACTGGATGAGTCCACTAAAGTTTTTGCGTACGTGGTGCATACAATACTTTTTAGTAAAAGCTCTCTAAATTATATGAAATGAAACAAAAAAACCATATAATTAATTATAATGGAAGTTAGTCAGCCATTTGTTAAAGTCATATTCTCAAGGCCATCTGAATCGCCTTACAACAATGAACCGTACGTACCAATACGAAATGTGGTATAGATGCATATTATCGCCTCGCTCAATTCGTTGACAGTTAACATCAAAGAAGTCGCCGCCGCTTGGAGTAGTTGCCATACTGCACAGTGTTAGTAAACAGAGCGGGAAGATATGTAGATGCAGCAAAACACTTACGTGGCAATGACATTGAGCAATGAGAGAATTGGCAACACGAATTCAGTCAGCGATTTCTTTTGAGAAAACCTTTTACAGTAACAACAAGCATTGTAATATGAGAACAAAGCGAGCCGCCCGTCAACGTTATGAGTGAGGCGATAATAATATATGAGTCGCTTTTTGTAAACAGTAATGCATATGAACTAGTACTTATGAAAAGATTGTGGAAATATGAATAATCGCGAGAAAATTTCAATCCAAACCAGAAATATTGAATTGGAGCTGGTGCCAGCAACATCACGGGCAGTACACTATGAGATGGAATGCATGGTAAGCAATGATTCTCTTATGAACGAAGATGTGAAAAGTTGCTGGCTTATATTTATTGTTATATGATGAAGTATACTACCGTGTTTTGTGAAAAACCCTGGTAAAGTTTCTGATTATCATAAAGAAACACGTTGGCTTAAATTTGTTGTTTTGTGACCAATTATATGCTTAAATCCATGTTAAAGTTGGTGTGACTGGTCAATGCCATCTGGATTTTGTTTATAGGTTGCCATGACGACTTGAAAGTACTAGGCCGATAAAACTGCAGTTTGAATGCAGTTTAATGCATCTTTCGGCGTTTTACCAGTCCAACAAGCAGCTGTTTTAGAGAGCGTGTACTAAAAATTCATTTAAGGCTACAGAAGCTTTGAAGGTCGATAGCCCAATTGCCATATTATCTGTGCTTGGTATGCAGGTGTCAGCGAAGAGTTTTGGAATAGTTCCATAAGCCCAATCACTTCTATGTGGTTGAGACTGATGGCTGATAAATAGACCTGGTATTTTAGGCTCTAAAAATTAGTTTTAGGCACCTAAAATAGGCTTTCAAAACAAGTAAATAGGCCTTTAAACTAGAAAATAGGCACTTAAAATATGCTTCAAAAATGTGTAAATAGATAGAAAATAGACTTTAAAATATTACAATATACGATAGCCTACACTTAAACTATAACATGGCTTTTTTTTACTGCAAGAAACGTGGAATACCTATTCTTAACAGAATTAACTGCAAAATTAGGCATCACGAACTATATTCACTTAAAAATACGTTGTTTCACCGGTGACTTGACACAGTAGTCCTTCCCCCCTTAATCCTCCACCTCCCCCGTCAGTCAGCATTCTTTTAGCGACAATTGTTTGGAATAATCAAGTTTCTACGAAAAACCCATCTCTGCTGTTCTGCTTTTCATTGAGGGATGTCCATCATAAAATTGTAAAAGTTACAGAAGTTGAATTTTATTTTAAATGTACAAAATAGGAATTTTAGGCACTAAAATAGTAAAATAGGCTCTAAATGTCCAAATAGGCATTTTAGGGCACTATAAAACTCTATAAATGTACGTGATTTATCTTGAAACGTCAATATATTTAAAGAATTTCATGTTATTTCATAAGGAACAAAATAGGCATTTGCCTTAAAATCCCAGGTGTACTGATAAATATCTTTTATCTCGTCAGCTACATCTTTAGGGTGTGCAGAGCTAACCTGAAAGCGTACAGTTGGATCCAATGTTTGAGCCAGGTACAAAGGCAATTACTGTATATCAAATGTCAATATGCCGAGTACTGCCTTCCGTTCGTGATTTGTGCTGGTCAGTTGTTTGTATGACCATGTGCATGACTTATAAGCCACAACTAAAATAAATATGAAAAAATATTTTCAGAGTGTCAGCGTCAATTGGTAATCTAGGGTATATGCAGGAAATAAAATCGGCATCTGCATCTGAGATAGAGTTAATTTCTCTTCTAATGTTCTAATGTGTGGGGAATTGACCTATGCAATTTATTTTTCAAGTTCCCCATAAATAATAGTCACATAGGCTATTGTTAGAAGAACTTAAAGACAGTATCACAAGAGAGATTAACTCTATCTCGGAAGCTGAACTTACGCGCGTGAAAGAAAATTTCCTAAAAAGGTGCCAGTGTTGTGCGTATGCAAGAGGAGGACATTTCCAACATCTCTTGTGATGAGGTACCGGTACTTTGTTATTTTCATTGTAGTTTTAACTGTAAATGTGAGAACCTGAATCATTACACCGATCGCGGCTTTATTTGCGTAGGTATTTCACCCGATCGCCCGGGAGTTGGAGCTGTGTCAGCAGCGACGCAGAAAGCCGCGTCATTGGCCAACTCTTGCGTGGGACTCACTGTACATTTTGTGTCTGTTATTATTCCTTACGTGGAAGAAACTGAAAGTACATCTGAGCTTTCCTGGAACAAAATTTCTGCAATGGTTTACATCTGACTGAGTACTGTACTGTGCTTAGAACTAAAACTGTATATATACTCGCACAGTACCTAAAATGAAACATTATTGTAAGCTAAACTGCGATGCAAAACATTTAAGGTTAATTGTGTTTACTAGAAAGGCTTGAAGTAGAATATTCTGTATTACGTCACTAGTAGTTCTTATACAATGGCGCTCGTGCGCGATCATATGTAGGGCCCGGATTTGTATGTAAAAAAATGTTTTTTTTCCTCGTGCGTACATTCCTAAAACAAAGTTTAATATCCAAATCGAGGTCCGACAAACGCAAATTCCAAATTTTATTTCACATAAAAAAACATATTTTACAAAAAAAGTTATGTGAATAAATATTTTCGATATTTTCTCCATAAATACATATTTTAGTGCTTTTTTCGGATTTTTTATGTAATTTTTTCCCCCTGATGCTCATATCAAGGTCCGACAACCGCAAATTCCAAATTTTATTTTACATAAAAAGTAAAAACACATGTTTTACAAAATAGTTATGTGAATAAATATTTTCGATATATTCTCCATAAATAAATATTTTAGTACTTTTCCTCATTCTCTTTTAACATTTTACAACAAAAATTTGTATCTCGATAGAATTCAACACAAATGCTTCACTTGCAATGAGGTGAGAGTTATTATCAGGGAAGAACAGAACAGAACCCAATCTCAACATTGCGTAATTCTCTTAAAGAAATACAATACGTTGAAAGGCAACTTAACACTATCTCAGGTTCGAAAATAGAAGTTCTAAGAACAAAATTTAAAGGTATGATTGAGAAAAATGGTGGCAAAGTCGCTCAAGTTTTGGAAGGCCAAAACATAATCGAATTGATTGTGTATGTGTGTGTTAGTGATCTACCCCTCTTCAAATATGCAAGGTTAACATCGTGTGATGTAGAACATTCCTTTTCTCAATATAAGGTATTATTCTCGGATAATAGACAAGGATTTGTGATCCATAATCTGGAAATGACATTTGTTGTGCACTGCAACTCCTGTCAGCATTTTACATCTGATGTTGGCGAGTTTCAATATAATTTGTTCTAGTAAGTTACGAACATTCTGGTGTTTTTGTTTCTTTTCTCATAATTTTTTTTTTTTTAGTTTTAGCACATAAAAAATAAATATTTTTAAGTTTTTTAGCACATAAAAATCCGGGCCCTAATCATATGTTGTAGTGGGGATAACCGAGTTTTCCTCATGGCTACGAAAATTCTGTTTGATCACTCTTCACTTCTCTTCTCTTCAACTATCTACTCTGATCTTCTGAACTTCCTTCGTCTCCGACTGGATGCCTGCCTCTTCGTGTGATTCTTGATGGATGGGATTACGTCGTCTTCATGCACGTGACTGTCCTACTAGCAATTGTAAGTAATCTGATGTGATATATAATACAGATATTATTAATTTGAATATCGTTTACTTTAGGCTAAATTGCTAGTAGAGACTCGTTGCATCATGAATTCGTCGTAACGTGAGCATTTGTAAGAATGAATGTTAATTCTTTCCTGTCTTCTTTCGTCTTCTTTTCACTTCTACAATACGACTATAGCAAGGCACAAAATAATTATTATGGCACAGTAAATGAATAGCTAGCAAGATTTGTAAATATATATTTATATAAATTGTACATAATTTGATGTGAAATTAAAATGAAGGATAATTGAATTTCAATTTTTAATTTATACTGGCCCTAATTCCTTAGCATGTCTTTCCACAAAATATTCATAGTAATAAGTATTACTGAAACCTTATTCTTTATATTTCAAAGTATCCAATTTAAAATTAATAAGTTACAATGGTAGCATCGCTAGGAATATATAATACTTAATATCTAAAAATTATAAAGTAACAGTACTTCTCCTTTGAAAGTGGGATAGAATCTAAAACAACGTTAATTGTAATGTAGGTAATAATAATTAATTCTATAAAAAAATAAAAAGAGTAGAAACATTTTTTTTTCTCCATATTTCTTGATTTTTTGTACAGTACAACCAGCTTTTAATAATAATAATGGAATTTGGATAAACACTCTACATTCTACAGTATATCACTCCACCTAAGAAATTAACGCGCCAAGCTGTCGCGTGTAGAGTGAATGTCATTGTAGCTACTGACTTTTCTGTAATGCATGGACATCCCCCCTTACTTACGCTTTCTTCGGCAGTTTCATAAGCAGCACTAAAAGATTGCACAGTCAGCTACCAGTTGAGCTTGATAACTCAATTTTCGATTTCGGTTGACCTTCCCTCTTCTTCCCCTGTACCCTTCATCAGGGCCGTGGAGAGAAAGCAAGGGCCCCAGGGACAAATTTTCCCGGGCCCCTTCAAATATTTAATTCATCACTGAAACCCAACCTCTCCCTTTATAATGTATGCAATTCTTAAGTGCCAAATTCACATATCTATTTTTCTTTGCATTAATCGCCTTTTTCTGCAAAAGTCCTCTTGAACCCCTAGTTTTTTTTAAAGGAAAAGTCCTCTTTAGCTCCTAGTTTTCAGCAAAAGTCTTCCTTAGCCCCGTTTAGGTCCTTCAGTCCGTTTTAGCCCTTTTTAGGTTCTATAAGATTCATATATTCGGAAACAAGGGGCATGAAACGAAAAAATACCGTACGTTAAAATATTCTAATTAAGAACAATTTTATCTGTATGTATCAAAATAATCTGCACGTACCAAAATCAATATTTTGACAATTATTATTTTAAATGCCAAGCCGAACGTTAGTGAGGCCTACTGTTGAGTCCAAAAGGATTTCTACTTCTGCTTTTCAAAAATAGCAATTTTTCTTCAAGAATATTCCGTTTCAGGTTAACTTATTAATTCCGTGTCACCGTTATACGACAGTACAATACAGATAAAATAAACACATGAAACATAACTTACGCTGCTTATTGACTTATAACCAATTTTATTTTAGAGTAAATTTAGAAGATAAAAATAAAACCTGGTCTGCTGGGCCCCCTTTCGGGGCCCGGGCCCCGGGGCTGCTGCCCCTCCCTCTCGTCGGGCCTGCCCTTCATAATATAATATAGTCTATTCTTGTCCTCTGTTGGATCACACAGAATCTGGTCAGCTTATGCTTGGAAATTGCTTTCTTCATGCGGGACATTTACTTGCATATGATACCGTAACCAGAGCAGTGGGACACCTTGGCGAATGGAAATGTACTGCAACAACCTTTCCAAAGCCTGCAGGTTATGGACATTCAATCAAGTTAGGGACTGGTAGCAAGAACCTCAGTGGAATGCAAGCCACATGCACAAAGCTTTTCTCATTACAGTACTATACTTTCCGAATTCGTGTTATAGCTGTTACAATGTTTATAGCAACGTTATAGGGTAGAACATGACATTTTACCAGAAAAAGCGGAACTTTCAACAAAAATATTTACATATTCAGAACTATATTATATATAATTACATATATATACATATACATATATATATTTTTTTACAATTATCTGGGCCCATTCAAGAATATATAATATCAAAATATTTACAGTCCACCGCTGTGGCTCAGGGGATGCGTCCAATCCTCTCACGCAGCGGGCCCGGGTTCGATTCCTGGTCGGGACAAGTTACCTAGGTGAGGTTTTTTTCCGGGGTTTTCCCTCACCTATGAGACAAATGTCAGGTAACTTTAGGCCCTTGTGGTCCCCGGATATCATCTGGCCGTCATTATCATCTTCATCCTCATCCTCGCCTTGTTCTGAGTGAGTGTGTGTGTGAATGGTGTGTATCGTCCTATGTGTTCATGCTGTCTCGGAGGTGGCCCCGGCATTGGGCTGATCACTCATCCGGGGAGGCCCTCCATGTCCTTGTCTGGTCAAAAAAGTATGTATGTGATCCAAAGGTAATCCCTCTCCCGACAGGTCGCGGCCCTGTAAGGCCCGGGCGGCTTGGGTCGCTTAAATCCTAAAAAGGGAGAGGTAAAACTATATAAAAGAAAGAAAGAAAGAAAATATGTACACAAGGCTCATTCAAAGTATTACTTACTTACTTACTTACTTACTTACTCAACGGCAATAGACAATTCCTCAGCAAGCTAAAAGAATTTTATCTATTTTATCGAACCCGAAGGTTCATTGCCACGCTTACCTGAACCCGCTGTTCAACCCTATTCTGTGCTAACTCCATCCAATCATCCCTCGCACATCCTACTTCCCTTAAATCTATCCTAATATTGTCCTACCACCTACGTCTAGGTCTTCCAAGCGGTCTTTTCCCTTCGGGTCTCCCAGTCAATACTTTTGAGATATGACTTTCCTCCCCCATGCGCGCAACATGTCCAGCCCATTTCATCTTCCGTGAATTAATTACCCTTACTAAAGTATATTCGGTGACGAGTACGGGTTATGAAGCTCGTCGTTATGCAGTTTTCTCCAGTCCCCATTTTCATCTCTCTTATGCCCAAATATTTTCCTAAGCCCCCTGTTTTCGAACACTCTAAGACTATGTTCTTGCGAACATTTTTGCACTCCTTAGCTAGTAAGTGGTACTTACGAACGTTGTTTACATGGCTCGTAAGTTGACATTCCCACACAGTCTTGTTGCTAAGGCCGGTTGCGATGAGGTTAAATTACTTACGGTCCAAGCGCTACGTCATAATTCATTACGATACACTTCATAATACAAGCCTTTATGGGCACGGCCCCCAGGACAAATATTCGGTTCCCATAACAACAAACACATGCGAATCACTTTCTGAAATAAACATCTATTTTCAAGAATGTATTTACATAATATTTTCAGGTAATATCACAATTAATATAATTAAATTGATATAAATAATCATCGTGCAAAAAATAGCATGCAACACACGGGCCGTAAAGGCATTCACGGGTCTCGAAAACGTAAAAACTCGAGGCTAGCCTCGGGTTTTTCAATCTGTTTCCTCGACCCGTAAACGTGCCTTACGGCACTTGTATCGCAATATACTATTCTCACATCCATATAATACAACCGGCATGATAAAAGTATTATAAATCTTTATTTTTAGATTTCTGGACAGAAGTCGGGAAGTTAAGAGTTTCTGAACTGCATAAAAACAAGCATTTCCTCATTTGACTCTACACTTAACTTCTGCTTTAATATTATTTGTGTCCGTAATTATTGCTCCCAGATAGTTGAATTTTTCCACTTGTTCCATTCAAAATATATGATATCAAAATAGAGTTCCCCATAGCTCATATCTGGTTTATGTATGGACTGTTAGAAACGGTTACGCGGTGGCCCCCGACGAACTTTTTCTCATTTGTCTTTTATGCACATGCTGGGGAAGTACTTTGCTCCTCACTGCTGCCGACCATGTGGCATTTGGCCCACTTTCCTCGTGCAAACTATATTCACGGATTCTATACCCTTAGCAACCAGGGAAGGCGGTTGAGGCCAGGTAGGTTCCTTCACCGCGTGGACCCTCACATTTACAAGGGCAGGAGATTTAGGACCAACCGTAATTTCCTCCCCATGAGTCACCTAGTCTACTTCAATCAATCAATCTTAGATTTTTTAATATGTCATTTTATCTTAAAATGTTTGTTATATATCAATTCTACACATAATTACAAGAAAAATGACACCAAACAATGTATAATTTACTTTAACAGGAACATTTCTAACAAATACATAAATAAAAGTTACGAGAAAACTGCTTTCAAGTCCTATGTTCCTATTAAAGTAAATTATACATTGTTTGGTGTCATTTTTCTTGTAATTATGTGTAGAATTGATATATAACAAACATTTTAAGATAAAATGACATATTAAAAAAATCTAAGATTGATTGATTGATTGAAGTAGACTAGGTGACTCATGGGGAGGAAATTACGGTTGGTCCTAAATCTCCTACCCTTGTAAATGTGAGGGTCCACGCGGTGAAGGAACCTACCTGGCCTCAACCGCCTTCCCTGGTTGCTAAGAGTATAAGTAAGTGGCAGTTAGGTTAGGAGAAGTGATATTAGTGTTAGTGACATGTAGAGCTAGCTAGAAAATAGTATCAAAGGGAAAAAAATGATATTTCCAACATTTTCCATTACATAAATCCAACCTATTAAAATAAAGGAATAAGAAAACATTTCACACGAACTGCACTGTGAATCGAATCCGATTGAGTACCGATACGTGGAGTAAAATGAAACAAGTTGTCACACGAAAAAAAAAATCCCTTTAGGCAGGCCTACAGGCTGAGGTAGATTTCAAAGTGCTTTTGGTTTAATTTATTATCGCTGCGCAGCACTCTTCTTTTTTAGCCTTGGCATGGCAAACCTGCAGTAAAGAGGAAGAGCCTACAATCATTTGTTTTAACAACAAGAATAGGATATAATATTCTGGGAGGCCGTGCGCAAGATCAACAATGAATAAAATTAGCAAAGCCGCTAAACAAGACAAAATTATGATATTATAATAATTCTTTTAAGTGTTATTATTTTCAAACATTAAAATCTCGCGTCATATGAGAGCTATAAAGAAACTATTTATTGATTTGTAGAGTACTCATCAAGAGCTTTTCAACGATACCCCACAAGACGTGGTTTCAAAAGTTTCGAATTTTCATCCCCCACCCCACCCCCACCGTGGGGGAAGCCACGGGCACCTCCTAGTATTATGTACAACCTGTTACAAAAAAAAGGCTATTTACTATCAACAAATTGTATAGTCTGTTCCTAAAACATTCACTTAGCTAAATAGCTGGAAATGTTTGAATTAATAGAGATGTACACAATATTTAAAATCAGACATAATACGCTGTTAGAAATGTGACAAATTGGTTAAATATGCACAAATATTTTAGTTTCGAGCAAATACGCTGCATTATTGCAAAACTAACAAAGTATGAAACATTAAACCACCAATTTCCTGTTATATCTTTGATACCTTGTAGATTTCAACATTAGCATGTGAGAGATTGCATTATTAAAAAATCCCTCTAGGCAGGCCTAAAGGCTGAGGTAGATTTCGAAGCGCTTTTGGTTTAATTTATTGTCGCTGCGCAGCACTCTCCTTCTTTAGCCTTGGCACGGCAAACCCGCAATAATGACTGAATTCGGCAAAGAGCAAAAGCCTACAATCATTTGTTTTGAAAACAAGAATAGGATATAATATTCTGGGAGGCCGTGCGCAAGATCAGCAATGAATAAAATTAGCAAAGCCGCTAAACAAGACGAAATTATGATATTATAATAATTCTTTTAAGTGTTATTATTTTCAAACATCAAAATCTCGCGTCATTTATGAGAGCTATCAAGAAACTATTTATTGATTTGTAGAGTACTCATCAAGAGCTTTTCAACGATACCCCACAAGACGTGGTTTCAAAAGTTTAGAATTTTCATCCCCCACCCCCACCCTCACTCGAACCCCCGAATCGTTGGTGTCACTGTGAACTCCATAGGGAGTACTCTAATTTATTCAAACAAAGTTTCCCTCTATACTTCATAGGGGCCGAGATATACATTTTTAAAAATTTCAACCCCCTCCCCCGACCACCCCCTTGGGCCAATTTTGCTCATTAACGAACTTGTCCGAACTATTGGGCCTAGAAATAACACATTAAAATTTGGTTCAAATATCTTCAAAATTACGGCCGCTATCGTGTAAAGATATAAATATATATATATATATATATATATATATATTTATATACATACATACTGTATATAGCCTATATATATATATGTATGTATGTATATAAATATATATATATAAAAATCACAAATTTTTTTTTTGAACGGGCGGTGGTTTCGTACTTAGGGGAGCATGAAACGTAAAGATATGAAAGAATTTTTCGAAAATCATGAAGTGGTATCCATTGCAATAGGTAGATTTTTCTTCGAAATCTACCTAAAATTTCGTTTGCCTGCACATGGAGAATAGTTTGAGACATGTTATTCTGGAACACTGTCAAAATTATGTGCGTATCACTGAAGCAGGTAAACAGCGAACATGGGAAACGGACGGAATTTTGGAAGAGGAAAAGACCCTTTAGAGAGTTGAAAATGACGATATGAACCTTGGTACTGCCCCTCTGTTGTTTTCATAGTCCTGCATGTCAGATAAGCGAATGTTTTTGTTATGTTCAGTAGCTTCAGAGCAACTCTGTAGTGCATTGCATCTCTCAGGTGCTCAGACCGCGTTCATCAGCCCGTACGGTTAAGGCAACATACTCTGTTAGTGCAACGGTTAACATATTGCATCGTCACGCTGATGGTCCGGGGTTCAAATCACGACCGATCGAATCTGATACGATACGACGGAATGCTAATTCCACAGTCTGCAAAGTAAAACGCCGATACTGCATAACTTTTCAATCCGCAGGCTGGAGTATTCACCCGGTATATTCAAACCTGTATAGATTCCCTTTCTCTGAGGCCTACCCTACTCTTAATTTTGTATTTGCGGTCCTTCCTCCTTTCCTAACCTGATTCTTTCATTTTGCTGTGAAGTTCTTTTCATGTCGGTGGTTGTTTCGTCTACACGTAATATACTTAATTTTATTAAGTGACAGTATGGTACTTTATAAGATTGTGTGGGGGTCGGGAAATGTCTATTCGTCTGTCCGTGTGTCTGTACGCGCGATAACTCAAATACCCATTATCGGATTTTCATGAAACTTGGTTTACGCATTTATAACGTCCATGGGAAAAACCCTGTTGATATTGAACCAAATCGGTTTAAAGGTACCGGCGTCAAACCCAATTTAGTGCCTATTTTAATAGTAGTATATTAGAAAGGCGCGATAACTCAAATACGCTTTATCGAATTTTCATGAAGATTGGTATATGCATTTATAATGTCCGTGGGAAGAATCCTATTGATATTGGACCAAATCGGTTGACCGGTACCGGAGTAATGACCAATTTAGTGCCTATTTTAATGGTAATACATTAGAAAGAATTTATGAAATGCAAATTAGTTATCATGACAACATATTGTTTTACAGTATTCATTCATATACGGCTTTGGAAGTTGCAATAGAGTTAGCTATGACAACACTATTATTTTACATATGCTTATCAAACTCAAATTTAAACTGAGCGAGGTGCCCGAGACGTACATTCTGGAGGTCTCTGGTTCAAATCCTATAGCCGGCGAATCTGATTTTTTTTTTTTTTGGTATTTTTATGTGAATGTGCGAGTGTGAAGATATCACAAATCTGTATAGTTCTGCTGATGCTGCACGATGTTAATATGATTAAAAAAAACTAGACCTTTGTTCTTCCTTAAGCCCTACTTAATGAACCAATCTGGAGCTTAACTCGGAAATCGATTAAAAAAAACTTAATTTTCTGCATATCATAATTGCAATTATAACTGATTAAACAAAAGCATTCTGGCACTTTGTTATATCAGTTTACCTGATTTTATTTTATTTTTATTTTCCTTCTGGGTTGTAAAGAATTTCATCCTAGTGTTTGTTACACTGTCCCATTGCTGTCATAACAAATCTTGTGTTAATTATTATTTATTGCTATTTGAAGTTAATTTAAATTATTCTGATTCCTCCTTTTGTGTAAAGGTACCAAGTTTTTAGTATTTCACCTTCCAATTGTCTTTCAGCATATCAGAGCTGTAATGATAGCTACATTGTGTATCCGGTATTCATTTCATAATCTTACAAATTCTAGAAACGACTTGTTAAATATTCCCGTTCAACTAATGATTTTAAGTTAACTGTACAAGTAAATGCTTAATTACTTTGGTCGGTTAAAAGGCGTAACAATCTAGGACAGGGGACTCCAAATAACTAAACCACAAGGGCCACATATGAAGTGTTAAGGGTAGACGCATTTAATCGGAAATTAAAAAAAAAAATCGTGTATTTGTAATGTATTGTTACTATTATTAAATTTCAAAATACAAACAATTGAAAACGTTAATACAAGCAGGCCCACAAAGGAATAATAAATAACGAACAAACTCTATACAAATACAAATTGCAAAATAATGTAGTAATACGAGTACTTTTAAAACTGGCAATGAGAATAATATTCCAAATATTCCTTGATTATACTTGATCCAAGATGTGTACGGAGCAAAAGTAAACAACAGACTTGCCTTGACTTACTGTGTCCTGTCGTTTCATCGGTTAATCGCAATGGCGCATACTTCACGATAGTGCGACTAGCTCAGTCAGATGTTTATTTCCATTCCGCATACATCGTAAAATTATTTATATCTTATGTAATAGTGGAAACATAATTTAGGAGAATTCCAACTTGATCATGTGGCAACCAAGAAAACCTCCCACAAAGAAATCATGAATGTTCGAGTACTGAGGGGTGCAAACTTGGACTCGGACCACTATCTTTCTAAAATTAAGTTCAAAATCATCCCAAACAGGAAATACAACGTGAAACAAATTAAGGGTCGGAAGTACAACACGGAGAAAATTCTAAGTTCAGACGACTTCACTAAAGCAACAGAAACAATTCAGACCCAAAGTTGGGAGAACATAAAGGAAAACCTACTTACTAAAGCAGAACAGATAGCACCTCAAATAAAAACTAGAAAGCATGCCTGGTGGTCGTTGGAATGTGACGCACATATTGAGACAAGAAAACAGGCTTGGCAAAATTGGCAATCACAGAAAACAGAAGAAAGCAGACTAAATTTTATTGCAATTAGGAAACTGGTAGATAAAAATATAAAAAGGGTCAAGAAAGAGCATGAAAACAAAACTCTCCTCCAAATTGATGAAGAATTTACCAGAAATAATACAAGAAGCTTCTACAGAACTTTCAAACAAAAGCTATCAAGATACAGAGCACCCACCCTGCAATTTCAAGATGTAAATGGGACCATCGCTCACAACAACACAGAAAATTGCAAGATACTGGCGGAGTACTTTGAGAAACTCTTGAATTGTGAACCCATCCTCGAAAAATTTGAATCAGTCCCGAATAACACTGAAAAGCCAGGCTCAGAACCACCGACAACGGAAGAACTACACGAGATAATTTCAAAACTAAGAAACAACAAAGCATCTGGAGAAAACCAAATAGTGGCCGAACTGTGGAAGAAAGCTGACAAAAATGCAATTACATCCCTGCAATGTGTTTTCGATAAAATCTGGAAAGAGGAAGAGATCCCTGTAGAGTGGAAAACAGCTATCATCCACCCTATTTACAAGAAAGGCTTGAAAACAGACCCAAATAACTATAGGGGAATATCGTTACTGGATGTAACATACAAGATTCTTTCCAAAGTACTTTTAAACAGGGCAGAACCACAATTGGATCCACAACTTGGAGAATACCAGGGAGGTTTTAGAAAGGGTAGGTCATGCTCTGAACAAATAATAAACCTCAAACACATTATGGCATATCAAAAATCAAGGGCAAAGAAGTACGTAATCTCCTTCATTGATTTCAAAAAAGCATATGATTCCATTGATAGAGAATCCCTTCTATCAGTCCTGGAGGAAATGGGTTTGGATAAGAAAACAACTAATATTATAAAAGCGACTATCACAAAGACGTTTTCAAAAGTTAAATTCATGGGTGAACTATCAGATCCATTCGAAATAAGAACAGGAGTTCGACAGGGAGATGGGCTGTCACCGTTGTTGTTCAATTGTGCACTTGAGAAAGTAGTAAGAGAATGGAACAAAAATATAAAGAGTGGAATAAGACTGGGTTGCAAAAAGAAGAACCTTAAAATAAATTGTATTGCCTTTGCGGATGATATGGCCTTAGTTGCTGAAACGATGGAGGAAGCAAGAGAACAAATACTTGAACTAGCTAAACAAGCAGCTAAAATAAGTCTTCACATTTCCTTTGAAAAAACCAAAATCATGACAAACAACAAACACCCACGTCAATACCTCAAAATCCAAGAACAAATAATAGAAATAGTAAAAGAATTCAAGTATCTCGGAGAATGGATCAGTTGGAATGCGGTGGAATGCAAAACAATGGAATCCAGAAAAAACAAACTTGAAATGGCCTTTCAACTAACAAAAGATACATACAACAAGAAATCCCTTTCATGGGGGTCAAAAATTAAACATTACAGATCAGTAATTAAACCAGAAGCACTGTACGCGGCAGAAACGCTAAACATGAATTTCAAAGGTCAGATGGAGAAACTTGAACTAAAGGAAAGGAAGATTTTAAGAAAAATCATAGGACCTAAATTTCAGGATAATAAGATGATATACATCAAGAATGAAACCCTCTACAAGAAAATTGAAAAACTTTCAGACACTATGCGAAAAAGGAGGATAAATTTCTATGGTCATCTTCTTAGAATGGACTCTGTTAGATTAACCAAACAAATCTTTGACTTCTTCCGCAACCGCAAAACAAAACCCAACTGGTTTAAAGAAACTGAAAAAGACCTAGTCGAGTTAAAAATTACAGAAAATTCACTATTAGATCGAACGGCTAAAATAATAACTAAAGACGAAAATACAAGGTTCCAAGACAGGTCGTCACTGAAGTCCAAACCTATTATCTCTGAAGAAGAGAGGAAGAGAAGATCAGAAAGAATGAAGAAATACTGGGCACTTAGGAAGGAACAACACACAAAGAAATGACTGATTCAACGTACCCCAAAGAGGGTGAAACGAAAGAAGAAGAAGAAGAAGAAGTGGAAACATAAGTTCTGTTAAGCAAGTTGCTTGCTTTCGTGTTTATATCATAGGCTTACATGTTTTACAACATCATGTCTAGCAAACAAGATTTCATTTGTTTTTATCGTTGCCTTAGAAAATTTGATTCTGAAAAAAAAGTGACATAAGTTACTAAATACAAGACTTATTTTATAACATATCGTACTAGAATAATTTGTTGTACTTTTCATTTACATAATGTGTGATGAAGTAAGTACACCAGGAGAAAGGCGTATCACTGTGAACGAAATCGCTGGAACACTTGCAGTTGGACATAGTGCAGTGCAAGAAATGATTCAAAGCTTAGGTTATCGGAAGGTTTGTGCCCGTTGGGTCCCAAGTTTATTGACCGAGGACCACAAACGTCAGAGACGAACCATTGCCCAAAACCTTCTTCAGAGTTTTCGAAATGAAGGTGATGAATTTTTGACGAGTATTGTGACTGGAGATGAAAGCTGGTTCCATCATTATGAACCTGAAACAAAACGACAGAGTATGGAATGACGTCAGTATCTACGGGCAGCTGGAACGGAATTCTATCGCAAGGGCATTTTCAAACTTGAAGAACGATGGGAAACAAATGCAAATGCAAAAAAACGGAGACCCTGTGGAAAAGTGAAAGAAAGATCTGTAGATTGAGATGATATACTTGGTATCACTTACAAATAAAGATCAAGGTTGTGAAAAAATACGTATAAGAAAACTAAAAATCCCTTTAGGCAGGCCTACAGGCTGAGGTAGATTTCGAAGTGATTTTGGGTTAATTTATTGTCGCTGCGCAGCACTCTTCTTCTTTGGCCTTGGCATGACAAACCCGCAATAATAATTGCAAATGAGAGGAAAGAGCACTTTTTCAAACATTCAAATCTCGCCTTAAATGAGAGCTGTTGAGAAACTAGTTATTGATTTGTAGAGTACTCATCAAGAGCTTTTCAATGATACCCCACCAGACGTGGTTTCAAAAATTTCGAATTTCCATCCCCCACCCCCACTCGTACCCCCGAATCGTTGGTGTCACTGTGAACTCCATAGGGAGTGCTCTAATTTATTCAAACAAAGTTTCCCTCTATACTTCATAGGGGCCGAGATATAAAGTTTTCAAAATTTCAACCTCCTCCCCGACCACCCCCTTGGGCCAATTTTGCTCATTAACGAACTTGTCCGAACTATTGGGCCTAGAAATAACATATTAAAATTTGGTTCAAATATCTTCAAAATTACGGCCGCTATCGTGTAAAGATATAAATATATATATATAAATATATAATATAAATATCACATTTTTTTTTTTTTTTGAACGGGCGGTGGTTTCGTACTTAGGGGAGCATGAAACGTAAAGATATGAAAGAATTTTTCGAAAATCATGACATGGTATCCATTGCAATAGGTAGATTTTTCTTCGAAATTTACCTAAAAAGTGGTCACACTTTTGTCCATTTGAAAAATGGGAGGTGGTAAGGACAGTCATATTTTCAACAGTAAACTTATATAGATATTAAAAGTACAAAGTTTTACCTTATCAATATCACATTATGAGATAAAGAGCTTTTTGTCCAGATTTGTGAGGAAAGTTCATTAACAGATTAGATAAAAGCTCTCAAACAGTAATTTTCTTATTTGCGACTAATATCGTATTGACTTCCTTCCAGTGCACTCTTATCTTCCCCACATATATGGTACTTTAATCAAAATGCAGAACCATCAGTAACCAAATTGAATGAGCCAGATACCACCCTCTAGTTTCACGTCTGATAGCATCCGATTCTCGCTCCTAGGTAAAACAAATCCGGACCAAGACCCTTTTAACAGAATGAAATTCTAAACCTACAGCTTATAGCCGGCCATAGCCCAATTTCCTTGATTTTTTGTCTTGTTTTGCCGTTTATTTACCTAGTTTTCAGTATCACATACAAAAGCCCATGCAATTACTCATGTGATGTGTATAATGAGTTTTTAAATAGTATATTGCGATACAAGTGCCGTAAGGCATGATTACGGATCGAGGAAATAGTTTGAAAACACGAGGCGCATGCGCCGAGTGTTTTCAATTTTCCGAGATCCGTAATGCATGCTATTTTTTGCACGATGATTATTTATATCAATTTAATTATATTAATTGTGATATTACCTGAAAATATTATCTATATACATTCTTGAAGACAGATGTTTATTTCAGAAAGTGATTCGCATGTGTTTGTTGTTATGGGAACCGAATATTTGTCCTGGGGGCCTTGTTCATAAAGGCATGTATTATGAAGTGTATCGTAATGAATTATGACGTAGCGCAAGCACCGTAAGTAATTTAACCGCATCGCAACGCCCTTAGCAACAAGACTGTGCGGGAATGTCAACTTACGATCCACGGCAACAACGTTCGTAAGTACCACTAATTAGTTAAGGAGTGCGAGAAAATAATTATGGGGCTATTTATCTCTCTATATATACTGTATAAGAGGCTTTGTCCTGACTGACTGACTGACAGAGAATCAACGTAGAGCCTAAACTATAACAGATAGAGACTTGGAATTTTGACAGTACCTTCATTTCATAATGTAAGTGTTCACCAAGAAAGGATTTTTAATTTTTTTTAATTTTAAGTGCCAAAAATCAAATGTTTTAGAGGAGACATAATACCTTTTTTCACAGAATTATCAAATCCAAATCACATTCCATGTACAGTTCACTTGACATCAGTGTATTGTTGGCAATGGTCATAGGTAGGTTTGGAAATAAATGAAACGGGAATTTGACAAAATAGAGAAGCTATCAACATAAGTCATGTTATAAATAGTTATTGAAGAATGAAATCCAGGAAAATAATGCACAATGTGCTGCAGTCACATAACTTTCTATACCCTTGACATAGAGAATACCATACCAGGTATGGAAATATGTATATGAATGAATGAATGATTTATTCTTGTATCTGGAGTTATACAAATGATCACCCCTGGTGTTACAGAAAGTTTTTCACCAAAGGGCGTCTGCATACATAAAAACTCATACATCTGAAATCAGTACTACTACTAATAAATGTTTACTTTTTGTAAGTATATCCACTTACCATTTCTAACCAATTTCCCTTAAGCAGCTAATTTGTTTTTCCCATTTTATTTTGACTATGTATTAAAAGTTTCCCAGTTCCTTTAGTGTTTTTGTGTTTTTTGTTACAGTTAATTTCTTATATATCACTTCTTTATTTAACTTTAACATTTTTTTACTTAAAAACTTATGTCTTAGTGTTTAAGTTTCGGGACAAAATGGTTCTGAGTTTGTATATCATTACATCTTTTAATAACTATTTTTGAAATCACATTGATGTTTTTTTCCTCGTTCAATACTGAATTCCATATCCACTTTAATCCTATCTCATCTAATGTTTTCCTAATGAACTGTATTCTGTTTCGATTGCCATTATCACTCACTTGGGCTTGGAAGCAGATTTTCACTATATCTTCATTGTCTTTTTCCCAGATGTATCTGTAATACCTTAAAATTTTGCTTAAAATGACCCCCATACTACTGTCATATCCTAATTCATATCGAGCTGCTTCATTTGATGAGTATCTTGGTACCTGCAATATTTGTTTGCAGAACCTGGCTCTCATCATATCCAAATATTTCCAAGAATTCCTTTCCCCCCACACTTCACTTCCATATAACAGAAAATATGTATATTAATTACTATATCCCAGGTATTTTTGGAGGGAAGTATGAAAGTGTTATTGAATTTCTTTTTAAATTCATCCCAGAAACGGTTGTATGGTAACATGAGAATGAGAAATAAAATATTCCGCAAAGACAATATGTTCCGGAATGTCTGTTTCTTCTTATTTTAACTCCTAACTGACTGGTGTGTAGAAGCGATGGGATGCAAAATTGTACATCCTCTAGAGCCATAAAAAGTTGTATCAAGCGTTTTCTAAGCGAATAGTTTGAATTCTAAATACCTATATAAGGACCTATAATTTGAAAATCGAAAGTCCTTCATAAGTTAATTTCCAATTACAAAATAGAGAACCCAGTGCTATGTGTGGAAAAATAAAATCCATCCATTCTCAAATTCTCAATGTGTTACTTACGTGTAATCCATGGAGGTTATAGAGGATGGATAGAACTATTTCTATTTTCAGTGTTTATTTTGTTATTGCCTTTTTGTTGTTGTAACAATGGTATTGCATACGTCAAACAAATGAAGATTGCGCATGTCACACTAATTCATTCATTGCACCAGAACTACACCCTGATACGTTTGTAGAGACCCTTATTCCCATCTTGCACACAAGCGTATAAAGTTCACATGGTTTCAGTTGAAGCTGACTGTACTGGATTAACCTGTTGCTAAGTTCTATTCAACCTTTCTTCTTTTTGCGAGGAAAAAAGAGATTCGTTAAACTAGAAGAGGAAGGAGGCGTAAGGAGTAGAGTACAACTACACTAAGCCATGTCTATTAATAGACGTTATTATAACAAACTTATATTGTGCGTAAGAGTGCAACTAGAATTGCATCTTACTTTGGGTCTTATTGACTTTCAACACGTTTAATGTGGATAATTAGCGCTTTTATACAAATGCCCCTCTTTACAGTGCCACCCTCACACTATGAATGGTTCTTCTCCCATATAAAATACATAAGAAACCTCGTTACTGTGCCAATTCATTTAGTGTCAATGGATATAAGACAAGATTTTTACAAAATATATAGCTTCCAGTGATTTTTTTCAGTTTCAGAATTATTTTATAACTGGCATGAATGTTAGGAAGACTTTTTTTTTTTTTTTTTTTTAAGACGCTCATCTTACTTTATTCAAATTAAATTCAAATTACAAATTAAGTTTATTACAAATTAAAAAATACAAATTGATACAAAATTATTACAAATACAAATAATATACACACAATTTGTACAGTTTGAAAAGAGTATTATTTGCCCCGCATGAGCAATAGCTCGTGTTCGGGGTCAGTTCAGTCATACTAAAATTAAATTTTGAAAATTATATATATAAAAAAACATACATATTATAGTTTTATATATTATTTGTATTTGTAATAATTTTGTATCAATTTGTATTTTTAATTTGTAATAAACTTAATTTGTAATTTGTAATTTGAAAAAATATAAGCATTCATTCATGAAAAAGGTAAAAAATAAGAATAAAAATAAATAAGATTGCTTATATGAAATAAATGCATGAACAAAGATACGAAAAAATAAATTACAGTTACATAACAGAGTTGCAAACAAAATACCCAATGTTAAAAATTAAAAATTTACAGTTGAGAATGATTAACATAAAAAAGTGGTAAAAGTACAATTACAAGTTAGATTTAATCAAATTAGGGTTTCTTCTAGTAAAATTGTTGTACAGCCTTGGTCCGAAATTTATACTATGCCTTAGACCTACTTCTGTAGCACACTTTGGTTGGAAAAGAGGACAAGAGATATTATACCTCCTTGTATTATAGTAGTGATTTCGTGTTATGAACTTTTCATGATGTTTATGGAAATAATTTAATAAAGTGTAGGGGTATAATTCTTTAATATTCAATACGTCAAAATCTTTATATAAACTTTTAGATGGATAGTCCATTGATTTTTTTAAACATATCTTGATTATTCTTTTCTGCAACAACGACAATGGGCGAGTGCAGTCTGACATATCCCACCCCATCCTATTATTCCATATTGTATAACTGATTGGACTAAACTTAGATATATTAGTCTTAAAGTACTCTGTGGCATAATGTTTCTTGATATAACAAATTTATATATAGTTTTCCGTAGTTTAAGACACAGATATTGAACATGTTTTTCCCACCGTATTTAAGAAACATATTGTACTGGATTTCCAAGAAGTGAGTGTTCCCCTGCCACTAATTGTAAATGTAGTGCGGTGGAATGAGGAAGCTATGTTAAGAAGTCGGAAAGACAGCCTGCGTGAGGGTGGACCAGGTAGAAAGAGGCCTTCACGAAATGAGACATTCCAAACTTTCACTTATTTTAGTCCAGTGTCCATTCAGATCTAAACACTACGCTACAGTTACTCAGTCACAGTTAATCACTTACATGGACCCACATGATTTTCAACCCTTTTGTGTACAGTAAGCACTAGACATCTACTGTAATAAATCGAGTTACTGTACAGTATTTTATTTTGTGCTGAAGTTCTCTATTTGCATTTTATTTAATTTTATTTCATAATACTGTACAGTAGTCCACCGCTGTGGCTCAGGGGATGCGTTCAATCCTCTCACGCAGCGGGCCCGGGTTCGATTCCTGGTCGGGACAAGTTACCTAGGTGAGGTTTTTTCCGGGGTTTTCCCTCACCTTTGAGACAAATGTCGGGTAACTTTAGGCCCTTGTGGTCCCCGGATATCATCTGGCCGTCATTATCATCTTCATCCCATCCTCGCCTTGTTCTGAGTGAGTGTGTTTGTGAATGGTGTGTATCGTCCTATGTGTTCGTGTTGTCTCGGAGGTGGCCCCGGCATTGGGCTGATCACTCATCCGGGGAGGCCCTCCATGTCCTTGTCTGGTCAAAAAAATATGTATGTGATCCAAAGATAATCCCTCTCCCGGCAGGTCGCGGCCCTGTAAGGCCCGGGCGGCTTGAGTCGCTTAAATCCTAAAAAAGGGAGAGGTAAAACTACGAGAAAGAAAGAAAGGAAGAAAATACTGTACAGTAAATTAATGCAGCACTGTATGTTGGCATTTTAATTTTTTAATTAAATTTCGTTGTAGTGCCACCCTCGCTTTGTGCCACTAAATGTTAGAGAACGGATGGTGGCAGTATATCGAGGTTTGACTGTATCATTCTTATATTTAATTATTAATCACTATGCTGTGGCGTAGGGGATGCGTTCTCACGCAGCGGGCCCGGGTTCGAATCCTGGTCGGGGCAAATTACCGAGGTGGCGTTTTTTCCGGGGTTTTTCCTCACCTACGAGACAAATGTTGGGTAACTGTAGGCCCTTGTGGTCCCGGATATCATCTTGGCGTCATTATCATCTTCATCCCATCTTCGCCTTGTTCAGAGTGAATGGGTGTGTGAATGATTTGTCTTTTCCTATGTGTTCGTGTTGTCTCGGAAGTGGCCCCAGCATTGGGCTGATCACTCATCCGGGGAGGTCCTCCATGTCATTGTCTGGTCAAAAAAATGTATGTATGTGATCCATAGATAATTTCTCTCCCGACAGGTCGCGGCCCTGTAAGGCCCGGGCGGCGTGGGTCACTTAAATGTCCGTAAAACTAAGGTAAAGAAATAAAAGTTAAATATTACATTTAACAATTTAAATAATTTAATCCATTTAATGCAGGACTTTATTCTGCATAGTTATAATTTTTTATTTACCGATTTTTACTTTTCAAAGAAATTTATATTTCCTTGTAAGTTAACAGAACACAAAATAATATTTTGTTTTATATTTACATAATTAATAAAATCAGGTAAACTGATGTAACAAAGTGCCAGTATGTTTCTGTTTAGTCAGTTATGATTGCAATTATGATATGCAGAAAACAAAAAAAGTCAAATTGGCCGGTTTTGGGATTTGAACCATGGAACTCCAGAATGTGAGGCCAAGACGTTACCATCTCGGCCACCTGAGTCAGTTTAACGGTCTAGGTGGATAAGCGCGTGTAAAGCAATAGTGTTATTTGTCAGAGGTAACTATGTTGTCATGATAACTGATTTGCATTTCATAAATTCTTTAGAATACGAGCTAAATTGAGCTACTCCGAAACAGGTCAACCGATTTTATCCAATATCAACAGACGTCTTTACATGGACATTATAAATGTATATACCAAGTTTTATAAAAAACCGGTAAAGCGTATTTGAGTTACCGCGTCTTTAAAATAGACACTAAATTGGGTTTTACTCCGGTACCGGTCCACCAATTTGGTCCAATATCAGTAGACGTCTTCCCATGTACATTATAAATGGGTATACAAAGTTTCAGGAAAATCCAATAAGGCATATCTGAGTTATCGCGACTTCTTATATATTAACATAAAAGGCACTAAATTGGGCATTATTCCGGTACTGGACAACCGATTTGGTCGAATATCAATAGACGTCATTCTATGGGTATTATAAATGCGTATACGAAGTTTCATAAAACTCCGATAAAGCGTATTTGAGTTATTGCGCCTTTAAAATAGACACTAAATTGGGGTTTACTCCGGTACCGGTCAACAGATTAGGTTCAAATTCAATAGGATACTTTTCATGGACGTCATAACTTCGTATACAAAGTTTCATGGAAATCCGATACAGCGTATTTGCGTTATGGCGCCTTTCTATTAAAATAGGCACTAAATTGGGCATTACTCCGGTACCGGTAAACCGATTTGGTTCAATATCAATAGAGTTCTTCCCATGGACATAAATGTGTTTTCCAAGTTTCATGAAAATCCGAAAAAGCGTATTTGAGTTATGGCGCGTACAGACACACGGACGGACGGACGGACAGACATTTTTTTCGTCCCAACACACAATCTCATAAAGTACGGCACCATACTAGCACTTAATAATTAAAATATGAATTAACTAAGTCATAGTATTCTAGGTGAGCATCTCAGGCGAGTGCAGCTGATCAATACAAGTCAAATCGTTTCTTAGAGTCTGTGTGATACTCTTTCACACAAAAACTGCTCAACTGATAAAGCTGAGTTTTGCACGACCGTAGTTTTTTAACCTGGAAAGAACGTAGGACTACAGCCGTTTCGAAATGTTTCACTAGTTCAAGATGACCTTTTAACCGGATTATGTTATTATGGCAAAATCGTACTAAAATGAAATTCGAAGTTGATTAACAGTTTTAAAATGGAATTTTCTGAAAAAAAAGTATTTTGATATTTTTCGATATATCTCGATATTGGTTTTAACGGTTTCTTCCCAATTATTAGCGTTTCTGTGTTAAAACCTTTAGTCAAGTTGATAGTTCTTTGTTTTTCCACGGGCAAACAAACAAAAAAATGTTTCGCGGGTAAAGTTTATTTCCGTGCATAGGCTAATATTTTTTTTACCTCAAGAAGGACGGGTAAACCAGTTAGTACTTTATAAAATATAAAATCAGTATATACAGTACACGCCGCTTATTGTGATCACTTCGGGACGCAACTAATCTGATAATATTAACTGACTGATAACAATAACCGAAGGAATTAAATGAAGGTTATTTATTCATATGTAAGATAGGAGGCCTACACTACAAAACAAAATTAAAAGTATTTATTCATAAAATAATACGTAACTGTGAATCATTGAACCACTCATAGACTAATACAGTAATAGACTGCCAGCAACTGTTTTTCAATCAGTAACAAAGTTTTTAATTGTTTTTATTTTCCTTTAGGAGTAGGCCTACATTAACTAATATTCCATACTCAGTTACGAGTGTTTTTCGAAGTCTGTACTGATCTGTGGTGAACACCTCGTAGCAAAACATCTAACGCCTGTCTGTTCAAGTCTTTTTATTTTACACTAACCATCACATATGTCAACTGTGTTACCTTCATAAATCATAAGCTGCAGCTTAACTGTGGGCTGAAACATGTTTTATCGCTTAATAGAGAAAGTTAAGTAATGCCACCCCCTCGAACTGGTCATTCTGTAGCTGGGAACAGAATTGCCACCTCCAGTACAACACAATACAGTTGAATTAGACACGAAACCCTTAAAAACGAAATGTTGAATGACGCACACTACTGTACTTGGAAATAAAGCCGCAAAAGTGAAAATGTGATAACATAAACCGAATCTTTGATCACAATAAACAGCTTTTTTCAATGTATCAGTATTAATCCGTACGGGACTTCATAAAAGTGATAAGTGATAACGTACCCGGTTGATAACATTATCCGTGATTACATTAAGCGGCGTTCACTGTAGATGTACATTGCTATTAAAGGTAGGAAGTGTGTTTTAACAGAATCGAGAAGTAAGAAAAACCGAGAGAAGGAAATAGACGCAAGATGTTAGATTACCGGCACTGGGTGCAGGTGCATGAAAATATATAGGAAAACACTGTAGTAGGCAAAATGAATATCCAAGGAGATATTAACAAAGTGCCGAGGTAAAGTGAGGGGTGATCTTTAAATGGAGGTAAATATAGATTGCTTTTATGGAGATCTATGTACCAGTCATTAAGAGTGGTCCTTCAAACAGGTTCCACTGTATTCCAAATCTCCATTATAATGTATACACTTAGGTAGAGATTTTCTAATAAAAATCAGATAGTCAGGAGTCAGATGATGGATTTAAGGAACAGTCATGCGGAGAACATGGAGTGGCTTTGTTACCACTTACTGGACCTGATATCCGGACTTTCAGGTTTAAAGGCGGAAATTGTTAAGCGGTAACCGCTGAATCGCTTTACAGTGCATCGACATGCTGTGTCAGTAACAGGTTTGCTGATCCAAAGAAACATATGTAACATAAGATGATCATTCCTAACATGGATATCCTCAGCACATGCAGTTTCAACCCAAAATGTACTTTCATAAAATCAGGTAAACTGATGTAACAAAGTTCCAGAATGCTTTTGTTTGATCAGTGATAACTGCAATTATGATATGCAGAAAATAAGTCATTTTTTATCGATTTCCGAATTAAGCCCCAGATCGATTCATTAAACAGGGCTTACGGAAGAACAAAGGTCTAGTTTGATAAGCATATGTGAAGGAATATGTTCGTAGTGTTATTTGTCAAAGCTGAATGTATTGCAACTTCCAAAGCTGTATATGAACACTGTAAAACAATATGTTGTCATGAGAACTAACTTGTATTTGATAAATTCATTCTGACATATTTCCATAACATAGGCACTTCATTGGGCATTACTCCGATACCGGTGAACCGATTTGGTCCAATGTCAATAGGCTTCTTCCCATGGACGTTATAAATGTGTATACCAAGTTTCATGAAAATTCGATAAAGCGTGTTTGAGTTATTGAGCGTACAGGAACACGGACGGACAGACAGACGAACAGACATTTTCCCGACCCCCATAATCTCATAAAGTACCATTCTGGGACTTAATAACAATGTCGTCACTTCTTCCTCAGCATGCAGACACCCTGGAGTTGGGTTCACTAGTCCATATTGTTATTGTTTATTGATTGAATAGGCACGATTTTCCGTCCGCGGGCTGTTAAGGGGTTCCCATGGTCGCCAAATACGTAACTATAAGTAATCTTCCAATGAATTCAAAATATGAAGGTCGTCCAGAAAGTAAAGAGGATATACAGTATGAAAAAACTTTTATTTACAATTATAATAGTATCTAACCTACTTATCATAGGTAATACCACGAGAGTTGACGAGTTGGATTTATTAAGACTATTCCATGAATAAAAATGTAACTGATTATAAAATAATAATTACTTTCGTGCTTTGTTGTGTAAAAACAAAGCTAACAGCTACGAGATCACGGCCTACTATGAATCAACCAACCATGAATCATTCGAGTTACCTACCATGTCCATACTGTGATCAGTGCTGCCCATTGTGCAGATCTATGCGATTTGACAAAAGCCTTCGATACAGTATCACATTCCATACTAATAAATAAATTGAATTTTTATGGCATAAAAGGAGTTGAACTTGAATTTTTAAAATCATATTTGTTTGAAAGAAGACAAATAGTTCAAGTAGGAAATAATTTGTCAGAAGCTGTAATAGTTAAATATGGAGTCCCCCAAGGTTCAGGTTTGGGTCCTTTTTTGTTCTTAGTGTACATAAATGACCTGGTTATAAATTGTACTACTGCCTGTACTTTATATGCGGATGATACTTGTCTGTTAAATAGAAGTTCCTGTTTGAATGAGTTAGAAATTCTTAGCAAAGATACGTTGGATAATGTGCAACTATGGTTTAATTCTAATGAATTATTTTTAAATCAAGAAAAAACATAGTCTATTCTTTTTAGCCTAAAACCAACTAATAATGACTTTTCTTCGACCTATAATGATGTTGTAAAATTTTTAGGAGTCTGCCTTGATAACAAGCTAAACTGGGACAAGCATGTAACGTATCTCTGCACAAGAATCAGCAGGATTGTTTTTTTATTAAGAAATCTTAAGTATGTGTTACCAGCTTATCACTTGCGAAGTACTTACTTTGCCTTCTTTGAGAGTGTAATAGCTTACGGTATTATTTTCTGGGGAAACAGTTGCCAAATTTCCAAGATTTTAATTTTACAGAAGAGAGCCATAAGATCAATCACAAACTCAGGACAGAATGCTCATTGTAGACAGCTTTTTAAGAACTTGCAGATTATGACAGTTATTAATCTATACATTTTTTAATTAATTTTATACATTAGACAAAATCTTAATCTGTTGGATGAAAGGAATGTTATCCACTCTTACAGAACAAGAAATGCCCATTTGCTACAGATGCCTCAGGTTAGATTGCACAAGACTGCTCAGAATTTGATGTATATGGGCTATAGGCTTTATAATTGTTTGCCACCACACCATATAGCTCTGCCCAATAGTGTATTCAAGAACAGACTTAGAACGTGGCTTCTCAATTATCCTATGTATGAAGTTAAAGAGTTTTTTAATGTTGATTTGTCTAGTATGTAAGTTATGTGTTTTTATATAATTATGTAATGTTTGTGTTTTTATATATTGACGTAGCCTATTGTTATTTTACTTAATGGCTCAATAATAATAATAATAATAATAATAATAATAATAATAAAAATATAAGACAAAGTTAACTTCATTCAGGTAAGCTAACAGCAAAACAGAATAAAAGCAAACGAACTGGCTTGCACCGAATTGAAATTGTGTTTTTAATCAATGTACATTTATATTATTTCAATTTCCAAGCAAGTTATGTTGTATAAAATAATCTGTTTTCGTGCTGTTTAATGGCAACATATAGCGTATTAATCACTGCACACTGATGATTTCGTGTCCAATAACGATAAAATACCATCCTCGCGATTCTTACAAGTATATTGTAAGATAAACTGCCGTGATTGGTGTATATCCGAGGAATTGCTAAACATTATTGATCAATATAAAATATAAAAAACGGGGCTATTAGTGGAATAGTCTATATAATCGCCATTTAAATTTAAACATATCACCAGTATTATACACACTAGCCACGAATCAAAAGCATGAAGTAACTGACTGCTGCTTTTAATTTATCATCATTATCATCATCATCACTTGGGGCCAAAATCCCGTGCGACCTAGAAAAACAACCCTTAAATTTTTCACATAAACTTTCGCTCGGAGGGGGTTATAAATCTTCACAGAGGGGCCTAATCTCTTGTACAACACCTACATTTTTTATTTTCTATTTTTTTTATCATTTATAAAGAATAAGTTTTACTTCCGGTTGATTTGAGTGATGCTAACCAGGAGACCAGTTCAGAGATAAAACCTATAAACGTTTCTTAAGCCTTTTTTTTAGATTATATTGTTCACAAAAGCCATAAAACACAAGTTAAGCACATTGAAACAAGCTAGTTCAAAATAAAACATTTAAACATAAGATCATGCGCTATATTGCGTTTCTTGGGTATCTTCCTAGGAAACCTAAAGTCTCCCTAAAGTCCTGCGGTTTTCAGTTCAACCACCAACACAATATAAAACATTATCTTTCAGTTTTCCATTTGTATAGGCTTTGGTGTTCCTCAATGCTGGTTATTTTAGTTTAGTCTCTTTTACAAATCTTGAATTTTTATTAGAATTCCACTTGTTCAAGAAACAGCTGACTGGAGCGTTCATTGCCTCTACTACTCGCTTCGTTTGCGAATTTAGCAAATATGCTGAACTTGCCTAATACGATAGTTCTGTGGTGGATAGCTGCGAGGTCTTACTGTTTTACTTTTGTTGCAAATGTTGTCACTTTTCCAATGCAAAAGTTTAACTTAACATTCCATAGCATCTTTGTATGAAGTATTTCGTACCACACGTTTTTATTTAGGCCTACCATAACATTTTGGATTTCTTTTAACGAAAACCAACAGACTGATTCTTTAAAAATGTTATTAGTTTAGCATATTTATTACTATCCAGGTTGTCTGTTCACAACCAACAGGCATCAATCGTTCAGACGGTTAACGTCCAGGTGGTATCACCATGGTCCCTTGGTACAGGGGAAAATCCCTTGTGTGGGATCCCACCTGCGTGGACACCTTTGCGCCATCACATACAAAAATCCTGCTTTGCAAGCTCGGCTGTTCAGGTAAAAAAAAAAAATCCCTTTAGGCAGGCCTACAGGCTGAGGTAGATTTCGAAGTGCTTTTGATTTAATTTATTTTCGCTGCGCAGCACTCTTCTTTTTTAGCCTTGGCATGACAAACCCGAAATAATAACTACAAAAAAGAGGAAAGAGCACTGTAACGGGGCCTAAATACGCTAACGGTGGATTTAACCAAGAAACTACTGGTCCATAACTTCTGGTTTTATTAAAACTCATAAGCTTACTATGTATAAAAACCTTCGTTTTACATAACCAGTAGTTTTTGTTTCATTAAGTCGGCCGTAAGAAGGGCTTAAACCATTGGAGAACAAATACTTTTTTTATAAAAAGATAGTATTCTGTAATTATGTTTCAGCTACTTGATGGAGGAGTAGCGGCTCCGGTCAAGGAAACCATTATTAAGGGCCGTGGGCATGGCCGTCCGCAAGGGGGGGCAGGGTAGGGCCGCTGCCCCTCCCTGGAAATTTTGTTTAGACATAAACCTCTAAATTAAATGACTGTAAGCAACTAATGTGAAGTGAGGTTTAGGCCCTAAGTCTCCAAATGTTGTTGTACATATGTTCTCGTTGTTTGGAAGAAAACGAGTTGTAACAGCAGACTAGATATGAGCTTGTAGGAATAATTACTTCCCCTAACATTTATACTCAAACATTTTATTACAATGAAGTTAAGGCATTTTATATTTTATATGAATAGTAGAAATTGTAAGGAGTAAGAAAAGTTATTTGAGTGTGTACATCAGATCTTTGTATCTATGGCCATAGTTCAGCTACAGTAAATGAAGGATGTTGATCATATTAATAATAATAATAATAATAATAATAATAATAATAGTAATAATGTGAATAGTAATAACAATAGCAATAATAATATGAATAGTAATAGAAATAATAATAATAATAATAGTAATAATGTGAATAGTAATAACAATAGCAATAATAATATGAATAGTAATAGAAATAATAATAATAATAATAAAGTGGTTGTAGTAGCATAGTGATGGTGGTGGCGGCAGCAGTAATTCGTCCATTGGCCCCCCCTTGACAAAATTTCTGCGGACGCCCATGGCCGTGGGTGTCGGCATGCCCCCCAATCCTGCCATCTGCCTTTGGTAGATGATGCAGATCCCTTGAAGGATGTAGCACCATGGAGTTTAGTATAGTTTTAGTTTCATAAATACAAGCAAGAAATAATGTTTTTATATCACAAGACAATAATTCTAACCTTGTAGTCCCAATGTTCTTTGAGGACAACACACTTTTTTCATCGAGTCGTAACTTTCATATTAAACTCCTTTTTATGGAGAATTATTTCATCACAGCAATATCAAAGTGTACAATGCACCATATGAAATATAAATAAATCTGAAATCTTTTTTAAAAGAAGAGAGTTGTTTATTAAGTTTTAAATTTATATATTTTTGATATATTTTTGATTTTGCCATGCATTATTGTTCTAAAGGTGTGTAACTATTATTTTTAATATTTAAAATTCTATTACATTGGTAACTTTATCCTTAGTCGGTCCTCTCACGTTCCTTTCTGCAGGCCTTCAGGTTGAGGTATATTTTTATTTTTTAAGTGTTATTGTTTTTCAAACATTCAAATCTCGCCTTATATGAGAGCTATCGAGAAAGTAGTTATTGATTTGTAGATTACTCATCAAGAGCTTTTCAACGGTACCCCACAAGACGTGGTTTCAAAAATTTAAAATTTCCATCCCCCACCCCCACTCGTACCCCGAATCGTTGGTGTCACTGTGAACTCCATAGGGAGTACTCTAATTTATTCAAACAAAGTTTCCCTCTATACTTCATAGGGGCCGAGATATAAATTTATTTTAAATTTCAACTCCCTCCCCCGAACCCCCTTGGACTAATTTTGCTCATTAACGAACTTGTCCGAACTATTTGGGCCTAGAAATAACATAATAAAATTTGGTTCAAATATCTTCAAAATTACGGCCACTAGCGTTTAAAGATACATAATTTTAATATATATAATATATTATATATATATATATATATATATATATATATATTAAACTTTTGAACGGGCGGTAGTCTCATACTTAGGGAGGCATGAAACGTAAAGGTATGAAATCATTTTTCGAAAGTCATGACATGGTACCGATCCCAATAGGTAGATTTTTCTTCGGAATCTACCTAAAAGAAAGACTGCGTCTTCATGGAAAATTATTTTTTTAGTACACGCTCTCTAAAGTAGCTGCTTCTCGGTCTGATAACGCGCCTTAAAGTAGCACTTTATCAGCCTAGGCCGTTATTATTATTCATTATTCAGGGGTTTTATTATTCATTGTCTATTAACAATCATAGTAAACCTTGTCATTTAGAAATCGTGAATTTAATAAATTAATTAGATAATAACTTTTTATATTTTACATATTTGGGGGTGGGCGCAAATGAGCGAAGCTTGCATTACTACGCCATAGGTTAGTCCCCTAGACCACGTGTGCTAGTTGAAAGGAACGGGTTCAGATGAGCCTCTTGTACGATTGCTTCGTTTAACAAGACATGATAAGTTTCGTTGCAGAAAATGACAAAAATTACGTGTAATTTCAATTGAGGTAAATATATTTTTAGTTTAATTAATCAACATTATTATCTTAACGAAATCTTTATACTTTTTTTTAAGGAAAAGAAACGATCCACAGAAATCCAAGTACGAGGGATGTTCTGAAAGTAAGTTTCGTCATTTCTTTTCACATGGAAACTTTATTACCAAAACAAATACACCATGCAATCATGAAATATACCCCTTGCACTATTTTTCAACATAGTCTCCACCGACATTGAGACATTTGTCATAGCTTGCAATCAGTTTGAAGAAACCACTCTGGTAAAACTCGGTGCCCTGCTATGCAAGGAATTGTCGCACAGCCTTCTCCACCTCAGCATTGTTTTGGAAGTGACGTCCCGAGAGTGCGGCTTTCATTGCATGGAACAGGTGCCTTCCTTCACCAGCGACCAACAATTTGATGAGACATGACCTCTTCACCATACACAGTCTGTAGGCGTCCATGGATGATGGACACACTAGTCCTACATGCCCATTCATACCGGATAACAGCATGTACTTCCATTGTCGACCACGTTTTCAGTACACGTCCATCTGCCATCGTGATTTGTACTCAAATAACCTTGGGCACGCCAGTCTACTGCTACTCTCTCTTCTTCGGGACTCTACTCATGCATCGTTTCTCCTCTGCTGACGCTCTTTCCGTCGTTGAACCAGCAATAGGTGTCGATTCTTATGGCAGTTGTTTGCTTCATCTGCTTTACCATCTTCACTTTTTAAAAAAACGACGAAACTTACTTTTGGAACATCCCTCGTATATAAACAGGCACTACTGATACAATCGCCATTATCTTTGCTTCCTTTACGCAGAATCATTGAAAATGAGTGAAAAACTGAGCTCGTTGTAAAATTAGATAGCTTTTACTAAAAACTATTGTATGCACCACGTATACAAAAACTTTAGCGGACTCATCCAGTAACTTATTTCATACCCGGCTACGCCTCGTCCGAAATACTAGATTCGTCCATTGAAGCCCTGCTTTGCGTTCTTGATACATAAGTAGGTATTCTCGTCGTCTTTGCGGTGGAGACCATGGGTTCAAGGTGCAAAGATGCCTCAGCACTTGCTGCCGACATTGATAGAAGGCAGTATTCGCTAATCGGGGAACCTCGATCAACTGGGTTTTGAGGCAGCGAATTGGCATCGCCCTGCAGCGTGGAAATACTGCCAGCGTCAAAGGCACATTTGGTGAATCCTCAGGCCTGGAGGAGGTGTATCTTCTTTGATCTCCTTTAGGCCTATTATTTATTGTATATTAGGTAAGCATATCCGCAGTAATTGTTTGATTTATTGGTAGTATGTATATTGTGTAGATATATTCAAATATTGATTTGTAAACCACCAATATTATAAAACATTATCTGTTAAAAAAGTAAATCAATATATAAAAATAAACTATTTGTACTGTGAACAGGAAACATCTCGTCCGAAAATAACTCTAAGACCTGTTCTTTCATCTTGAAACAGAATCAAAATAGGCTATAAATCCTTACATGTAGGCTACGTTATTAACTTCAAGAAACATTAATGGCAAATCAGAAGAAAATCAAAGACCGCGTTTGGTGGTGCCTGCATTAAAAATTAAAGACAGAAGAAATGCCGGTAAACCAAAACAGTTACGTCAAAAATGTGCTGAAACTAACTTGTACAAAATGATATAGCCTATGTGAGAGCGGAAGTAGTCTACAAATTTCTATAGTGTAAACCGTTAGGCTAGATTCGTTGAAGAAGCTGAATATTCCATGAACAGAGTAAAAAAATAAAACTCTTTATTTCTCTTCCTTTTTTAATGACTTCAAGGGACATTCACACAAAAACAGAAGATAATCTAACAACGCGTTTATCTCTGAGAGAAGTATTCCCTTGGGACAAAATATACTATCCATCTATGTAAAGTTCCATTTTACGGGCTGAGACCGTTAAGGGAAAAGAAATAGGCACTAACACGTTAATGATTACTGAGCACATCACCAGATGCCAGTGTTGTTTTCTTCTCTTTCGCACAAATAAATAATTATCCATTTCCTTCATTTAAACCACTACAAATAGGCCTACTCTACAAATTATTCCTACTTCTGCTACTGCTGTTACCGTGTATTTAGGAGTTTGTACCGAATGAATCTGTCTGTCTGTCTGTCTGGAACCCTATAGCCCCTATGTTGGGGCGAAGGGGCCTCCAAGTGGAGGTTTCTGTTACCTATGTGAATTTTGTTACGCTTATTTTCCGAGAGGGGGCAGAGGGACAGGTGGTAAGCCCATCGCCTCTTAACCCCCTCAGGAAACTAAGGTATTACTTGGACGTGAAAGGGCCGAGAAATTTTGTCCAGAAGCTCTAATTTAGGCTTGGAGTTCTTTTACGTGTCGTAAATGTATGACACGGGCCCCCCATCTTAAAGTCCCTCCCGGAGGAATCCGTGCCCAGGATTTTTACGTCCTGAAAACCCCATCGACCGCGGCCGGGTTTGTACCGAAGGAATAAGTGGTTAAAATGTGTTAAGTTAAGCCCATTCTACTCTGTATATTCAGCTGCAAGAAGAACAAAAACAGTTGTAATACACTCTAAAACAGTGTTTCTCATCCTTTTTGAACCTGAGGACCTCTAAAATGTCTAAAAAAAAAATTACGGATCCCTAATTTTACATAGAGGCTATATTCTTAATATTTTGGGGTATTAATTATAGGTCTTCTTATTCTTGTGATGTAGGATGGCATCCTGTTTATTTCCCCTTTATTCCTCAGATGAGTCATGTGTGCTGTCTTTCCATCTCGTAGCAGGTCTTCCTCTTAATCTTTTTCCGTCTGGTCTGCTTTCTTGAGCCTTTTTTTGCTAGGCGATTGTTTTCCATTCTATCAACGTGTTCTTTCCAAAATTTTCTTCTGTCATTGGTAATTGTCCCAATTTCTGTATTGTGTATCTTATCTAATAAAGTTTTCCCCTGAATTGTTCTTAGCACCTTCATTTCACATTGTGCTTAATATCTGTTTAGTTTTGTTTGTGTCTGCTCTCGTCATTATAATTAAGGTCATTATAACGAAATAATTCTAAATATTTTTTTTAATTCGACGGAAACAGTGATTGAATTGGAAGTAAACTATTGACAGTAAAATTATATTTTGAACAGACTTTAATATTCATTACCAATTTGATAATATAATTAAGAATAATTGCAACACAGGTATACCGCTATCAGACACTCGGGCACCTCCAACAATAAAACCCTTGTTAAGAGAGCGCCTCTAATAACAAATTCCGACAAAGTCTTATTTTTCAGGGTTTTGAATGAAAGAGGGAACCATAGACGTCAGTGCATCAGGGGTTTCAAACTCTGGTTCGTAACTGTAAAAGTAAGGAAACTTGCAATAGGATCTGTGTTTTCGAATATTTAAAAAAATTTGACATCTAATGTCTATTTTATGTGAAAAATTTTTACTTTTTTACTTGCTTTATGATATTTTTTAATTATGTCTGCGGACCATCGCTGCTCTAAAACCCAAACCAAGCAGTACAAAATTGAATAAGAAACTTCTTAAGAAGAGTTTGAAATAGTTGCACTTGATTATGAAGTAAGTGTCTCATATTTATACGTTTAATTCTAAGGAGTAGTTAGATTTTTGCGATATTAAATACATGTCAGGTATCGGTTAAGCTTTATATTACGTACCGGTAACGTTTAATATACTTTGCACGTTTTTGTAGGCTGTATTTTGCATTTTTAAAAATAATTTAGTACATAGTACAAATTCTAAAAGGGAAACAAGTGGTCAAAAAATTGAGGACGTATTGGAATCGCCTGCTTGTTATGCAGAATGTGTAACAGCAGCACTGCTTGGGCTGCCTACCTGTAAGTGAGTAACCGTATCTGAGCTGACTTGAATACACCAGAATCAGCCACGGAACAGAATCCGTGACTCGTGTAATTTTTCCTTTCTCGCATTATAGGCCTACTTGGTATAATTTACAGAGAGTGTAGTGACCGTGACAAAAATGGAAATCGCTATAACACTGCTCAATCGTGTATCACGATACTTAGATACCGAGAAAGGGTATTCGGAATGTCTGTCTGTCTACGCTGGCCTGTCCCAAAGAAATTTCGCATTGTATTTCATTGTAATATTCAATTAGGGACTTTCTTATACTCTTATTGCCACCCCTAGAATTTGGTTTCTGTTTATAAAATACTAGCATGTGCCCGCGGCTTCGCCCGCGATAATTATTTCAAAAATTAAAAATTTAGAGCATAATAGTAAAATCATTATATTTATTAACACCTAAATCACGTGGACTACATACCACGATTAGATAGCATCGTCTAGTAAAAACGACCTCAGATTCGAGTTTCTTGGCCCAGAAAACCTCTGTATAGTGAGATTCGTCCAAATGCTGTAAAACAACGTTTGACCATATTTAGGGCTTACAACATTCAAGCGATCGCGAAAGTTTTATTTTCAAGGTATGACAAAAATAGCCAAAGCCAACTGTAATTGATTTGACATTGAAATGTATAACTGAAAACTTATGTTTTGAAAACGCACAAAATGCACGTTTTTTGCCCGTTTTTCACTCATAACTCACGAACGAAAAGTAAAATTAAAATTCCGGCTTGGAGGTGCATTTTCCGACCTTCAGCCCACCTATGTTTAAAATTTCAGATCTCTGCGTTCAGTAGATTTCGCTGGACATCGAGGACAATTCCTTTTATTAATACAGATAATATGAATTATAATGATACCTTCTCTAATTTGTCAAACATCCATTTCATTTAATCCAAACCCACCTGATACAACTGGCAACAATATGTTCTGTGAATTTGTTTGGATAATTCTGTGTAAAAACGGGTTAAGTATTTTCAAAAACATTTAATTTTTGGCAGTTAAAATCAGAATTTTTCAAAATCCTTTCTTAGTGAGCACCTACATATGAAACGAAGGTACTGTCAAAATTCCAAGTCTCTACCTGTTATAGTTTAGGCTGTACGTTGATTCCTGTCAGTCAGTCAGTCATTCATTCAGTCAGTCAGGACAAAGCCTTTTATATATATAGAGATTAAGGGTAGTTTCCGTGAAAACATTTTTCAAAATTCGATTCTAAAAATGACTCAAACTAATTTAATAAAAATTATATTTTTAAACTTTTACCTTTGACTAATAAAGCAGCCGTATTAGCACTTCTATAAAAATTACGGGATAGTTTACTCGTTGCCCGCCGGCGTGCTCTTGTGGTTAGCGTCGCTGACTACAGATCCGTCGGCCCGGGTTCGATCCCCGGTATCTCCTCGGAATTTTTTTGAGGTAGGGAGATGTGGAACGGGGTGCACTCAGCTTCGTGATTCAAATTGAGGAGCTGCTTGATAGATAAGTAGCGGCTCCGGTCATGGAAACCACCATTAAAGGCCGCGAGTGTCGGCATGCTGACCACATGCCCCCAATCCTGCCATCTGCCTATGGTAAAGACGCTGCGGTCGGGTGGTAGTCCTTGTCCCTTCAGGGATGTAGCGCCATGGAATTTAGTTTAGTTTTTAGTTTACTCGTTTCGTTTTTCATTTTTCTTGGCTATCTCAACTTGGCTTGGCTATTTCAGTTTTCATTTCAACACATGGAAAGTTTGGTCAGAGACAAGAACGAAAATGTTTATTTAAAAATTCAATATTGCAATAATTATTTCTTTTCACTTCAACGTTGTCTGCCAATACCCGGACAGTTCCTATTTCCGGACACTCGTAAGATTTTCGTATGCAGTGCTTAAATGCAGCGCGCTGGAAGTTTGCTAAACCATCCTACAGGAAGCAGTGAAACGAAAGAGCTGACTACCTTGCCAAAATAGCCGCCAACCACAAGTCTACAGTCGACTACAATTCAATTCCTCTAACCCTAGGCAAAAAGTTAGTAAAAGAATATTACCTAACCATCTGGAACTCCATTTACACCAATTCCAACGACTCCCTTCACACCAAAATTTTCATTCCGACCATACACCATAGACTGTCCTTATCCTTATGGCCCAATTATATCACCACACAATTCCTCACCAACCACGGCCGATTTAAATCCTATCTACATAAAATGAACAGAACTGCCTCACCCTACTGCAGCTGTCCGGAAAAACCTCTGCAGACGGCCTACCATCTAATGACTGAATGCACTAACTTCTCCAGAGACCGTCCAGCTGTACTACAACTTGCTTCACCACCAAATATTCTGAAGGGACACTTCAACACAGTCAGCGTCGCAGAATTCCTCACGAGCATCTTCCATCAACTACATCATTAATTTTGAACAATCAAAACACTGTTAATACCCCGTGATATACTTCTGGTAAAACACGGGTTGTAATTTTATGCTAAATAAAAAAAAAAAAAAAAAAAAAAAGGGTCGACAGTTGTTTGGGAGCAGTGGATGCAAACAGTTGTGAATAGTTTCGTCTCCAGTTTACTCGAAGATATCAAAGGTAAATATGTTATTTTCATACTTATCTCTGATGTAACTTCTCACATATTTTATGTACTGCAAACAACAGTATGTATTGACAGCAGATGAGTTTAATTTTATATAGAACAAACCTTTACCAATGCTATGAGCGAATCGCCAATGGATACATTGGCGGGATTCTGTGCGCGCGGCGTTTAAACGAAATCTTGTATTGTGCTGAATTCCGGACACAAGTATGTTCCTAATTCCGGACAGTTAAAAAGTATATGAATAAAATCTCTGTATGGTCAATAAGTGTAAATGTTTATTTAAAACCTACGAAATAATATTATAATGTACATTATTGTTATTTTTTACATACTTATTCTTATCTATTTTTATTACAGTTACACAGCGTTCGAGATTTATAAATAAACATTGCTTTAGTGATCACAAAGAACTTAAATATAATATTAATTATTTTATTATAATGATTAGTTATTATTAATATAATACCGTACTAATTTATTATAATATTATCATTTATATTTTCGATTTAAGAAAGAGGTTTATATTACTAGAATCTAAACACTTTCTGAAGATTGCATAGTTCTTAGAATAGCAATGTTCTTATGCGAATATTATAAAACCAAAACCTTATATAATTATGTAACTTTTACAATATTGTCAATTATTAGTCGAAAATTAATCTACGAATATAACAATTTAAGCCTAACTGTTATTTCAGATGCCAGGAAAAGTAAAGCAAAAAGCAAATCATTGCCGAAATGGAGTGAAGATGATCTAAAGCAGGCCGTTGAAGAATTTCGTAGAGGGTCCTCTGTTCGAGTGGCAGCACAGAAATATGGGGTCCCAAAATCCACACTCCACGAACACATAAGTGGAACTGCTAAGACGTCCAAACGAGGAGCCAGAAGCATGTTTTCGGAATACGAAGAAAAAGAACTTGCGACTCTACTTTTGAACGCTTCAAGAAAGGGGTTTCCTCTGACACCAACAGATGTTCGAAGCGCTGCGTTTCAGTATGCTGAAATGTGTCAGTACGACCACAAGTTCAATACTGAAACTAAATGTGCTGGTCGAAAGTGGCTGAGGGGATTCTTGAAAAGAAATCAGAATCTATCCATCAATACCCTCGAGGCCCTTTCTTTACATTGAGCTCAAGGACTAAATAGAACGGCAGTAGGGGAATTTTTTCAGTTACTGCATTCCGTGCTTGAAGAACATGACTTACAAAACAAGCCTGAATGCATTTACAATGTTGATGAGTCTGGGCTTCCTCAGAATACTAGAACAACAAAGGTGATTAGTGAACGCGGTAACAGGGACAGTGTGGCAATCACTAACAAAGAAAGAGATGAAAACGTGACGGTAGTAGCATGTTGGAAATGGAAGCTGTCAAAGCCACATTTCTGAAACGAGTGCTATGCCTGTCAAAGTTTACTCCTTCGCGGCTCGTGTATTTGCTGACAAGAGAGCCTCCTTGGATGGAAGAGTTAAGGTTGGAGCTTCTTCTGCCGTCAACACCCAGCTTTGTGGCGCTGGTAGAGACGATGAGAGTAAAGAGATCTGAAGTCTGGGAAGAGTTCTTCACAACTGACGATGCTCACCAGAGACTGGATGAAAAGCTCAAATGACCTGAGGCACTTAGTGACAAGATTTTCAGTGCATGGGTTCCATTACAGGGTGTGTAAGAACAAGAATTACCACCAGCCAGAACCCGGATGTGAATGCTCGTTGTGCGGCAGACGATGTGATAGGTATCACGTAATGTGGTGCGAACAAAGAAAGCAATCTCTGACCCAGTTCTGCAAATTTATTTAAACTTTGCACATTGTGCGCATTTCCTCATATATATAGTAGCATGTTGTAGTGCAAGTGGCAGCTATGTACCACCCTTCTTTATATACAAAGGGATCAGGAGGAAGGAAGAGTTTGGTGATGGTCTGTTACCAGGATCTAAATTTGTTCTGACTGAGACTGGATACATAAATGAAGCGACATTCCTCATTTGGCTTGAGCACTTCCAGAATAACAGAGTTCCTGGGAAATGTCTGCTCATTCTAGATGGTCACGCCAGTCATACCAAAAGTATTCATGTTCTGGACTTCTGCGAGAAAAATGACATCATGCTTCTCTGCTTACCGGCCCATTGTACCCACAGACTACAGCCCCTAGACAGAAGCTTCTTCAAGCCTCTGAAAGTAAACTACTTTGCAGAAGGGACGAAGTGGATGAAGAACAACGCTGGTAGAAATTTCACCAAATTTCAGTTTCCAGAAGTGTTCTCAGCTGCATGGGCGAAGACAGAAGCTTCTTCAAGCCTCTGAAAGTAAACTACTTTGCAGAAGGGACGAAGTGGATGAAGAACAACGCTGGTAGAAATTTCACCAAATTTCAGTTTCCAGAAGTGTTCTCAGCTGCATGGGCGAAGACAGCTACCGTGGGTATTGCTGTGAATGGTTTTCGATCATGTGTAGGGACCGGATTCTTAGGTTTTTACCTATTTTTTTTCCTTACTTCCAAAACAAAAAGCGCTCATACACTAATTCGAATCATGTCCATGGGATTCACCCACATTAATTCTGTGGTACCTAAAAATACCTAAATGGGGTATAAAAACCTAAATATACCTAAACGGGATATAAAACCTAAAATATCTAATTTAGGCTACTTTTTTGTCTTTTTTTGTCAGTTGAGAAATCGATACTTTGCGGAGAGACAATTTTTGTCGGGTTAAAATTAATACCACCAGCGTTTCGTTCAACCCATTGTCGTCTAGGATGGACAGTAACAAGAGACGAAGTGTAAGAGTACCGGCGTATTCCTTTTAAAATATTCGTACGAACAACCATTGTTGCCGTGTGTGAACAAGGATATAGATTTATGTTTTAAAGCGGTTGTTTGTCTTTAGTACTTCCCTGTTATTCATACTGAGTGGTCACACTGTGAGTTTTAAGAAGACGTGTTAATTATGCCGAAACAAATGAAATCGAGTTTATTACGACAGTGGATTGGCGACGATCTGAATTTCTTCTTCTTTTCCATCTTCTTCTGAGGTTATTTCATGACGTTGCACCCCGCGGGTGTCTACGTCTGTTCTGTCGTTTTCCAAGTTGCTCCTGCTGTGTATGACAGACGTTGTCATTCAATACAAGTCACAGTTGAGAATCTTGAAAGATATTTAGTGATATACTGTAACCAGGAAATGTGAGGCAATCTTATTTTCACTGCTTCTTTTGATTGTTTACGCTTTCTTTCTTCAATTGTGTAATAATTGTCCTAAAGCAAGTTTACACAAATTTAAGTCAATTTTTTTAAAGTTAAACTTTACAAGTATTATGTATTGAATCCTATGTAGCACATTCAGATGCATTAAACCAATTATTCTACCCGAAAACTATATTTTGGACAAAAAACCTAAAAAAAACTATTTCATCTAATGGGAAACCTAAAACAGTGTTTTAAAAAACCGGCCCCTAGTCATGTGGAATCCAGATGCGATTCCTGATCACGTGTTTGCCCCATCCGAGGCTCTTGGAGGTAAAAGGAAAGAGCCTTTGGATCAACTGGCTCAACTTACATTTAACCCACTATCCACTGATGAAGTAAAGTGTCACTGCCATCCACAAGTGGAAATGTAACACCAGTCAAGAGGCAGAGAACAACGGGACACTCTCCTGTTAAGAACGTGACTCCGAGGAAGAAGACTTTTGCTACGATCATTCCCATACCCGAACTGGACACCCTCCCCCCCAAAAAAGCAAACGACGACCCAGAAAGCAGCTGTTCTGATAACACCGGAATATCTTAAGGACTTACAATCCAAAAAGAGAGGTCTCCCAAGGCAAACGCCTTCCCAGTCAACGAAGGAAGCTGCTCCAGAAGTTGCCAATAAAAAGGTTTGTGCGGAAAATTCTGTCCCCGCAAAATCTGTAAATTCTAATAATGAAAAAGGCGAAGATTGCAGTTGTGGTTTTTGTGGAATAAGTTACTTTAGTTCTGTGTCAAGGCAGATGGGATCGTGGATTCAGTGTGGTAGCTGTCCCACTTGGTTTCATGAACTCTGTGTTGGTTTCAACGGGAAAAAAACAGTTCACTTGTGGCAAATGCGTTGCAAAAACATTTTCTATTGTTGGGTAAATTGTTTATATGTGTTGTTCTTTCTAACTACGGTAGCAATAAGTTTTTTGAAGAAAAACTTATTTTCTTGCGGTTGGAGTAAATCTGGAAAATCAGTCACACTAAAACGAAATCAGTCACAAAATCAGTCACACTCAAAACTACGTGTTTCGGAGCGGACTGGACAGAAAACAATCAACTCAATGATTAGGAGTAATCAAAGGAAATTTTTCAGACCTTAATTCCTCAATGGCAATAGACAATTCCTAAGCAATCTAAAGGTATATTATCTATTTTATGGAACCCGGAGGTTCATTACCGTGCAAATCCAAAATTAAAAATCCAAAATTAAAAAATACAAATATCCAAAATTAAAACATCCAAAAATAAAAAATTTAATAAATAATAAATTCCAAAATTAAAAATTAAAAACTAAAAATCGAAAATACCAAAATTGAAAAATCTAAAAATCCAAAATTTAAAAAACTAAAATACAAAATTAAAAAATCCAAAAAATTAAAAATTAAGAGAATCAAAATTGAAAAAATTAAAAAATTCAAAGATCCAAAATTAAAAAATCCAAACATCAAAAATTAAAAAAATTAAAAATCCAAAATTAAAAAATACAAATTTCTAAAATTGAAAAAACAAAATTAAAAATTATAACATCCAAAAATCCAAAATTTAATAAACAATAAAATTAAAAATTAAAAAATCCAAAAATAAAAAAATAAACAACTCAAAGATCGAAAATTTAAAAAGTCCAAAATTAAAAATTGAAAGAACAAAATGAAAAGTCCAAAATCCAAAATAAAAAGTCCAAAAACCCAATATTAAAAAGTCCAATAATGCAAAATTGAAAAAATCCAAGAATAAAAAATTGAAAAATAAAAAAATAAAAAAGTTTTACTTCTGTCGAGTGACCTTCCACGCACTCTTTTTTTAAGGCTTCTTACTGGTGGTGTCCGGAAATAGGATACCTACCGTAAAGTGCATGTCCGGCAATAGGAACACTTGTGCCAATTCCAGGACAGTTGCAGCACCTTATTGTTTTTTATACTGTATTACTTTGTTTAATTGTCTCAAAATTTTAAAATTCAGTTCCCTTTATTAAAGTCTACATAATAATGTGGTATTTCTCTCTTCAAACGACTGATTTTTTCTATTTACATAGGAAAATTTCTGAAACGTCCGGAAATAGGACCCCCTACCCTATGCATTATTTGTGTTTGCGGCAGATTTTGCAACCTAGATGTAATGCGACAGCGATCTTGAATATTGACGCGTCCATCAAAGTTCCTATTGTTGAAGAGGCATTCAACCAAGATCAGCTCTGGCAGAGTTAGGCCCTTCAGATTCTATCTTCCACTCCAGAGATAAAATAGGCATATTATTAGGCTACTATACAGTTGCATGTTACGGAAGTAAAGTTAAAATAAAAATGTAAATAAAACCGATTAAAATTTTTGAGTAATTAATGAGTCCACCGCTCCTTTCACGCAGCGGGCCCGGGTTCGACTCCTGGTCGGGACAAGTTACCTAGGTGGGGTTTTTTTCTGGGGTTTTCCTCACATGTGAGACAAATGTCGGGTAACTTTAGGCCCTTGTGGTCCCCAGATATCACCTGGCCGTCATTATCATCTTCATCCCATCCTCGCCTTGTTTGGAGTGAGTGTGTGTGTGAATGGTGTGTCTCGTCCTATGTGTTTGTGTTGTCTCGGAGGTGGCCCCGGCATTGGGCTGTTCACTCATCCGGGGAGGCCCTCCATGTCCTTGTCTGGTCAAAAAAGTATGTACGTAATCCACAGATAATCCCTCTCCCGACAGATCGTGGCCCTGTAAGGACCGGGCGGCTTGGGTCGCTTAAATTCTAAAAGGGAGAGGTAAAACTAAGATAAAGAAAGAAAGAAAGAGTAATTAATGACTTAATGAGTCCAGAAGCTAAACTGAATGAGTGTAGGCCTACTGCTATTGAATAAACCATAATATTATATCAAACAAACAAACGAGAAAATAGCTAAATTACGTGCATATAGGCTAAAGAACAGAAATACTCGTTGACAAAGGTAATGTAAAACTTTTACAACTAAAATGCAATTCATGCATCCATTTAAAACAGTAGTATATAATTTTATACTACGTATTTTCACTGGGCGCAGCGCAGAAATTAGGTTTCCACTTCGATATTTTTTATTCTAGCATTAGGGTAACTCCACATATTTATAATGTACTATTGTGTAACGTTACCAGCTTTTTAAGCAAACTTATGCTTATGGGTTCACTTTCTCTATATAATACAGACACAAAAGATACATAACAACAAGCAGATAGTGGCAAACATTTCACCACACCTCGTCACAAGCCTATGGGTGGCGTGCACCAAACTCATGCAATTTACTCTTTTAGTAAGCCTTACTTCTTTAGTTCTAACTACTTTAGTAAGCTACTCTTTTAGTAACCGTACTCTTTTAGTAAGGACTGCGTGCACCAACCAGGAGTAAACTAAACTCGGCGGCTTTCAACATAGAGGAATGTACTAAAGAAGTAAAAATTTTATTTACTCCCAGAGTAAATGAACTTACTCCACAAGTGGTGGAGAGCACCAACACGGAGTACGTTACTAACGTAGTAAGTTGTGTAGTAAATAAGGCCAATATTTACTCCTACTCAGGGGGTGGAGTAAAGTTGTGGAGTAAGTGTGTTCTGTGGCATTTGGGTGAGTTATGAGTTACATATCACATTAAATGGATTACATAGTTCAAACTGAGGATAAGTTATTGAGATGAAGAAGGTTGTATACCAAAAATGAGAGTTGTGGCAGGTGATTTAATAAATATTAAGCGAACCATACCTAGTAGGGCATTTAATAACGTAAATAATTAAGCTCATAAATCCTTACATGAAATTTTGGCGTTTGGAAGAAACGATGTCAGATTCTCACTACATCCATGTGATTTCAGCCAGTCAAATGTGGAAATATCATTGCGGAGAGCGATCCAATTAGGAAGACGTCCACCAAAGGTGAGGGGAAGAGTGAGTGGAAGGGACGTTTGCATTGCACGGTACAAGGAGCTCATGTGCTCTTAAATATCTTCCTAGCTGGATCGGCCTTTAGATGTTGCAGTTCTCCCTAACTTTGGGTCAGAAAACGACGATGTATTTCAAGCTAATCATATGGATACAGATATCGGCGAGGTATAGTACATTCCAATACATGAAAGCCTCCGTTCTTGGAGCTACCCAGAAAACACTTCCCCCTGCTACTTAACCATAGAATTACTGAACAATAGGTGATTCTCATTGTTAAACGATTTAATGTAATTATTGTAAATTAATTTTATTACATTACACTTCTATAGCTTAACTTAAAGCACAACATTGCGAATGCCAGATTATAATAATAGTTATAAGAGCTAAAAGTTCAATAGTTGCACCCGCAGTGTTAATGAATAATATGTCCTTTTTTCTAACCCAGGTGTAAAAATGTCCAAACATGCCACATCGGAAGAAAATTTGACTGACTCTGGGATTAGCGTACATTGAGAAGGGGACACATTGTAAAACCATTCCTTAAAGACTCCCCAAGTCTCGAATGGAGGAGTGAGACGAGACTTTCATGTTTGGGAATAAACTATAGCAGATGCTGCAGGTCTATAGTATGCTGCTAACTATTTTAATTAACCCTGTGGACAGGAAAGTGAGAAGCATTATAAACTGTATAGAAAAAAATGCCAACATGAGTGCCGAAAGAAAATTTTAAGGAGGGGCCCGGAGGTTGAAGCTGCACAGGATCTAGAGAAGTAGTCACTGAAATTATTTTTAAACACACAACCATCTACATAATTCTTATTGGAGTTCATAGCTTCCGAAATATTGTACCGCCATTTTTTGTTTAAATATTACATTTCTCAGTTGTAATATTATTATTTTTATAAGGTAATATTTTTTAAGTAAATGTTCTGTGCATTTGAAAAAGGACAGAAACATAATGCCCCTTATTATCCCCCCTTTTTCATGATTTTGTGTAATACTTCTTATTAATATTGTTAAACAGTCAATATGTATTAATAATTCATTATAGTAAGATTTATGATAAACAACTATAGAATAATTGATTTATCGTTTTTGGGGAAGAATATGTAACTTTAGGAAGTATAAATATTTTAATATATTTTAGAACTTTATTATTATTATGAGAGAAATAATTATAATATTGACAGTGAATCAATTATGAAAATCAACTGGAAATTCCAATTGTTTGCATTATAATACAGAAATAGTTTGCACAAAAATTGTAATCACAGTACCCATACGTAGGCTACTAAACTGAAAATACTCAATTGAAGGAATTAAAATTAGTAATGAATAAAACATTACTATTAGACCTATTTTAAAACATGAAGATTGTCATTAGTAATATTTGGAACAACCCAAATTCATATTCATTGTTTCAGCGAACCTTTCCTTTTCATTATCTGGCACTTGAATAATACTGGCAATTGAAATGCACGTGTTCTGCTGCGCTGCACTAACGTTTCTGCTCTGTTCTGCGCAGAATTCGACTACTTCTTTAGTAAAAATCGCTTACTACTTTAGTAACAACTAAAGAAGTAACTATCAATTGAGCTCTCCAACACCAACTAAAAGAGTAAGTTACTAAAAGAGTAGCACTAAAGTAGTAAATTTAGGAAGGGAACCTTACGTAACAAAAACCGGTTTGTCTGTCTCACTCTAGCACATACATTAGTATGACTTAAGAGTGAGACAGATGTACTGGTTCTTGTATACTCCAGGTCTCCGTCTTAAATTTACTACTTTAGTAAGATTTACTCCTGGATGGTGCACGCCACCCTTAATGTTAGAGAACAGACGGTGCATTATATCGAGGGTTAATTGTATTTATAAAATACACAGCATAAAAATTAAATATTAAAAACAGTTAAACATGTTTACAATACCAAAAATTAAAAATATAAATTTATAATGTAATAACAAAAATTAAAAATATTAATTTACTGTAATGTATATATATATATATATATATATAATGTAATGTGTGTGTGTGTATGTATATGTATATTCATTACATTATAAATTTATATTTTAATTTTTGGTATTGTAAACATGGTTAACATATATATATATATATATATATATATATATATATATATATATGTGTGTGTGTGTGTAAATACAAATAAATGGAAGAAAATTTGATTGTAACAAATGAAAAGACAAAACAATTATAAGCTTTTATTATTAATACTAAACAGTTTTTTTAGATTTTCATCTTTAAATGGTTGAGACTGTGTTTATGAAAATAGGTTTAAACACATTTCTCTCTTCACCATCTGCTTTCCATATCTAACATATTCTAACATATCTTTTCTTCACATGCCTGTGCATCATTTATCATCTTGTCACAATATTGTATATATAACGAATTTTCTAAGTAATTTTTATTGACTTTGTTGAATTTGAACTATGAGTACGAATTTGCTCAGGCCATGTGTGATGCTGTGGCTGAATTAATATTATGGCGATCTCTATAATTTGGTCTTCTTCTTTAGTCTTCAATCCTTGGATTGATTTGCAGCGATTTTCCATTCTGTTCTTCTTTCTGTCTTCCTTTTTAATTCTTTGTATGTCTTACAGTTCATGTTATCCTTCATTTGTTCCATGCACTGTAGTCTTGCTCTTCCTTTGCTATTCTTGCCTTCAGTTATGCCTTCGATAATGATTTTTAAAAAAACTTTGTTGCCTTAGTAAATGCCCTATGAGTTTTATTCTTCTTTTTCTTATTTGGTTCCAAATTTCTTTCTCTGCTTTTGCTCTGTCATAAACTTCCTCATTGGTAATTTTATCGATCCAGCTAATTTTCAGCATTTTTCTGTAGCGCCATGTTTCAAATGCTTCTATTCTTCTTTCTAATTTCAAGATTGACCAAGTTTCACATCCATACAACATTATGCTCCAGACAAATGTTTTCATCAAATTCTTTCTTATTTCTAAACTAATATTATTGGATGTGAATAATTTATTTTCCACACTGAAGGCAAGTTTTGCTTGATATATTCTACTTATAATTTCTTGTTTACTTCTTCCATCAGATGTTGTTTTGCTGCCTAGATATTGAAATTCTTCAGTTTCATCCAATAATTCTCCATTCAATCTAAGTTGTGTTTTATTAGTTCCTTTTTTCTTTTTTCTTGCAAGTTAAAACTTGGTTAATTTGGTATAAGCTCTATACCCTTAGCAACCAGGGAAGGCGGTTGAGGCCAGGTAGATTCCTTCACCCGCTAGCAGCCTCACATTTACAAGCAGAGGAAATTAGGACCAACCGTAATTTCCTCCCCATGAGTCACCTAGTCTACTTCAATCAGTCAATCTTAGATTTTTTTAATATGTCATTTTATCTTAAAATGTTAGTTATATATCAATTCTACACATAATTACAAGAAAAATGACACCAAACAATGTATAATTTACTTTATAGGAACATAGAACTTGAAAGAAGTTTTCTCGTAACTTTTATTTATGTATTTGTTATAAATGTTCCTATTAAAGTAAATTATACATTGTTTGGTGTCAATTTTCTTATAATTTTGTGTAGAATTGATATATAACTAGCATTTTAAGATAAAACGACATATTAAAAAATCTAAGATTTACTGATTGAAGTAGACTAGGAGACTCATGGGGAGGAAATTACGGTTGGTCCTAATTCCCTCTGCTTGTAAATGTGAGGGTGCTAGCGGGTGAAGGAACCTACCTGGCCTCAACCGCCTTCCCTGGTTGCTAAGGGTATAAATGTGTTTGACTGACTGACTCGTTCCTGTAACCCCCTGTGGTGGGGCATAGGGCCTCCAAGTGGAGATTTCATTACCTAATTTTATTACGCTTATTTTCCGAGAGAGGGCAGAGCGACAGGTGGTAAGCCAATCTCCTCTCAACCCCACTCCGGAAACTAAGGTATTACTCGGACGTGAAGGGGCCGAGAAATTTTGTCCAGAGGCTCTAATTTAGACTTGGAGTTCTTTTACGAGCCGTAAATCTACGACACGGGCCTCCCAGTTTAAAGTCCCTCCCGGAGGACTCCGTTCGTGCCCAGGATTTTTACACCCTGAAGAATCCATTGGCCGGGTTTGATCCCGCGACCTGCGGATCTAGAGGCGGGCACGCTACCTCTAGACCACCGCGGCCGGCAAATATTTATAGAAAGGTACGCCTTCATATCTTTCGTTCCCCTGAAATCTGAAAGCATTTAACTTACCGTGTAATTGTGGTTTGGTTCTAAAATGGCCAATGCCATAAAACTTGCTGTTGAGATAACTAACTTTGAAGCCGTTGTAGAAGTAACATTTTTTGCTGAGAACTTCCGCAATTGGCCTCTAAGGTTTCTGTATAATGTCTATTAATAATAAAATCAGGTAAACTGATGTAACAAAGTGCCAGTATGTTTTTGTTTAATCAGTTATGACTGCAATTATGATATGCAGAATATGTTTTTTTTTTAAATTGATTTCCAAGTTAAGCTCCAGATATATTCATGAAGCAGGGCTTACGGAAGAACAAAGGTCTAGTTTTTTTAATGAAATTAAAATCTTCCAGCATCACCTGAACTGTACAGATTTGTGATATTATGACAATCGCACACTCACATAAAAATAAAAAAAAAAAAAATTCAAATTGGCCGGTTTCGGGTTTTGAACCATGGACTCCAGAATGTTAAGGCCAAAGCGTTACCATCTCGGCCACCGGGGTCATTTTAATAGTCTAGTTGGATAAGAGCATGTAAATCAATAGTTTTTTTTGTCATAGCTACCTGTATTTTAATTTCCAAGGCCTTATAAGATCCCAGTAAAACAATAGGCAGTGTTGTCAAGATAACTGATTTTCATTTTTTTTATAAATTCTTTCGAATACGTATATTACCATAAAATAGGCACTAAATTGAGCATTACTCCGAAACAGGTCAACCGATTTTATCCATTATAAATAGACGTCTTCCCATGGACATTATAAATGCGTATACGAAGTTTCATAAATATACGATAAAGCGTATTTGAGTTATTGCGCCTTTAAAGTAGACACTAAATTGGGGTTTACTCCGGTACCGGTCAACAGATTAGGTTCAAATTCAATAGGGCACATCTCATGAACGTCATAAATGAGTACACCAAGTTTCATGGAAATCCGATACAGCGTATTTGAGTTATGGCGCCTTTCTATTAGAAAGGCGCCATAATCTATTAAAATAGGCAGTAAATTGGGCATTACTCCGGTACCGGTGAACCGATATGGTTCAATATCAATAGGGTTCTTCCCATGGACATTTAAAGTGTGTTTTCCAAGTTTCATGAAAATTCTAAAAAGCGTATTTGAGTTATGGCGCGTACAGACACACGGACGGACGGACGGACGGACAGACAGACGGACAGACATTTTTCGTCCCCACACACAATCTCATAAAGTACCATACTGGCACTTAATAACAGACATTGGCACTTTTATTAAACGAAAGATAAAGACTATCCGAGCTCAATAATGCATAGATCTCATTTTTACAAGAAATTGACATTGGCCCTTTCAGAACCAAGCTACAGTTTTGAGAAAGTATGTGCAACTTATTTTGCACTATTTATTTACATGAAGTTCTGAATCCCCTCCCATGTAAATCTACATGTCATGGTGTCCTTGAAACGCCCTTGTCAAATGGATTCCATATTCCATAATATTAACTATATTAGTTTTGTATACACAATACAGTATTAAATTCCATACGTTCTTCTCCCGAAATAAGTTCATTGAACCTGTTTTTTTACGCCTAGTTTAGGAGTGAGTTTCAGGTGAATGTGACCTTAAACTGGAGAGTTAGGCTTATAGAGTATACGAATTCTTTAGTTTACAGAGAGGCACAACAAACAGAAGATTTTTAGAAAGAAAATTTTGAAGTTATTAAGAATTTACTTTGACTTGCACGACTACCTGTAGAGTATGTTAGAAGTTTTGTACAAGACAGACTCAAGTGCTTGGTAGCTGAGCCTTCGTGAAATGCATAAAGTTTTGCCTCCAGTTTTATTACTGGCCTCCTCGGTGCATGCCCGAGTTATCAAACCAAGGAGCATTTCATGCATGTTACACCTTCATGCATTACAACATTTAATGCGATGGAAAGCATGCCAATTTCACTCGAGTTAAACCTAGGGTCGTAATCCTTTCTTGAACTCACCTAGACGAGGAACAAGCAACAAGCTCCCCTCCTTTACGCTTACTTGATTCCAGCCAATGGCAGCGCATCATGCAACAGGTGTTTGAACCAATGGCAGTAAGAGCGAACAATTCCAAAGACGTTAAGGAAGGTAAAAACCACCTAGCCTCGAAGTTATGTGGTTTCGCACAGCCAGGCTTCTGGAAAGTGACGTCAGTGATAGAGTAGTGGAGTTCGAGCCCCTGGAAGTTATAATTCCGAAAGTAGATTGCAAAAGAAATTTCACTTCAATAAACCTTCGTTATAAATATTAGTGAAATGTGGCTTTTATTGATTTATTAAACTAAACTAAACTAAACTGCGTGGCGCTACATCCCTGAAACATATTGTTATTAAGTGCCAGGATGGCACTTTATGAGACTGTGTGCGGGACGGGAAAATGTCTGTCAGTCTGTCCGTCCGTGTGTCTGTACGCGTGATAACTCAAATATGCTTTATCGGATTTTCATGAAATTTAGTATACGCATTTATAACATCCATGGGAAGAAGCCTATTGCTATTGGACCAAATCGGTTGAACGGAACCGAAGTAATGCCAAATTTAGTGCCTATTTTATGGTAATATATTAGAAAGAATTTATCAAATGCAAATCAGTTATCATGACAACATATTGTATTAGAGTCTTCATATACGGCTTTGGAAGTTGCAATACAGTTAGCTATGACAAATAACACTATTTCTTCACATATTCTTATCAAACTAGACCGTTAAATTGAGCGAAGTGGCCGAGGTGGTAACTCCTGGTCTTTGACTTACATTCTGGAGATCCCTCGTTCAAATCCCGAAAACGGCCCGTTTTATATTTTAAATTTTTTTATATATATTATGTGAGTGTGCAATTGTCAAGATATCACACATCTGTGTAGCTTAGCAGATGCTGGACGAATTTAATTTGATGTTTTAAAAAACTAGACCTGTAATTTTGATGTGAATTGTAAATGCTTACCACTGAAAGAAACAGCCGTTGTGAAATATTTGGGTATTTTTATTGATAAACACCTTAAATGGTCTCACCATGTTAACTACATCTGTAATAGACTACGCCGAACAATTCATAAATTTGTCATTTTACGCCACTGTATGCCCATTACTGTTTTACGTTCCGTTTATCTAGCACTTTTCCAGTCCATTATTCAATATGGCATTCTCGTCTGGGGAGGATTAGCGAAAACTACCCTTAAGCCCCTCTGCCTTTTACAAAAAAGAATAATAAAAATCTGTCTAAGAAAACACATTGATTACCCAACTAGCCTAATATTTTCGGAATTTAATGTTTTAAGTTTGGACCAAATTTACAAATTTTCTATATTAAAATATTTTCACAAACATCGTATAAAATACTCTTCCAGTGATCATATCTACAAAACTAGACGAAATACTAATTTACTCCTATTAGAACCCAAATGTCTCACATCGGCAGGATTAAAGCATAGCATTAATTTTGGACCGCGCTTCTATAACTCAATTATCAGAAAAAATCCTGATCTCTCAGCATACTCCACTGTTAAATTTAATAGATATGTAAAGAATTTTTTGTAATTTTTTAGCTTTTAAGTAATTTTTGTTTCACTCCTTTTATGTATTTATGTTTTAATGTTTTTGTTTTACTTTCTTTTTTAGTTAAGCACATTATACACTCTATTTCTTTGTCTCTCCTCTTTCTTCACTTTGATATTTTTGAAACGGCACCCGAGCACGAGCAGTCTTGCTCATTCGGGTGTATTACTAAATGTAATACCTCTTGTAATATCTCTTGTAATAAATAAATAATAATAATAATAATAATAATAATAATAATAATAATAGTTCTTCCGTAAGCCCTGCTTAATGAACCAATCTGGAGCTTAACTCGGAAGTCAATTTAAAAAAAAACTTATTTTCTGCATATCATAATTGCATTGATCACTGATTAAAGAAAAGCATTCTGGCACTCTGTTACAACAGTTTACCTGATTTTTTATTTTAGTTTTAACTCACTGGGTTGATTTACTAAAAGATAGGCTTAAACCCAGCCGAGAACAGTAAAACATTTTCAGCATGAGTACTACGGGAACGAAGTTCTAAAAGAGAGCCCTTTCTTGCTTAGACACCAGTGATACCTAAGTGTCCTCCTGCATTCTACACCGGCAGTCCGGGTTCGATTCCCGACTGGAGATTTTTCAGTAGTGGGTGTTGTGTCGTTTTGAGGTTTAAGTGTTAGGTAGGGACTGGTGTACCCCGGAAACAAATCCGCTATGTATCGGCCTGAGTGGCGCAGTTGGTATCGCGCTGGCTTTCTGTGCCCAAGGTTGTGGGTTCGATCCCGGCCATTTATGCAGTGGCGGTTTCTCCTATGTGCTGCAGTGCTGCAGCACACAGCTTGTTTTCTGCTCGTCGTATAATGTTATTTTCAAACGCAATATTATATTTTCTTTTGCGTAGATTTTGAACTTGGCGCGTCCACGCGAGAATTTCTTAGCTGGTAGCTTGGGAGTCAAGAGTCGGTAATGTGAATATTATCTTTACCGCATCGTGAATGCATTTTGCGAACAGCGCAGCGTTCGAAGGGTGTGACGTCATGCTCGACCTTGACTGCATGGCGTATATGGGAGTTTTAACCTGCAAAATGTGCTGCGGCAGCGGGCAGCCCAGAGTGGGATTCTGAGGGAGGTTCACGTCTCACCGGCGGGCGCGCTGTTAGTTATGTGAGAAGATCTTCCACTATCTGACGGTAGGGGACCGTGATGTAGCGAGTAAGCAATGCTTTTCATCTTCACCGCCAAATTCGAATGTGTTAAATTCAGAACAACCCGGATTCCACACCCCGATTAAGTATTCTGTCGCACTGGGAACACTAAGCGACTTCCTCTACCTCGATCATTAAAAATACTATTTTCTCGTCTCTTATTCCATTTCGGGGAACTCTCACGCGAATTTCCCTGACCTAATTATTATTATTATTATTTAATTTATTAATATTATTATTATTATTATTATTATTATTATTGTTATTATTATTAATTTTTATTTTAATTTTTGCTATTTTCTCTCGTCACACAACTCACACAACGTTCGACGAGACGAGAGAAATTAGCAAAAAAATAATTAGGGCAGAGGAAATCGCGTGAGAGTTCCCAGAGATGGATTAAGAGACGAGCAGTTTAGATAGGCCTACTAATAATTTTTAAATATTTTAAGTTTGCTGTATGAAATAGTATTTGCAGCACACTTTCGTTTTGAGCCACGAGCCGCTACTGCATTTATGTGTGCATAAATTTGACATGCCCATGTCAGGAGAATTACTGGCATGTAAAAGAACTCCTGCGGGACAAAATTCCGGCTCACCGGCGACGATCACAGGCCTAAGTTGCAGTACATCTCCGTCGTTAAATAACCATATACCAACCAAATCCGTTGTGAATATCCCCTTACGGGATATTAATATCCTAGGGGTTGGTGGATTACACAACAAAATAATGTGAGTTCGATCCAATTGACTCACGTTTCGATGGAGACAGCCTAATCCCTATAATATAAAGCCACATGGCTGACTGACTCACTCACTCACTCACTCACTGGCATTAATGTTTGCCCACTTCCAAATGTGCTAGAAACTTGAAATTTGGCACACATGTAGCTTTTAGGCTGTAAAACACAGGAAAATTCAAAAAAGTTATTATTTTTATTTTTTAGCCCTAAAAACCCCCCGAAAAAGGGCTCGGCTCGGCTCACCGACAATAATGTTTGTCACCTTCCAAATGAGCTAGAAACTTGAAATTTGGTACACTTATAGCTCTTAGGCTGCAAACCACAGGAAAATTCCAAAAAGTTATTTTTTTTATTATTAGCTCTAAAAACCCTCCGAAAAGGGCTCGGCTCACCGACATTAATGTTTGCCCACTTCCAGATGAGCTAGAAACTTGAAATTTTGTACACATATATCTTATAAGCTGTAAACCGCAGAAAAATTCCAAAAAGTTTTTTTTTCTTCAATTTTTAGCCCTGAAAACCCCCGAAAAAGGGCTCGGCTCGACTCACCGACATTAATGTTTGTCCACTTCTAGATGAGCTAGAAACTTGAAATTTTGTAAACATAGGAAACCACAGCTGTAAACCACAGGAAAATTCCAAAATGTTGATTTTTTAATTTTTACCCCTAAAACCCTTCAAAAAAGGGCTCGGCTCGGCTCACTGACATTAATGTTTGTCCACTTCCAGATAAGCTAGAAACTTGAAATTTGGTACACATATAGCTTTTAGGCTGTAAACCACAGGAAAATTCCAAAAAGTAAAATTTTTTAAATTTTTGGCCCTAAAAACCCCCGAAAAAGGGCTCGGTTTCCATGGCAACGGTAGTATCAAACTGTGTTCACGTATGGCTCTGAAAGTTTAGAAATAATTATTTCCGTAAACCTAACGGGATGGTCGAGAATGTAACTCTTGGACTCGCATTCTGAAATCTCAGGTTCATAATAATTAAATCCAATTAACATATTTTTGTCCAGAACTAACAAAATTTTCTTCTATCTGTTGAAGAAATTTCATAATTTATATTCTTTAATTATAACTCGGAGATGAAGTTCCGCATTCTTTACAACATATTATAACCAATTTAACTTGTGATTTTTATGATTTCCCTGGTCGTAAAGGCAAATGCCAAATTGAATATTTACATACCATGAATCTTAGTCGCTATTTCATATTGTATCATGTCCATTTAAATTAATATCAATTGAAATTTACTCCATAAAATACACCATAAATGTAGGTACACTTCCAGTTGATCTTGAAAACTTAGACTTGGCAAGCTGATACCTATTAGCTTGCAACCGACGGGAAAATTCCGAGAAAAAAAATCCCAAAGTCTTTCCACATTTATTTTTTCAGGTTTATTGAGGCAGAAAAGGTAATAGCCAATACAGCAGACTAAATACAACGCATTCTATCTCCATTGATCTTTTAAAAAACCTTTCCCGAGAACCTCAGCGGGGATTTGGGGGCGGAGCCCCCAATGAGCGAAGCGAGTCTACTTATAAGGTCCTTCATACCAATGAATAAGTGTAACTAATTTTACGGAACTAAATAGGGTCGCAATAGCTTAAAAGTAATTGACTCTGCCTGCAAAACGCAATAGAAAAATAATAATAATAATAATAATAATAATTATTATTATTATTATTAAGTTCTATTGCTCTGGTAATTCAAGTAATTAGCTTAGGACTCTGCAACGTAAGCTGTTCCTGATTTATTCTATAGCATACAGGGTGTTCCATGGGCTTGTTGACCATAGCTAATAGAGCACATAAGCTTGTTGTTTGAGAAATCTCCTGACGGTATTGGGCAAAATATCTCATATTCAATTAACACAATTCAAATTCTTATAATTTGTGTTTGCATGAATTGTTTCTAGTGTTAAAAGCTGTTTAGGTTACGTTGTGGCGAAATTCTACACATCCACTCATTTCTAAAAGTATTTATTTATTTATTTATTTAACCTGGCGGAGTTAAGGCCATAAGGCCTTCTCTACCACTCAGCCAGGGCAAAAACATGAAATACATAAATAATGATAATAATAATAATAATAATAATAATAATAATAATAATAATAATGATTAATAATAAATTAAAAAGAACTGATATACATGAATACAAGAAACGTACATTAAATACAAAGAAAAAATTCGAACATGAGTACTTGAATAATATGAATATATAATACAAATGACTAAAAATAAAGAAATAAAAAAAAATGAAAGTCTAAACAAATACATTCTTAATTATTACAAAATATAATGAAAATTAAAATATATATTACTAATTAGCATCAATTCCTAAATGTTATTGTATACTAAATTTATTAAATGGAGCTTGAACTGTGAAGTCGTTTGGCAGCTCCTGAGATGGCGAGGCAGTGAATTCCAGTGACGAATAGCTGTTGTTGTAAACGAATTCGAATAATGTGTAGTTCTGTAAAGAGGCATGGATAGTAAGGGGTCAAGCTGAGAGCGCGTGCCCAAGTTATGGTAGGAAGAAAGGTAATGAAAGCGACTGGAAAGATAGCTAGGTGTTGAGGTATGAAGGATTCTATAGAGCAGTATGAGACAGTGAAAATATCTTCGCTCACGCAGGCGTACCCATCGAAGTGATTCCAGTGACGGGGTTATGTGGTCATATATACATGTTACATATATATCTGACGCACGCATTATGAACACGTTGTAGTCTTTGAGTCAAATTGCTGTTTAAGTCAGTAAGTAGGACGTCACAATAATCAAAATGAGGCAAAATGAGTGTTTGAACAAGTGTTTTTCTTAATTGATACGGGAGACAGTCTTTATATAAGTATATTACCTAAAAGTATGGCATAGCCTGATTGGATGGGGAGGAGCTTCAAAATTATTGAAATACTTGCAGTAGCTGGGACCTACAGCTTTACGTGCGAGCCTCTTATTTCTGTCAGAAGTCTTTGAAAGGTTGTGGTTAAGTACAATACTGGTTAGGAGGATTCCAAACACATTTCTCTTATCTCACTAGCATTAAGAATAGAAATAATAGGCCTAATGAAACATTCTAAATATAATGTAAAGTAACACTTGACTTAAAAACTATAATGATGCTGAGAACGATCTGAAATGTTATGAAAAAGGTAAAATGTCAAAACAAATAAAATTGCTCTCGCTTAACCAATTAACTTATGTTGCACGTTTGTATATATTCGAGCTACCTTTCAAAATTCATGTAAAAAAAGATGTCAAATGCCTTGCCCCACGTTATTGCTGTAATTCCTAAGCTGGGCCAGTCTGGCACTTTGGTGAGCCTAGGCTACATGCGACCGATTTCTATATATTTACAGGCAAAACTGTTGGTGTTCTGAGCCTTATAACGCGTATCTTGTAATGTAAAATTCTCAGTAGCCTGCTTTTCTTCTTCAGGCTTTATGCAGTACACCTGATACAACAGTTTTATTTTCAGGACGGACTGAAAATAAAAAGCGGCCTGGGAATCATTTAAAAAAATTGCCCTTAACAAAATAAAATAATAATATTAATTGAATATATAGACATTTATTTGAGTCCATTCTAAATAGGTACTAAAAATCTGATGTGAAAGTCACATAACTTCCTTTGCCCAAATAAAAGTTAGCTGTATTCACATACCTTGTACAGAATCGCAAGACACAATTTTACGGTAATTATCCTATAAATACTTCTTCTTTGAATGATGCGACTAAAAGCGCAGGCTATATAACAAACTTAAAAAAAAGAACAAGTGACTGCAGACGTTTATTGAACTTTCCGCCGTAAAGAATAATTTCCGAAAAAAGCGACCTTAAATAAATAAATAAAAAAATAATAATAATAATTTCCGAAATTTATCGAATATTTCCCTCAGATACTTCTTTACTCTATGCATGGTCAACAATACATATTTCTCACTTCACATTCTTATATACAATAAGAGGCCGTGAAAGAGCGCGTATTCAGTTGTTCATCACGCAAGACAAACTTTCTACAAACAGTGGGTGAACAGTGGGTGGCTTGTAACTACCCTTCAGAGAATTTTTTCGAAAAAAGTTTCAAATAAAAGTTTTAGCTCTCAGTAAAAGGAACACATGTGCAAAATTTAAAGAAAATCGTTTGAGCCGTTTTTGAGAAAATCGCGAAAAACGAAAATTTCTTCATGTAAAGTTCCCTTAAAAATAAGAGAAACTTATCGCCAATCTTTGGCTCACATCTTCAGAAGGTACCTGTTCCAAATACAAAATTTTGTTTTCATACGATTTTCAGTTTTGGAGCTAGCCTATTCACAGACTTTCCACACACACACACACACTGACACACAGACATGTTTCCAAAAATAACATTTTTGGATTCAGGGGGCCTCAAAACGTGTATTTATGTCAAAAACTCAACTTCGAATTGGGGGGTCGAAAACAATACTTCCTCTACCTATAGTACCTATGGTACGGGCAGAGGAAGTAAAAACAGTAAAACCTGTTAAGTTGACCACCTCTGTAACATGACCACCTGTCTTAATTGACCACACTTTCATGGAACCGGCAATTTCCCATTTGTTTATATGTATAAGTTACTCTCTAAGGTGACCACTTGTGTAACTTGTATCTTCACTTCCATGAGACACTTTTAACCTGTAAAACTTGACCCCCCTAATTGTGGTTGTCAACATTTTTGGAAAGTACTGTACATTGTAACCATTCTTCAATCTTACCCCACCCCTGAGCACTCAAAGAAAACAATAGCAGTGGGCACTACGTGCTAGCTTTTGTTAGGAGTCATGCACCCCCTCAAATTTCTTGCAATTGAGGTCAACTTTTTTTTTTGCAGGATATTATGACATTATTTCCACGTAGCTTTTTTTTTTGTCTCAGTTTCATAATTTGATAACTTTCCACGACAGGGTACATATAGCAAAACACATTTTATAAATTTATAAATGTATACTTTCATTACTAATTTATAAAATTCTGAATTTATAATTATGATAATGATAATAATAGCTTAGTAATAAGGCCTCACATATACTGATATAAAATTTTAAAAAAAGTTAAGATTAGTTTTTACTGCATTTTTATGTCTTACTAAGTTTTATCTAGGCCTACGTATTAGGTATACATGTATAATCAAACTTTTGACAGATCACTAAAAATCTTTGTAACATGACCACCTCTATACACTGACCGGATCTGACCGGAACCGACGGTGGTCAACTTAGTTTTTACTGGCTACATCATAATGACCAACACGACAGGGAAACGGACAACATAACATTTCACTAGTTATGTATTTTTAAAACATTTATGAGGAATGAACATTTTCTTAACAAAATCTTCTTATAAGTGACCATGTTAATAGTAATAAGCATAAGAACATTGTATTATTCATAGTGAAGTTGGCAATCGTGATACGTTATGATGGCCGCGAGGAATACCTTCTTCTAACCTGCTCCAGCTAAGAACGTCTTTTGCAAAGATCGTAGGAAACACTTGTTCAAGGGGTCAGCAGGAACCGTTCTGCTTCAAATGGCATTGGGCCGAGGCCACCTCCGAGACATACGCATACATAGGACGATACGCAATAGTCGCACACACACACTCATTCCAAACAAGACGCAGATGGGTGAAGATTATAATGACGGCCAGATGAGGTATCGGGATCACAAGGGATTCAATATACCCGAAATTCGTCTCATAGGGTGAAGAAACACAAACCCCCATCTAAGTTAAATAACTGTCCTGGCCTGGAATCGAACACAGAGAGGACCGAAAGCATCCCCTGCTCCACAGACAAAATTATAACTTTTTTATTTTAGCCGGCCAATTTTCCTGAATTATTTGTATTGTTTACCTTGTGGAGAGGGATTATCACATCATACTTTTTGACCAGACAAGGACATGGAGGTCCTCCCCGGATGAGTGATCAGCCCAATGCCGGGGCCGTCACCGAGACAACACGAACACATAGGACGAGACACACCATTCACACACACACACACACGCACATACTCACTCCGAACAAGGCGAGGATGGGATGGACATGATAATGACGGCCAGATGATATCCGGGGACTACAAGGGCCTAAAGTTATCCGACATTTGTCTCACAGGTGAGGAAAAACCCCGGAAAACCCCCCACCTAGGTAACTTGTCCCGACCAGGAATCGAACCCGGGCCCGCTGCGTGAGAGGAGCGAACGCATCCCCTACGCCACAGCGGTGGACGTCAAATGTTTTGTAAAACAAAAAACGGTTGAATATAAAATTCCTACTTGCCAGATTGAAACTATATCCAATTCAGACTTAACTATAATGCATTACACATCCTAATGTCCCCTTGAGACATTTCTTATTTCAGGATTGCTTAATGTAGGGCACTTAGACTGTTATTAATATTTTGCGAAAAATCTTGAAAATTCTTGCATATTTCGTGCCCTGGAAAATGAAAAAAATGTGGAAACAATCACTCTGAAATTAACACAATATGATTGAAATATTGCTTTATTATTGTGCCTATTTACTCTTTTACATGCATATAAGTTAAAACTGATAATGGTTTGTATACGTGATGAAGATAAAACATTGATCTTAAAAAAGTAATTATACAGACTATTCCACTCATACGCCCGTGTTTGATATTGACCAATAACGTTTAGCAATTCCTCGGATATAGACCAATCACGGCAGTTTATCTTACAATATTCTTGTAGGAATCGCGAGGATGGCATTTTAACGGCTAAAATGGTCTGCTCCTTACTGGACACGAAAGCATCAGTGTGCAGTGATTAATACGTCATATGTTGCCATTAAACAGCACGAAAGCAGATTATTTTATACAACATAACTTGTTTGGAAATTGATATAATAGACATGTACATTGATTAAAAACACAATTTCGATTCGATGCAAGCCAGTTCGTGTGCTTTTATTCCGTTCTGCCGTTAGCTTACCTGAATTAAGTTAACTTTGTCGTATATGCACTATTGGTAGCACTGGTTACAACATGTTAACTCGAATTGTAGCACTGGTCACAATATGGACATGGTAACTCGAATCGTAGCCCTGGTTACAACATGGTAACTCGAATCGATTCATAGTAGGCTATGCCGTGAACTCTTAGCTGTTAGTTCTGTTTTTATACAACAAAGCACGAAAGTAATTGAAGGGGCTAGTTCCATAAGGGCGTAAGGCACAAGAGCATAGTTTTGAGAAATCTAAGGGCCTGTATTACCACCTGCCTACAATTCCTCCCGATACGTGACTTCCAGATAGCTTAACTGGAAGATGGCTTGTAACACCACCGCTGAACTGCTACCGGGAAGAACGCAGTAAAAATTTGTAAAATGGTCCTTAGCTGACTGAGCAAAGAGGTGTGTTTTATAGTTCGGTAGTCCTCCGCTAGGTGCGGCAGCTCGGATTTGCATTTGTACAATTAAATTACATAATAACACATCGTTTTAAGTGCATTAATCGATTTGTGCAATTCTATTTCATTCATATGTGAGCCTAAAATGACATTTTTGTGTAAATTAAATCTTCCAGCATCAATTCTGAAAATCAGGTGACAAGGAAGCTACCGCGTCCTGCCATCTTGTTTCAACCAAGATCCATAACTAGCAGTTGGCACTTTGTCAGCCACTTCATCCTCCTGCTAGCTTATCTGGAAGTTGTCTTGCCAGACAGATTTTGTCAGGAGACCATAATACGCAATTTGGCCAACTTCCAGATAGGTTCTCTATCTGGAAGATAAATACGACAGCAGGAGGTCATCATACAGGCCCTAATGTTTTTAAACAATGTTACCACTCACAAGCACAGGTCTTTTCTTATGACTGAGAAGGGGTTTAAGGCACAAGTATAAATTGTTCACTGACTATTTAAGTGATATGAGGAGAAGGCATAAATGTTAAAAGCTCAAAATTCAAGATGTGCCTTACGCCCTTATGGAACTAGCCCCTTCAATTATTTTTTGTATAATCCATGGAATTATAGACTTAGTAAACCCAACTCTCGTGGGCTTCCCTATGAGAAAAACATCTCTCGCTATCGAGATTTGACAGTGGAACTATGGAAGACTTTCACGAAAAACTGCTATAGGCCTATTGTGATCTTCAAACATACCTGTCAGAATACTGTTCACGGAGTCACTTTCACTTTTTTCTCTCCTGAATGGTCTTTTTTCAGAAAACCTGAGGTCTGTGTTCACCAGCACGGATAACATTTCTCGGTATCGTGGTTAACAAAAACTGCAATTAATCCATTATCTCAAATAGTAAACCTTGCGGGTTTCACCACATAGTTTGTCGCCTTGGTTCTCAAAAGCTTGGTTATTGTCTACTACTTGTCTGACCCCTAAAATCTTTCAGAAACCAACGTCATCTGGCGGGTGTTGTAAGAAACAGCGAGTGAAAAATGACTATTGGGATGCGTCCGGGCGCAAAATGTACACTTTGCCATAGCAACAGGAAAGTTTCCGCACGCTGCTCTCGGTAGTAGTTCTACAAATTGGTACCAGATGTCTCACTGTTTGTGGGGGCGTGGCTGATAATTTAGTTTTCTCCCTGTTAATCTTATGCAGAAACCAATGTCATCATAGATGTCTAATTACGACGTACGTTCCTTTATCCATTAGGGTGTCTTATTCTGTGTTCTGCTTCATATTCCTCGTCACTGTCATCATCTCTCAAATGTTCCAAATGCCTACGCGCCATCTTGATGTCGCAATTATCTTGGTTTACCCTGTTTTACTGGCCGATATATCACCCGTAAAGCATTAGCTTGGAAGATATCGGAAAACCAAGTTACTGTAGCTGGTGAAACGCAAAATGAACGATATTCCTGCTTTTCAGTCCATTATCCAGGATCAAACAGGCTATTCATTATCGGCATTGATGAACACAACCCTTAGCATTCAAGCATATCTGAGTTTCTCTTATTGATGCTATGTTTCACTTGTTTGTTGCCTGTCATCGGTATCGTGGATAACAAAAACCACGATTAATCCATTATCTCAAATAGTAAAGCTTCCGTGTTTCACCACATAGTTTGTCACCTTGGTTTTCAAAAGCTTGGTTATTGTCTACTACTTGTCTGACCCTTAAAATTTTCAGAAACCAACGTCATCTGACGGATGTTGTGTGAAACAGCGAGGAAAAAATTAGGCCTACTATTGGCTTGCGTCCAGCACTAAATGTACCCGTTGCCATAGAAACAGGATTTTTAAAATTATCACTTAAAACACATTTTTACACAGTTTTAAGATGGTTCGTATAGATCTAAATTATTTTTAAAAACTTAATTTTGTTGAGAGTATCATGATTAAGTGGTGATTTCGTACATTTTTATCAATTTCGCGGTTATTCGCGGATGAATTTCACGAAAGATTGTGAAATCATTCATAAAAAAGATTGCATTTTTCACGTTAAAAAGTTCTGATATATTTCGCCGTTATCATTGATATAAAAAATCGCATTAATAGCCATTATAGTTTGTCTTTACAACTTTTTTTATTCTTGAATTTTTCCAAATGCTGTGGTTTCCCTCAGCCAAACATACATTTCTATAGTTCTGTATTTTAACAATTTTAGTTCCTCCACTGTCGTCTATTCACCACATCTTCATCCTGTACTCATCTCACTACTATTCTTTCAGGTATCAGTGTGTCTTCCTTCCACCATTCATCCTTTTCAGTGCCCGTACCATATTAATCTCTTTCTTTCAGTAATTTCTACATCTACATCTACATTCGTTAATTCTTTTTTACGCGAAGTAACTAATTAGTGGTACTTACGAATATTGTTGCCGTGGATCGTAACTTGACATTCCCAAAAGCAATCTGGTTGCTATGAAAACAAAAGAAATCTCAGTGCTGTAAAAATGACAAAAAGCTCTAGTGCCGTAAGTAAAACCATCACAATACAAGCCTTTACCGAAGGGCGGAACCGAGGCCCCCCAGTTTGTGGCGGCTTTAACAGGACAAATATTCCGTCCCCATAACAACCAACACATGCGAATCACTTTCTGAAATATAACATCTATCTTCAATAATGTTTATACATAATATTTTCAGCTAATATCTCAATTAATATAATTAAATTGATATAAATAATCATCGTGCAAAAAATAGCATGCAATACTCGTTCCGTAAGCGCATAACGGATCTCGGAAATTGAAAAAACTCGGCGCAAGCGCCTCCTTTTTTTCAGACTCTTTCCTCGATCCGTATGCATTGCTTACGGAACTAGTATCGCAATATAGGCCTACTATAAGACACTATTCTTTTTTCCTCTCTTCTTGATTTTTTTGTTGGCCTTTTCCAGTAATATTTTTGTGGCTCGTAATTTTGCGTTCTATTTACTCACACCACATGATAGCAATATTAATAATAATATTAATACGTGGGAGACTCCAATGAAAACAGAAATTAATTTTTTCCACTATTTTACTGCAGGAAGAATGTTTGGTTGTACATTATTTTTCCACATAGTCCCCTCCCAGTTCAATGCACTTACGCCATTGGATAGGAAGAGCTTCGATACCACATGATAAAAATTATTTTGGTTGACGCTGTAGCCACTCCTGCACCATTGATTGGATGTCTTCATCAGATTTGAATTTCTGCCCTCCAAGGAGATCCTTTAACGGACCAAAAATTTTGAAATCTGATGGTGACAAAGCGAAGGGGGTTGCTGAGAGCAGGTGTTTTGCTTCAACATCATAACGCCCGTCCTCATGCTGCTCGTGCAACCATGAAAACCATCTACGATATATGCTTCAAGTGCCTCCCACATCTGCCATACTTGCCAGGTTTGGCACCTTCAGATTTATATAGGCTTATTCATAACGTACCCTGAAAACAAGCTGTTTTATACACATAAAACACAATTCAAAACGTTAAAAAAGAACATGAACTTGTTATTTTCGTGAGATTTAACTGAATGGATGACACTCTTAAGTCTGTTCTATGTTTGAGTTGCAAATGCTTGGTGCTTGCTGTCTTTTGGAAAACGTCTCGAATACACTTAACTTTTGATCTTATTATGCTTGAAAATTCCCGAACACCGAAATACACAAGATTTTACAATTCACGACAAAACGGCCAATCAAGGTTTAAGCAATATAAAAATGACTTTGTTATTGTTAAAAGAGGAAGTAGGGATTACTCAAAGGTTGAAATAAAAACGTGTCCTCCTTGGAAAGAGATAATGGTCATTGCTGACAGATAATTATCTACCATTATAACGGTAGTTACTCGTACATTCGGCAATTCATAGGGGAGATTGCCCCTTTGCCGGTCAGGCCTCGTTACCAGTCAACATGTAGTTTACACATTAAGACGCTAGGTAGCAGCAAAAATCAGTTATGAAGTGGTAGGCAGGAACACTGTAAACTACTTGTTGACCGGCAAAGAGGCCTGACCGCCAACGGGGCAATTTCCCCTATAGGTTGAGAACTTGTATCATCATCATTTTCTTCTTCTTCCATGTTGACTAGCAATATATTGCCTATCTTCTGGATGCAATTTGAAATAAGGAAGCTTCTGATTGGCTGAAACCAAGATTTTTAATTCTGCATCCACGGCATTTTTCGTCGACCTGGACCTCTTTTCCCAATAATTTTACTTTGTAATTTTGATTTTAACTAACCACATTTTGTATTCCTTAATATGTTGCAATTTTCATTCCCTTATGTTATTTAAAATACATAATTTGGTATTCGTCCTTCTTAAAATGTCTTGTTCCCTCATTTTATCATTTAATTTCCAATGTTTTCTTATATAATCGCGTTTTAAATTTCCTGTAAGAGTAGAAGATTCCACTCCATAATGTGGAATAACAAGTAAAAGCCAGTAAATGACAAAGTTTGTACAACATTTAAATATTTTCTGCTGGAGTTCTAATTTTAAATTGTCATTAAGAAAAAAATATTTTTTTTATTTAAAAAAGCTCTTAGCTTGTTCTATCTTACTTTCATTTTTTAATTATCTTCTGTTATTCATGTACCCAAATGTTTGTAGAACTTGTATAAAGAGCAAAATGTAATCTCGAGATACGGTTTTGGCAAGCCTCTTTCTTAAAAAATTTAAAAAAAAATGATATTCTAGATTATATTGTGCAGAAATGTCCACAGAACAAGAGGCTGTATGCTAAATTCCGGGGTGCACGAGCGTTAAGTCCACCATCCTAAAAAAAATTGAGATATGTCCATAGAGTTATAGATAAAAAATCCCTCTAGGCAGGCCTAGAGGCTGAGGTAGATTTCGAAGCGCTTTTGGTTTAATTTATTGTCGCTGCGCAGCACTCTCCTTCTTTAGCCTTGGCACGGCAAACCCGCAATAATAAGGACTGAATTCGGCAAAGAGCAAAAGCCTACAATCATTTGTTTTGAAAACAAGAATAGGATATAATATTTTGGGAGGCCGTGCGCAAGATCAGCAATGAATAAAATTAGCAAAGCCGCTAAACAAGACAAAATTATGATATTATAATAATTCTTTTAAGTGTTATTATTTTCAAACATTAAAATCTCGCGTCATATGAGAGCTATCAAGAAACTATTTATTGATTTGTAGAGTACTCATCAAGAGCTTTTCAACGATACCCCACAAGACGTGGTTTCAAAAGTTTCAAATTTTCATCCCCCACCCCCACCCCCACCCTCACTCGAACCCCCGAATCGTTGGTGTCACTGTGAACTCCATAGGGAGTACTCTGATTTATTACAGCAAAGTTTCCCTCTATACTTCATAGGGGCCGAGATATACATTTTTAAAAATTTCAACCCCCTCCCCCGACCACCCCCTTGGGCCAAATTTGCTCATTAACGAACTTGTCCGAACTATTGGGCCTAGAAATGAGATAATAAAATTTGGTTCAAATATCTTCAAAATTACGGCCGCTAGCGTGTAAAGATATATATATATAAATATATAAATATATATATATATATATATATATATATATATATATATATATATAAATATCACAATTTTTTTTGAACGGGCGGTGGTTTCGTACTTAGGGGAGCATGAAACGTAAAGATATGAAAGAATTTTTCGAAAATCATGACATGGTATCCATTGCAATAGGTAGATTTTTCTTCGAAATCTACCTAAAATGTTCTCTACATTTGTGTTAAGTCCAGTAAGTCATAATCAACATTGTACGGTAGTTATGGATGTGTGCCTCATGGGTTTATCCATCTCTAAAGCTATGTTGGGCTGGTATAGTGTGTTAAGTCACTCTAATTCTCAGTAACAAGAAAGTGGACTTAACTCTCTTTGCCCGCGCACCCCGGAATTGCTTGGCACCGTTCAGGAGAAGGTGAAAAAGCTGTATTCAAACCGGTCGCTCGCACTTTCGAATAGAAAAGCAGCCTAATCTTTCGACACAGGTTCCGATAATACCAACATTTCAAAGTGTACTAAAAAATTAAGAAGGTTTTTTTTTTTAATTTAAAACAAAAATTAAAATGACAATCGTGTAATATAGCCTTACGAATATTTAGGAAAAGAAGATTGGTTGCGTATTTATCCAGTCTGTAGAAATTAGTCCAGTTTGATATTTATTGCGTAATAGTATAAGATATTATTCGTCTAAAGCATAGGCTATCTTATTTTCCTGCGTGCGAATATGCTAGTTCCGGGAAGTTTTGATAATATTATGTAATATATTACAAAAATACAATAAGAGATAACTTATCACTGTTGCGTTTGCATTGTAGGAAAAAAATTGATAAAGTGCTACGTTTGGGGCATTGCTTTATACTGATCGGGACCATGGACATGAAAAATGGAGAAGTACTGTTGGTGCCATTTTAAGAAGGCCTCGTCCCAAACTATCGTCTATCTACAAAAGGAAATAATAGCATTGTTCCCTAATCCGGAAATCTGCACCAACACGGATATCGACAAAGAACAGGTGCTCTTGTAGTCGCTTGGATTTCCCCAGTGTTGCCGCTGTCATTCACTACTTCTGAAGTGAAGTACGTATTTGGCAACATTGTAGCCTACTGGACTGCAGACAAATGTGCATACACCTACTTAGCTTTCTATTCACTGATTGACTGGTCGAAGAGGATTAGGGTGGCAGCAGGTAGAGGCAGTTCTTGGAAAAAGAGTCTTTAAGAAGTGGCACCCACATTAATAATAATAATAATAATAATAATAACAATAATAATAATAATAATTCGTTTATTTATCCTGGCAGAGCTAAGGCCATTTGGCCTTCTCTTCCGCTTTGCCAGTCAAAAAATTACAGTTAAAAATACAATTGCTTAAAACTTAATTAAATATAAGACAGTTGAACCTAAAACTAAATTAATTACAATTAAGTTACAAAATAATCTTGAATACAAAATTAGATTGATAATTTTCTAAATTACACCCTAAGGAAATTTTTCGGCTTAAGACAAAAACAAAAATTTAAATAACATTATCCTGAATTAATTTACTGATTTTTCTATTGAATTGTCCCAACGTTTGACAGCCTCTGACATTATGTGGGATGGAATTCCAGATGCGGGTAACTGAAACGGTGAAAGATGAATAATACGATGATGATCGGTGTAAAGGGATAGAAAGTACATGACTATATTCTGAATGTATTTAGGTTGTATATAGTACTTGGAATGTTTTGAAATGTGGTGCTGAAGAAGAATGGAAAAGAGATCAATCCTGAATACAGTTCTTCATAGGAAAGCAAACTGGGTAGCCTACGTCGCATTACGGGAAGAAATTGTCTGCTGCATGACTCCAGGGATTGCAAGAATAACAATTCAGCTGCTACACGATTAAAGGAGAAAAGAAAATACTGGCTACTGAAAGAGGAAGTCAAGGATAAGAGAAGATGGAGAGAGAATTTTGCAGACCAAGTCCAAGGACCTGGTCATGGGCAGAACACTTAATAATAATAACAATAATAATAATAATAATAATAATAATAACAACAACAACACAATAAATTACACTGTAGAAAGTAAAATACAATAATATTTTTCTTTCTTTATCTTACTTTTACCTCTCCCTTTTAGGATTTAAGCGACCCAAGCCGCCCGGGCCTTGCAGGGCCGCGACCTGTCGGAAGAGGGATTATCTACGGATCACATACATACTTTTTTGACTAGACAAGGACATGGAGGGCCTCCCCGGATGGGTGATCAGCCCAATGCGGGGCCACCTCCGAGACAACACGAACACATAGGACGAGACACACCATTCACACACACACACTCACTCCAAACAAGGCGAGGATGAAGATGAAGATGGTAGTGACGGCCAGATTATATCCGGGGACCAGAAGGGCCTAAAGTTACCCGGCATTTGTCTCACAGGTGAGAAAAAATCCCGAAAAACCCCCACCCAGGTAACTTGTCCCGGCCAGGAATGGAACCCGGACCCGCTGCGTGAGAGGAGCGAACGGATCCCATAATCTCTATCTCTTCTTCTCTCTATATATAAAAGGCTTTCTCCTGACCGACAGGAATCAACGTACAGCCTAAACTATAACAGGTAGAGACTTGGAATTTTGATAGTACCTTCGTTTCATAATGTAGATGCTCACTAAGAAGGGATTTTGAAAAATTCTGATTCTAAATGCCAAAAATTAAATGTTTTTAAAAATATTTAAGCCCTTTTTACATAGAATTGTCGAAACAAATTCACAGAACATATTGTTGCCAATGGTATAGGTGGGTTTGGATTAAATGAAATGGATGTTTGACAAATTAGAGAAGGTATCATTATAATTCATATTATCTATATTAATAAAAGGAATTGTCCTCGATGTCCAGCGAAATCTACTGAACGCAGAGATCTGAAATTTTAAACATAGGTGGGCTGAAGGGTCGGAAAATGCACCTCGAAGACGGAATTTTAATTTCAGTTTGCGTTCGTGAGTTATGAGTGAAAAACGGGCAAAAAACGTGCATTTTTTGCGTTTTCAAAACATAAGTTTTCAGTTATACATTTCAATGTCAAATCAATTACAGTTGGCTTTGGCTGATTTTGTCATACCTTGAAAATAAAACTTTCGCGATCGCTTGAATGTTGTAAGTCCTAAATATGGTCAAACGTTGTTTTATTTGGACGAATCTCACTATACAGAGGTTTTCTGGGCCAAGAAACTTGAATCTGAGGTCGCTTTTACCAGACGATGCTATCTAATCGTGGTATGTAGTCCACGTGATTTAGGAGTTAATAAATATAATGATTTTACTATTATGCTCTTAATTTTTCATTTTTGAAATAATTATCGCGGGTGAAGCCGCGGGCACATGCTAGTATATATATAAAAGGCTTTGTCCTGACTGACAGGAATCAACGTAGAGCCTAAACTATAACAGGTAGAGACTTGGAATTTTGACAGTACCTTCGTTTCATAATGTAGATGCTCACTAAGAAAGGATTTTGAAAAATTCTGATTTTAAATGCCAAAAATCAAATGTTTTTGAGAATACTTAATCCCTTCTTACACAGAATTATCGAATCCAAATCACATTTGACATTAAAACATATTGTTGCCAGCGGGTTTCAGATGGGCTTGGAATTAAATTAAATGGAAGTTTGACAATTACAGTTGGCTTTAGCTATTTTTGTCATACCTTGAAATAAAACTTTCGCGATCGCTTGAATGTTGTAAGCTCTAATATGGTCAAACATTGTTTTATTTGGACGAAACTCACTATACAGGGGTTTTCTGGACCAAGGAACTCGAATCTGAGGTCGCTTTTACCAGGCGACGCTATCTAATCGTGGTATGTAGTCCACGTGATTTAGGTGTTAATAAATATAATGATTTAACTATTATGCTCTTAATTTTTAATTTTTGAAATAATTATCGAGGGCGAAGCCGCGGGCATATGCTAGTATAATATAATATAAAACAATATAATATATTATAATACAGTATAATACAACATAATAAAATATAATATAATACAATACGGTATAATACAATATAATGCAATATAAGACAATATAATATAATATAATTATAGTGCAATATAATATAATGTAATGTAATGTAAATGTTAATACGGCAGTTTAGAAACAATAAATTTAATTAAGGAATTATGTTACGTGTACAGCGCCACGCCGTGCCGGTTACTTCCTGCTTGGGGAGAGAGAGATATCTTTCCCGTGAAACTCTTTGAACTTGCTTACAGCTTACCTGTTCTCTTACCTGGCGGGGCGAGTTTCGAGTGGCAATGAGTTCTGCTGCGTTGCTTCAGTCTTGTAACTCCACGGATACGCCAAATAGATCAACAACACTCCAAAGCCTTCATGTTATATTCGTGTTTAACATGGTTCCGAAATTAGAAAACGCCAAATTCGGGCGTTTATAAATCAGTGATATGGAAAAACAATGGCGTTCGTAATCAAATTACGAAATTTGAAAGTTTGTAACGGCAAGTAGAAGCAAGCGAACCGCATGACTCTAGTGCAATGTTGAAACATTAATTGGAGAAGCTACGTTCTAAGCTCTCATGAATAAGGTTGTGACGTGATATAATCTATTTTGTATATATTTATATTATTATTTTATTTGTAACTTTATATTTTTCTGGAGGAAAGTGTCCACGTGTAACGTATACCGTCCATATGCCGAAAGTGTTTTCCTCTCAGCAAAAACAAGTTTGTTAAAGTTAACTAAATTGCAATACCAGTGCAATTAAACATTTTAGCTCTACAGTACTTTTACACTGTACAGTTTATTACGTATCTAAGACAGCATAAATGACGTATTAGATTTGAGTGCACGCTACGTAAGTGAGTGAAACTAATTCTTGCCGTTGAAGTGTTAGCATAATTCGCCGGTATTAATGTCTTGTGTTTTAATGTGATATTTTCTTAAATAGACTGTGAGACATTCCACGTTGATGTGATTGCAGGAAAGGATACTGTGATGAATGGTTTTGTGAAGTGCCGGTAGTGTTCGTCTACAAGCGTTGCCAAGCTAGACACGACGATAATGATGGAAGCACCGTATCTATGTGTATTATATGTGGCCACCGCAGGACAGCAAGGGCCCGGTTTGGGGGCAGACGAAGAGGAAATTGTCTTACTCGTCTATGTGGTCATAGACATGAGCCAGAATAAGGTAAGCTAAAATCATTTTCAAGTGAAAGGAAGTTGTTTATTTCGGTGTTAAATTCTCTCAATTTCGGTGGATATTTTGAGAAACAAGTTATTTTATAAAGCATTTTACATTTATTCTCAAATATTACAGTGAGAAATGTGCAATCGAAATTATTTTATAACATTCTTTGTGGGGAAAAGAAACTTTAGGTAGCCCCCGAGTACCCCACTCCTACTCCTATAATTGTAAAATATTATTTTTGGTGCAAGGGTATTTTATTATTCAGTGGAAGGGGAGCTTGTGGGCGACTTAGCCTATATTACCCTTATGTCGTTATCCTGATTTTCAAGTGAAAGGAAGTTGTTTATTTCGGTGGATATTTTGACAAACATGTTATTTTATAAAGCATTTTACATTTAATCGAAATTATTTTATAACATTATTTGGCAATGAAAATACTTTATTAGCTGCAGCGATGATAGGACATAAAAGATTTTACTAATTAGGCTAATTGGAACTTTAGGTTGTCAGCGATTTGTGAAAAACGCCGTATATATGCCAACAGAACATTTCACAATTATATAAAAAAAAAAAAAAAAATATTTCGTAATAAAAAAAAAGTCCCTTGCACTATACATAATATTTCACAATTATAAAAACGTCCAGTTAGAGAGTAGGGGTGGGGGACTCGGGGGGGGGGGGGCAACCTGAAGTTCCATTTTCCCACTAATTAATCTACTGAGGGATTTTATAAATTACTGAATAATTATATCTGCATTATTTCATCTCATCGCATTAACCCACGTTATAGGCATGTTTTGTATTGCAACCCACGTTATAGGCATGTTTTGTATTGCAACCCACTATTAAGGGTAGTTTTTGTGAATTTGTAAATTAAAAATAGCCAAGAGAGGAACAGGTTACTAAGATTAGATTAGATTAGATTACATTCATTTCGTCCGTAAGACCAATACAAGACTGATATTGGACAAGTGATTTAACTTACAAACTAAAAACCACATTTACAATAATACTGAGTTTATATAAACTTAAATATAGTAATATTTACAAAGTGCCTATGTTTCACTACTACAAACAGAGTTAACCAATTACAAGATACAAGATACAAGATACAAGATGTTTATTCACCATTTACATTTATATTACATGTCTTGGTTTCGTCCTCATATTTACTTACAAATAAAACTTAAAATTAAAAATTACAAATAGAAATTAAAATTAAAATTACAAAGGAATTAAAAAAGGTTAAAATGACAGACCAACCACATTACAGTCTTTGAATTCTTCTATGCTGTAAAATACTTTATCCCTGATCCATGTGTCTAATGATTTTTTAAATTTAATTACAGATACAGTGAAAGCTTCTTTAGGTAGTTTGTTAAATAACTCTGGGCCTATATATTTATAACTGTTATGCACTTTAGAGAGTCTGTAATATGGCATATCTATATTGTGTCTATGTCTAGTGTTATAAGAGTGCACTGTCTGTCTAAGACGGGTTTCATCCAAATTTTCTTTCATATTATTCAGACATTGGTAAATGTACAATCCGGGTAATGTGGTGATATTCAATTCTTTAAAAGAATCTCTACATGATTCCCTGGGACCTAATCCAATTATGCATCTAATGGCCTTTTTTTGCCATTTAAATACAGTTTTGGCTCCTATAGAGTTGCCCCAAAGTAGTGTGCCATATTGTAGATGGGAGTGGAAGAAAGCATAATATGCATAGAGCAGCAGGTTCTTACTTACACTTTTCCTTAGTTTATGTAGCAGAAAGATGACTCGTGCTAATTTGGAGCATATCGAGGATGTATGCTTCTCCCAACTTAATTTTTGATCAATGTATATACCCAACAGTCTTACACTTTTGTTTTCTTTATTCGCAACGGATAGATCAAATAATATTTCTTCTGTTTTAGTATGGTTGAGATGTAGGAAATTTGCCTTAAACCAAGATTGAGCTTTTCCAAGTATCATTACATTTTTGGCATTAACCTCTTCAAGGGTGTTACATGTATTTATAATCGTAGTATCGTCCGCGTAGAGAACGGTTTTACATGGTAAGAGTTCAGGGAGATCATTCATATACACTACAAAAATGAATGGGCCGAGCACTGACCCTTGGGGTACCCCCTTGGTTATTGGCATTAAGTTAGATTTTTTGCCATTGACTATAACCATTTGGAATCTATTGCTTAAGTAAGATTTTATTAGCTTTATGGGATTCTGTTCAAGGCCATAATAGCTTAGTTTTTTAATAATAACTTCGTGCCGAATGGTATCGAATGCTTTGCTCAGATCTAATAGTGTGGCAGAGGTTATCTGCTTTCCCTCAAAGCTGCTGTATATTTCATAAACAATATTTTCTACTGCCTTGATTGTTGATAGTTTCGGTAAGAAGCCAATTACTTAGGCTACATTTAGCAATATTCCGTATATTGTAGATATTACATTCATTTTTTGAAAACAGGGAAAAAATAGCTTACAGTATATCTGTCAGTAATAATATAAGATATAAGTTTATGTTGAGATGTAATGTTAGTAAAGAGTATTTTATACAACAATTTACGGTAAAATCCCATCTACGGGGACCATTTTTTACATTATCGTATTGTGTTCTATTTGCTGTTGGTTAAGAACATGCTCTTTCTATAAGAATATTTAAAAGTTTTTACCTAAATCTATTTAATTCGTTTATTGATTTTATATCTGCTGGAAGATTATTCAGCCTTTTCACAATCACGGGTGGAACATTCTAGCATGTTATGACAAGTATTTTTGTTAATTACATATCATAAATAATGAGCTAGAACTTTTCTGCTTATTCCGTGAAATTTAGTATGCTTTCTCCTCCATACTTCATGGGAAACATAATTTAAAATTGATTTTAAATATTTAAAATTTGCTTTTCAAAAACTATTATGGGTGGGACATAATTTGGACAACGATTTTAATGGTGCTCAAAAGCAGTTCATTTGCTGTTCTGCTATTAATGTTAGAGACTTAATGTTATTATTAATGAAGGTATAAGGGATGGAATAAAAATTATAAACTGTTTCCAGATTGTCAGAACACTTATTTAACTCTTACAATAATAATTTTACAAAACTACCACCATTACGGGTGGGACAAAATGCCATTGTTTGCTATTTTACATAGTAATTAATCAGAAATACTTTTTGAAGTTAATCTTATACCAAATTGAACATTAAGACATATATTTTCTCAAATCAAAAAGGACATAGCTGATTACTCTTGACTACTTAGTTTTAATTAGTGTTAAATTCATGCTATAAATTAAAAAAAAAAATCAACCGCAACATAATAAATACATAATCGACAGATTTTACACATGAAACAACTTCAGATACATATAATTCCTTAATATTCAGTGAATTTGAGGTTTTGAACTTTTATACATAATCGACAGATTTTACACATGAAACAACTTCAGATACATATAATTCCTTAATATTCAGTGAATTTGAGGTTTTGAACTTTTATTTGACTACCCGATTACACTGGTTTTATAACATCTCTCTTATGAGGGAAAAATTCCCATATTTTATGAAAAGGCTGTATTGTATAGCTTTATCCCTTTATACGTTGGACTCTTTAAAAAAACAGCTAATCTTTTACTTTGTAATAATTTTGTTTCTTGTATTATGACTGTGAATATCAATATTTTGTTGCTGAATATTTATTTTGATGTGTAGTATTAATCGAAATATGATCAGGCTGGGAAATGTAAAGAGAATGAAGCAGAAATTGAACACACTAACATTTATGATTTTAAATCACATTATTTTGGCCATTTCTTCATACTCATCCTCGAGCATAGGCGTACCGAGGGGGGGGGGTTTGGGGGTTTGAACCCCCCCCCCCCATTGATTGAAAAAAGGAAAATTGTATAATTTGTTTAAGTCTGCCCATAAATGACTTAATACAAGTATAAAGCGTGGGAAGCTTAAAACTCGTTATTTTGCATCTTAATTTTTAAAATTTTCCGGGGGAGGACCCCCTGACCCCCCTCTCCCTGGGAGGTATTCCATACCCCCAGACCCCGCGGATGTTAAAACCCCCCCCATATGGTCGGCCTGGTTACGCCTATGTCCTGGAGGGGGCGTATTTCGCATTTATTTAGACATTTCATGCAATTCAACAAATTTTATGGATGTAATTTGCTTAGTGGTGATTTTTAAACTTATATAAAGGTGCATATTGACAGTAGTTAACTTATATATATATATATATATATATATATATATATATATATATCAAAGCATAGTTAAAATTAAGTCTAACGTAAATGAATATAACTTGAGATCTGACTACCATCGTCTTGATGAACCTGCCGCCAGACTGACAGAAACAACACGTAATTTCCCTGCAATGGCTGTAATGTTATTCAATAGGTTACCCCCATATGCATCTGGTCTGCCTATTTCAAGATTTAAAAGACGTTTACACCAATGGTTAGCAAGAAATCCATTTTATAATACAAATGAATTTTTAGATGTATCTGCAAATATGTATATATAATTTTTAATGTTATTGACTCTGTCCATACATCATTCATGATGTTTACGACATTAAACTTTATTATTATTATTATTATTATTATTATTATTATTATTATTATCATATAGGTAAGGAAAGGTTTTTTTAGGGATGGGTCGATACCAGATTTTCTCGTTACTCGATACCGATACATGATTTTTTCCTCGATATTCGATACTCGATACCTTCAACATTTCCAGTTTCAATAAATAGGTACATTAAAAATTAAAATTTGAGAGAACTGTGTAATACCAACTAAATTAATTAAGTCTGCATATTTAATGAGACAAAATTTAATATCATCAGTAGCCTATAATTATTTTTAAACTCTACATTAAAACTAAAACTAGTTTTTTAAATAGTCCACTTACAAGTTTTTGTTAAAAAATACTAGCATTCTCACTTAATTGCAGAATTACAAAAGTATCGAAAAAGTATCGAGCGAGTTTTCTGAAGTATCGTTCGATGCCGATACCATGCAAGTATCGAGAGTATCGAGGTATCGAAAGTATCGAGGACCCATCCCTAGTTTTTTTGCAACATTTCGCGCATATCGCTGTTAACTGCATGTATTATGCATGTTTGCGGACTTAACGTTACTAGTTGCTAAGGGTCCACGTAAAGGGGACGTACGTTTGAATCATTGAAGTTAAAGATTTTATAACCACCTTATACCATCAAAATTAGTTTTATATGTGTTATATGTATTTATCCTTATATCATATAAAACTAATTTTGAGGGTATAAGGTGGTTATAAAATCTTTAACCTCATTGTCAATCACCCTCAAAGGAAACATGACATTTATTAATTATGTTTGAAAGTGCTATTTTACTACATAGGATGGACATTACATCAATTTTATTTCTATTCACAAAGTTCAGAGAGAAGCTTTGCAGATAAATGTCAGCATGGAACAAATGAGGTGAAGATCACGTGCTGGTTCTTGCTTAAACAGGCTATAGGCCTACTGTATATTCACTCCCAGTGTTATAAATAGGCCTTCTTACTCGTAAACATACTTAGGCCTACAGTGACAAGATGAACTACTTACTCAATGGCAATAGACAATTCCTCAGCAAGCTAAAGGAATATTATCTATTTTATGGAAACCGAAGGTTCATTGCCGCGCTTACCTGAGCCCTCCATTCAGCCATATTCTGTGCTAACTCCAATCATCCCTCGCAAATCCTACTTCCCTTAAATCTATCCTAATATTGTCCTCCCACCTACGTCTAGGTCTTCCAGATGGTCTTTTCCCTTCGGGTCTCACAGTCAATACTTTTTAGATATGTCTTTCCTCTCCCATGTCCTTCCCCATTTTCATCTCTCGTAGGCCCAATTATTTTCTTAAGCACCCTGTTTTCGAACACACTCAGATTCCATGGACATGTAACTTAAATATTGCGGATTGCAAAATAATAAAATATTTACTACCGAATACGAAATTCTTATTTCGTAGCTCGCACTATCTCTATATATATAAAAGGCTTTGTCCTGACTGACTGAATGAATGACTGACTGACTGATTGACTGAATGACAGGAATCAACGTACAGCCTAAACTATAACAGGTAGAGACTTGGAATTTTGACAGTACCTTCGTTTCATAATGTAGGTGCTCACTAAGAAAGGATTTTGAAAAATTCTGATTCTAAATGCCAAAAATTAAATGTTTTTGAAAATACTTAATCCCTTTTTACATAGAATTATCAATTCCAAATCACAGAATATATTGTTGCCAAATGGTATCAGGTGGGCTTGGAAAAAACAATTGAAATGCACTTTTGACAAATAAGAGAAGTTGTCAAAATAATTCATGTTATAAATAAATATTACAGAATGAAATCCACTAAAATAATGGAATCACATAACTTTCTCTACCCTGGACATAGAGAAAACAAAACGAGGTATGGTAATGTGTATATTATTATATTATATCTCAGGTTTTTGGAGAGAAAAGTATGAAAGTGATAATGCTTTATGGTAACATAAGAGTGGGAAATTTCCCGCCTCGATATTACAATTTTATGTTACAGGAATTTCTGTTTCTTCTTATTTGAACCCGTACCAGGCTTGCTGTGCAAGCGATGGGATGCAACATTCTAGATCCTCTATGAGCCATAAAAAACTATATCAAGCGTTTTCTGAGGGAATAGTTTGAGTGTAATAAGTCGTTCTTCCTATTTCAAATTATAAATGCCTATATAAGGACCTAGAATTTAAAATTGAAAATCCTTCATAAGCTAATTTCCAATTACAAAATACAAAACCCGGGCGACGCCGGGTCTTTTAAGCTAGTAGGCTATAACCCATGACAAATGACTATACCTATATATTAGGTACACTAGCTATTAACTTACATTTAAAAATAAGCAATAGCTTCTTCATAGTATAAATACAACAGGCTACTATTAAATACAATTGGCTGCACTGATAGACAAGGTTTCAGAAGTTAGGTCCTACAACTGCAGGTTTATCCTAATAATCCAGATGGCACTGGATTTCAATTTATTAGCAGTAACCGGCTTCATGCGGTTTGTGAAAGATCCCAAACATTTACTTGTTGACACAAATATTAGCACAGACAGTTTCATGTATAAAAACTACATAGGCTATCTTCACTGAACAAAAAATACACAAAAAGTCAAATGTGAAAACTTCCTCTGGCCAAACAAAGCATCTAAGGGTTCGAACAAGACGCAGCCTGGTTGGTCCCCTTCCTGGTCGCTACGCTGTTGAGCCAGGCGCCGAGCATGAAGTGTGTGCGCGCAAGACGCAGCCTGGTCGCTCACCGGCAGGTCGCCCATCTGTATATTCAGTGTGTAGCCAGTGACATGTTAAGGATTCAATTTTTAAATTATCTCGATTTATGTTTTTATTTCTTTGTTATTATCTTCTCATTCATAAGGTTTTGAAGACTCAGAAGACAATGGGAATGAGTTTATGAATTCAAACTCATTACAGGAAGCTTCATCAAAATTGGTTACATGTAAAATATGTCACAAGAGTATTTCACTGTTTCACAGAGCTACTAAATTGAATGTGTATTTTATAGTAAATTTAATGCTCTACAGCTTTTCGTCTAAAAGTATTCGTTGTAAACCTAATACTTTAGGTGCTAGGATACAAAGTTCGCCGAAAAAGTGGCGTAAAAACTTTTTTCGGCAAGAAAAGTAGATTAGATATATATATATTTTCAACGGTTTGAGATGGAGAACCAATGTATGGATAGAAACTTATTATTATTATCATTATTATTATTGTTTTCTTGAGTTGGTGCGACCATTGTATTCATTCTTCAGAGCACAAGAAGACGTTGAAACGAACACACTTAACCCCGCAACACGAAAATTAACATAATATAAAATTATTAGGTTACTATAAATTATACAAAAATACTGAATATAAACCATACAAGTCAGTAACTGTATCCATGATCTCTAAAACCCCTTCATTGAGTAGTAACAATATTTATTTTGGTAGTCTGAGTTGATTACAGAGGATGTATCTTATAAACAGTCCTTTGTTTGTGGAGCGATTGCAAAATGCACAAGTGGAACGCCTGAATCTAGACTATACGCTAGCGGCCGGTCGCATGAAAAAAGAGGGCTAGCATGCTACCAACATACTGCGGCCTGACCAGATGGCTGGCAAGAGACCATCCAAGCGGTGTCTTGTTCACCCTCGTAAGAAGACATGACTTCATTCTTCCTGCTGCCAGCGGCATGCGACCATCCCGGTTCCGTCTTGCGCGTACCCTTAGTTTTGGATACAATACAGTGTATCTCACACTGTTTCATCCCACTCCCGTTTTCCGTTGCATGAGTGCACCTCCAGTCATAACAGGAATGATTTTAATGTATTAAATTATTCGCTCCTAAATTTGAATGTATTTAATTCACAAACACTGCTTTCACAACCCCAAGTTTGTGTTCTGCTTCTCTACCTCGATAATTAAATTTACTATTTTCTCGCGTCTGATTCCAGCTTCCCCCCCCCCCCGTGGTTATATAAACTGTCAGTGTCGATGGGACGATAAAAGATTCCCTAGGCAGGAGCTTCGGTAGCTTGTTATTTTTATTATTTGTAACAGGTTGTTATCATTCCATACTTGTTATAGTTACAAAGTAAGTTACAATAAATTTTCATCTCTAGACTGGATTTGGGTGCAGCAGTGTGAGAGAAACAGTATTATATTCAAAACTACGGGTCCTTAGCATTAGCCTACGGTTTTAATATTTCACTAAACGAAACAACGTTAAAAATGTGTCCCTAGGTGCAAGGATTATAATTAGGTGCGAAATTTTTCATATATAAGAATACATCCTGCAATTCTCTTACCTTAAAATACGTAATTCATGAAAATAATATATAACTGACGGCCATCTTATTTGGTTAAACAGGTTCACGAACACGACAAACCTCACGGGAGATATAATAAGGGCACATTTTCGAAATGCGTGAATTTGGTAAGCCCTACAAAACTAATATCACTGGTCATTAACCTAACCTAACCTAACCCAACCCAACCCAACCTAACCTAACCTACCAAACCTAACCTAACCCAACCTAACCAAACCAAACCAAACCAACCTAACGAAACCTACCTAACCTAACCAACAAAACCAACCTTACCTAACCTGACCTAACCAACCTAACCTAACCGCCACTAAAATAGAATCTACCTACCACTACTTACCATAATGCAAGGAGGACAGTTGGTCATCCTGCTTTGCTCAGAACCATAACATAGCTGGCGTATTTTATGCGTAATAGGCCTACAAATTAACTGATTTGAAATTGGTAAAAATACAAGATCAAGTTCTAAACACAATTAATTTCACCCCTTAATCAATTTCTTGAACAAAAGTAAGTAGACTACATTTAATGAAGCTTCCAGTTCCAGGAAGGAAAATTGCAATGCTAATGAGATAGTTGACTACCCCAATACTACACAAAACTTTTGCCTCTTAGTATAGTAATTAAGTAAGTCATTTTTTATTTATTTATTTTATTTTGTTTGTCAGTATAGGTCCCAAAGAGCCAGGTGGCTCGTAGCTAGGGACAGTATATTACAATACAATATAGAAGTTTAGATTGTGACAACAGCAAATAAAGAAAAAATTACACTATATAAAATTATAAAGGACAATAGAGTATACAGAGAAATAAACTACTTATCATACATGAAAATACAATGTAACAATCATAGAGCAAGCAAAGTCAAGTCCAAATGGTATTCCAATTGAAATAAATAATTTGAACAGCTGTATCCACATTATTTAAGATATAAATGGAAAACTAACATTAAAAACTATACATAGAATTACATATCAAATAATAATACACATAGATTACATGTTAAAATAATAATACATATAAGGAAATGAATACATAAGAAATATAGAAGAAGTATAGAAATATATTAAAAGAAAAGACACACTTTAATTAAATTAGCTATTAAAATATTTAAGAAGATAATATTGTTTAACTTTTTTTTAAATGTAAGTAGCGATGCACAGTTTTTAATTTCAATGGATAATGTATTATATTCCGAAATAATCATTTTCAATATGCCCTTCAGTCCATATTTAGTAGAATTGACTGGTAGCAATGCAATTAAGTTAGAATTTCTAGTGGAATAATTATGTATATCTCTATTCATATAGAAGTGAAGGTTACTGTGGCATAGATTGTTTATAATTTTATATACAAAATTAACAGAAGATATTTTCAGACCTACAGATATTGGTACAATGCCTGAGATAAAATAAACATCTTTAGAGGGGGTGAGGAAGTTTAGATTAAATATAATTTTTATTGCACGTTTCTGTAATATTGTAATTTCTTGCAAGAGTGTCGCTGAACAGCCTTGCCATAATATATCCATGTAACTTAAGTGACAGTGTATGAGGGCCATGCAAATTGGTTGTAAAAATGAAGAGAATGCCATCACCAACCCCGAAGGATACATAACCCAAATAAATCTGATAATGCATCAAGTAATTTTCTTTGCCCTAAGCATGGGCAAATACAGCTTTCACACTTAACATTCTGATAAAGAATAAGAGGACATATTGCAAAGAGTGCGTATTTATTTGTTTCAACCTGATGCAAAGATGTATTGTTCACCAGGCAAGACTGAGTTTATAAAAAACAGTGAGTGGCGTATAACCGCTCCTGCAGTCCCAAAATTTGCCCAGGATGTACTTGAAAGTTTCGGAGAAATTTGAGTGGAAGTCATAGCCTATATTTTAACTGGATTTTTGAACTGCATAGAAGCAATTAATACTACAGTGAGTCCCATGCAAGAGTTGGCCAATGACGCGGGTTTCTGCGTCGCGGCGGGCACAGCTCCAACTCCCGAGCGATCGGGTGAAATATGGACGCAAATAAAGCCGCGATCGGTGTAATGATTCAGGTTCTCACAGTTACAGTTGGAATTACAACGAAAATAACCACGTACCTCATCATAAGACATGTTGGAAATGCCTTACACTAACATCCACACAACCCTGGCACCTTTTTAGGAAATTTTCTTTCACGCGTATAAGTTCAGCTTCCGAGACAGAGTTAATTTCTCTTGTGATGTCGTCTTTAAGTTCTTCTAATGTATGGGAAATTGACCTATACACTTTATTTTTAAAGTTTCCTCATAAATAATAGCCACATACTGTTAGAAGAACTTAACCCTGTCTCGGAAGCAGAACTTAAGCGTGTGAAAGAAAATTTCCTAAAAAGGTGCCAGTGTGGTGTGAATACAAAAGGAGGACATTTCCAACATCTCTTGTGATGAGGTAGGCCTACGGCTTTTTTGTTTTTGTTTTGTTGTTGTTGTTGTAATTCCAACTGTAACTGTGAGAACCTGAACCATTACACCGATCGCGGCTTTATTTGTGTAGATATTTCACCCGATCGCTCGGGAGTTGGAGCTGTGCCCACCGCGACGCAGAAACCCGCGTCATTGGCCAACTCTTGCGTGGGACTCACTGTAGTTTTCTTTTTTGCTGTCTGAAAATGTATCATGGTGGACATTTCCGTCTGTTGATGTTTATATGTTAAGCAAATACCACATTGTCTGCTTATGTTCAGGTAGGGGGGGGGAAGCGGACCGACTCTTGTAGCTGATTTCAGAGCCTTGTAATACGTAAATAAATGAACAGATGTAACGGAAACGTTTGTTTTCACAAGCAATGCAAATTACGTGAAATTATTTCTCAGTTGAAGCGATTTATCGGCTGTAAAACAAATTTCAATACTATCCTGTGAATGCCGCTAAGCATGCGCAGTGGCTCATATCGGCAACTTAGATATTTTAGTCGGTCCGCATTTTTCCCCCTACCTGTACATCTCGCAGTACCATTGTTTAATTTGAAGAAAAATGAATGTCATACCTGATGCACCAAAACGGCAATTATATTGAGAATGACTCACGTGCAATGTTATTATAACAATATACAGTACTGTAAGCTGCCAAACTTATTCAAACTGGAAATACCCATCCATGTTGTAGAAGATATGACTTATTAAAAATTCCTTGAGAGCTCTTTTGAAAGATTTGCTTTTGCTTTCAATGAAATGAAATGAAATGAAATGAAATGATTAGCCTAAATATCCCGTTAAGGGCAATGGCCTCCTCGAAGAGGGTAAGCTCGAATACACCTACATGTGGTGAGCTATTCCACATGAGGGCTTTGAATAGGCTACATATTTTTTTTTTTTAAGTTTACTGTTTGCATTGCAGAATACTAACCACCCTTCTGAAAGAGTTTTAGTCAGTTAACTGGTCTGTATAAATCATCCATGTTTCCAGTAGTAAGTTCATGACACTGCATTAGTTTGAAATTTCTCAATATCCCCCATGTAACACATAACAGAGGGCTCCGTGGGCTTTCCTATCGTGGGTTTTCCGTCCCTATTGTTGATGCGCCAGGTACAAGTGTTTTCCGTTCACCGTGTTTTCCCTGTAGTTTTTCGGACCAAAGCCTCTTGGTCACCGAAAATTGTATTGTTAGATTTTGAAATGGCTGCAGTTAAAGCTATGAAAAAAAAAGAGTGCGTGGAAGGCCACGCGACAGAAGTAAAACTTTATTTTATTTTTTCAATTTTTTATTCTTGGATTTTTTCAATTTTGCATTATTGGACCTTTTAATATTGGGTTTTTGGACTTTTTAATTTTTGGATTTTGGACTTTTCATTTTGGTTCTTTCAATTTTAATTTTGGGTTTTTTAATTTTCGATCTTTAAGTTGTTTATTTTTTTATTTTTTATTTTTGGATTTTTTAATTTTTAATTTTATTATTTATTAAATTTTGGATTTTATGATATAATTTTAAATTTTGTTTTTTTAATTTTGAAAATTTGTATGTTTTATTTTTGGATTTTTATTTTTTTTATTTTTTATTTTGGATCTTTTAATTTTTTAATTTTGGATTTTTTCAATTTTGATTCTTTGATTTTTTTGGGGGGGATTTTTAAATTTTGTATTTTAGTTTTTTTAATTTTGGATTTTTAGATTTTTTCAATTTTGGTATTTTCGATTTTTAGTTTTTAATTTTTTAATTTTTGAATCTATTATTTATTAAATTTTGGATTTTTGGATGTTTTAATTTTTAATTTTTTTTTTTTTTTAAATTTTGGAAATTTGTATTTTTTAATTTTGGATTTTTAATTTTGGATTTGCGCGGTAATGAACCTCCGGGTTCCATAAAATAGATAATATACCTTTAGATTGTTTAGGAATTGTCTATTGCCATTGAGGTCTCAAAAATTTCCTTTGATTACTCCTAATCATTGAAATGATTGTTTTCTGTGCAGTCCGCTCCGAAACACGTAGTTTTGAGTGTGACTGATTTCGTTTTAGTGTGACTGATTTTCCAGATTTACCCCAACCGCGAGAAAATAAGTTTTACTTCAAAAACAGTGTTCCCCGAAACACCCCTTTCCTGTTGTTATTTTCACTTGATCGATGTTCTGTGGAAGAACACATAACAACTAGGATTAACGGAACAATACAGGGATAAAGAAGAAGCCAGATTGTGTTGCTCTTTCATAGGTTCTCCTATTAGTAAGAGTCGGCCTGGGTTACTATCGTTCTGGCTTCCTCTGCCCAAGGTTGCGGGTTCGACCTCGGCCCAGGTCGATGGGATTTATGTGTGCATAAATGTGACAGGCCCATGTCAGTAGATTTACAGGTACGTAAAAGAACTCCTGCGGGACAAAATTCCGGCCCATCGGCTACGATCATAGGCCTAAGTTGCAATACATTCCCGTCATTAAATAACCATAGGCCTAGGCCTACATCCAACCAACTATTAACAGACCTTAATTGAACCGTTCGAGGAAGTAAGTTTTCAACTGCTTGAAAACAAATAAACGCATTTATATCTGAGAGTGTTGGAAAACATGTTGCTTAGGAAAATATTTGGGCCTAAGAGAGATGAAAATGGGGACTGGAGAAAACTACATAATGACGAACTTCATGACCTGTACACTTTACCAGATATAGTAAGGGTAATTAAATCACGGAGGATGAAATGGGCTGGACATGTTGCGCGCATGGGGAAGGAAAGACATATCTAAAAAATTCTGATTGGGAGACCCGAAGGGAAAAGACTACTTGGAAGACCTAGACGTAGGTGGAAGGACAATATTAGGGTAGATTTAAGAGGAGTAGGATTTGCGAGGGAAGGCTGGAATTACACAGAATATGATTGAATGGCGGGATCAGGTAAGCGCGGCAATGAACCTTCGGGTTCCATAAAATATATAATATTCCTTTAGCTAGCTGAGGAATTGTCTATTGCTATTGAGTAAGTAATGAGGGAACAAGATCCTCAGTAAATATTCATTATTTGTGTAACATTTCTTTGCTTTTATAGATTGAAATTCTTTAGGCTATTTTTAAAATGTGTATATAAAGATCCAAAACAGTCAAAAGTGTTAACCTAGAATTTGCTTATTCGACGTTGCTGTGGTTCACATTAACTCGGTTAATCGAGACTGTACCGTAATTCAAGTCTTAACTTTTTTAATTATTGTTTTACTAGTTACTTGTGATAAATGCCCACTCTTCGCTTCTTTAATTAGGCCTACTTTCTCCAGTATGTTGCAATACTTTGTATAGGCCTAATATATAGCTTATAGGATAAGCAGTTAACCATCTTTTATTCCTTAAGAGACTTTGGAAAGCTAGCCTCACTGTGTTGTGACACAATATTTAGGAATTAACTTAATTTACTATCAACTTTGTCATAGAAATACATAGTTTCACGATTTTCATTCGCTATATCTTGTTTGAAATTTAAGGTTGAAGCATCGCTCATTGCTGTGATCATATTATTATGGGTGTGCTTGCTAGCTGCTGTAATGTGATTAGTTGCAAATGTTGATTTTTGTGATAACTGATAAGTAATAGACTACACATTACTGGTCCTTGAGCAAAGATAACTTAGCGCAGATATCTCGAGTCGGTTCGAACAAACACAGATAATCTATGGCCAATTTAAGCATGTTTGAGCAAAGATAACTTATTGACAACAGAAATTATCTAAGGCGAAATGCAATGTGTTTGAGCAAAGATAAGTTACTGAATGCACAAATACACTAAGGTTATTTTCAAGTACGTTTGAGCAAAATAAGCTGACAGCAGGATTTATCTAAGGATATTTTCAGTATGTTTGAGCAAAGATAATATTCTGACAGCAGGAATTATCTAAGGCGAAATTCAGTGTGTTTGAGCAAAGATAAGTTACTGAATGCACGAATATACTAAGGTTATTTTCAATTACGTTTGAGCAAAATAAGCTGACAGCAGGATCTATCTAAGGCGATTTTCAGTATGTTTGAGCAAAGATAACATACTGACAGCAGGAATTATCTAAGGCGAAATTGAATGTGTTTGAGCAAAGATAACTTACTGAATGCACGAATATACTAAGGTTATTTTCAACTACGTTTGAGCAAAATAAGCTGACAGCAGGATCTATCTAAGGCGATTTTCAGTATGTTTGAGCAAAGATAACATACTGACAACAGGGATTATCTAAGGCGAAATTCAATGTGTTTGAGCAAAGGTAACTTACTGACAGCACGAATAAGTTAAGGCCATTTTCAATTGCGTTTGAGCTAACTATGCTGACAGAAGGAATAACAGACTAATACTAGTGCACTATTTTTGAGCGTACTATCAGCAGGAATAATCTAAAGTCAATTTGTTGAGCAAAGATAACGCTGATAACACCAATGCGTAGAGAAATGTAGAGGGGTCTAAAATATAAATAATGGAAATGAATAAGGTTGTTATAAATACTGATAACACGAAGTAAAATAGAAAACGGAAGGCACAACGCAAATACAGTAGTGGTAGTGGAGGTGAAGGACGACGAAATGGAATGCAGATCGTAACTGTCACCAGAGAAACTGGTTACCGTACTGTACGGGAAAGCCATCTGGAAGCTTCTCCCGGTGATAAGGGGATGTTGTCATTACTCATTACTTTACTGAACCTTACGCATGAATTATTATGTATTAAACTGCAGTCGAGTTAACGGGATCTTGAACCTGAGGACGTCTCTTTAAATCTCCATTCAAGCTGATGTAACAGTTATGCAAGAGGTCCATGAAAAATGTCCTTGAACAGCACATTACATTATTCTTTACTACGTAAACCTTCAACTCTAGTGTTTCAGCGTTGTTAGTTATAATCATTGATCATACATTTATTATTTAATTTATGTTATGAGAAAAGTTATAGGCAAAAATCAATAGGTAATATCATGAATACTTTTGAAATATTGATAAATGCACGATCAGTGCAGTTGTGAGGGAATTTCATATGCACCAGTTGGTGTATATAATAACCAGGCTTTTAAACTTAGTGCCCGATCGAATATGTTAACAGCAACCGTACTGTACAGACTTTGCTCGGCGTATGCCCTAGCTACCATATGCTAGTTCACGTGATAGTAAACAAACCGTAATACAGATATAGGAAGACCACAAAATAACTTCTCATTATCTAAACTCACATTACAATCATGCAAAACGATACTTTCTCCTGTTTGTGTATAATAGTCCCTCCCAAATGTTTCAATATATGTTTGTGTTTTAGAACACTTTACTTTCGGCATGCCGAACACGTATTATAAATTTAAACACGCACAATGACAAGGTACACTGTTGACCAATTTGAGATGCACCTTACTACGAGAGCATTCACTTCTCAGTACTACTATCAATGACCGTCTTATCAGCCTATGCAATCACCCTCCACCCCCTATACTCAGGTTGTTGGTAACCGGAATCGACTCCCTCTGTGGGTTCGGGCACTAAGTTTTAAAGCCTGATAATAACTAGGGCAAGACATTTGATGATTTTGCATCTTTTTTTTTTGTATCAAGATTAAAAGATAGCTCGAATATATTTAAATGGGTACCATGAAATCATTGATTAAATAAGGGCAATTTGTTTTTGAATTTTTTGTTATTTTGAAGGTCATTTTTGACGATTTTTAGGACATTTTCCACATTTTTAGGTCATGTCTCAATGGCGGAAAAGAGGAGCTTATCCATGTACAAATCGTTAGGCTACTTTCAGACTACAGCCAATCGTTTCATTTGAGAATCTCCGCCAAGTGTTCATAGTTCATTTTAATTCAGGTTTGTTGTAAACACCCAGTTTGTAGCAATAAACAATGAAATAATTTTTCTTTCTTTTTTAAATGGCACATATTTGCTAGGGCAATATGATGGGCATGCCAGTTCGGATTTTTTTTTTTTCACTAAGGATGTTAAAGTAGTAGGCCTATAAATTTACTTTCTTCTTTAGTAACAAAATAAGTGTATTTTATATTGTAAATTCATGTAAATTATAACGTACTGTCATCCATTAAATTGCTTTTTGCAAGTCATTACTTTAAAAAACTTATTATAAATCATAATGATAAATTTGTGGTCATTTTTTAAAAATTATGTCTTTTTTCACGATTTTAGGTCATAAAATGAATTTTTTATTTTGAATTTTTTCACTATTTTATGGTCATTAAATGCCTTGTCCTAACAGTAACTATTTGACGATAAATTATAATAAATATTAGAATGCATTTATTAGTGAATATACTGTAATATAACTATTTGAATGCCTTATAAAATTATAAACACACCATTAAACGACATTCATGGCATATAATCGATGTAACTTTTCTGTGAACAAAAAAAGTCACAATCATTGTTTGCTGCTGTAAATGATAGAAGTTATGATTTGGATTGAGCATATTATAATTAAAAAATAAAATGATGAAATTTATGTAAAAACTTGGTTGGTAATGTTTTAATTATTTTACTTTAAATAAATTATTTAACATCTAGCGATTGATTTAACAAATGCGGACGAAGACGCGGGCGCCTGATAGGCTTCTATATAAGAGCAAGTGTTTGCCTGTCTGTCTGGTCATATGTTTGTGTCCTATGCTCAAAGTTCGTACATGAATTATGAGCGAAAAATAGCAGGAAACGTCATTTTCAACGCTATCGCACCATCAGTTTTCGCTGATATATTTCAATTGTCAAATTAATTGCAGGTGGCCTTGCTCCGCTGCCATGGCAACGAGCAAAGAAGAGCATAGCGAAATAACTTTTTGAACATAACGCATCGAATTGTCAATCGCTTTGATTTTATTAGCCCGCGCTGTTCGATTCATTTGTTTAAAACGTTATTGAACAAAAATGAGTTACATTTATTATGGTTGGCAATTTTAGTTACACTTCAGAAATAGATTTCTTGGTGCTGTTTTAAACGTTGCACTATTAAATGCCCTTGTAGCTTAAGATTTAAGCGTTTTCACAAGTGAAACAAAATTATTTCCTTTAGTAGAAATGTTCACTTCATTCGCAAATCAACCACACGTTTCCTTCAACTATTCCACTCAAACGCTGCGTGTTTCATATTGACCAATAACGTTTAGCAATTCCTCAGATATAGACCAATCACGATCGTTTATCTTAGAATATCCTTCCTCGGAACGCAAGGATGCATTTTTATCTGATAAAACGTCAACTCGTTACTGGCCAAGTAAGGTATCAATATGCGGTGGTATACGTCACATGCTGCCATTGAGCAAAACGAAAACACATTATTTATACAACATAAGTTGTTTGGATATTGAAATAATAGACATGTACATTGATTAAAAACACAATTTCGATTCGGTGCAAGTCAGTTCGTGTGCATTTATTCTGTTCTGTTGTTAGCTTACCTGAATGAAGTTAACTATGTCTTATATGCACAATTAGTAGCACTGGTCTCAACATAGTAACTAACTCGAATCGATGCATGGATGGTTGATTCATAGTATGCCGTGATCTCGCAGCTGTTAGTTTTGTTTTTTATATAACAACGCACGAAATTAATGTTTATTTGTATAATCCGTTACATTTTATTCATAATAGTCCTGTTCCTGCTGCGCAGTCGCGAATCTATCGATAAACTCATCAACTCCCGTGGGACAATCTATGAAAAATTATCTTCGGAAACATGCTTCTCCCATGGTCCACTGAACGTGGGTTGTGAAAGAGTTTGAAATGCAAACAATCTATATGTCTTAGCTCCACATGGGAGGACATAATATAGTTTAATATAGAAAAAAATAATTGGTTTGTTGTCTAAAAAAAGCGTCTTTTATATTGATCAACCGGGTTGATATACGATCAACCCGGTATGTAAACATTGAAACCAACAATAACTTATAATTAAAAATGAAATAAGGTAAACTGATGTAACAAAGTTCCAAAATGCCTTTGTTTAATCATAAATTACAATTATGATATGCAGAAAATACGTTATTTTTGTAATCGATTTCCCAGTTAACCTCCAGATCGATTCATTAGGCAGGGATAACGATAGAACATAGGTCTAGTTTGATAAGCTAACTGTACTGCATGTATCAACATTGTAAAACAATAAATTGTCATGAGAACTGATTTGCATTTAATAAGTTCTTTCCAATATATTACTATAAAATAGGCACTAAATTAGGCATTTCTCAGGTACCGGCCAACCGATTTGGTCCAAAATCAATATACTTCTTTCCATGGACGTTATAAATGCGTATACCAAGTTTCATGAAAATCTGATGAAGCGTGTTTGAGTTATCGCGCGTACAGACACGCAGACAGACAGGTATTTTGCCGTCCACCACACAATCTCAGAAAGTACCATTCTGGCACTTAATAAAATTATGAAATTCATGTCATTTATGCAGAAATGCAAGATAGCTGCCTCAAAAGGGGCTTGAAATCTGTTACCTTGCTGATAACGGAAGCAACAGAAGAATGGACATCATGGGTCTTGAGAGAAAGAGGGACTTGGGTTTCATATTGATCCAACCGTTTGCTTTGAACGAGATTTCGAGCAGCTGCCAGAGATTGACTGGGAAAGAAAGCAAATATATGAACCCACAGTTCACTACAAGTACACAATAAGGGAGGTCTCTGGCATCGGACTAATAATGATTGGTAGCTATGGCACTGTAACAAAACTTTTCATAGACTTGTGCAATCACTTTCATTAAGTAAATATATAATTGTTTTATGAAATTGGCCTTCTTATTTTGTGGGACTCTATTTGGATCAAGCGAGATCATTTATATGATAATTCTTTTCAATAATGTTGATAACATTTTCCGTTCATGTATAATTTATTTTATATAATTAACGAAATTCTTGTTTCCTTGTTTGATATAATATTTTCTGGTTTCATTTAATGCAGGTTTTGTTTTGTTTTATTTTATTTTTTTGTTTTGTTTACTTGTATTTAACATGTGTGTGTGCGCGCGCACACACACACACACACACACACACATATACATATATACACACACATGTATGTACAGGGTGTTTCAAAAATACTTTTACAAACTTCGGGCATGGGTTCCTTACACCAAAAGAAGGAAAAGGGTTCATATGAACATATGTCCCATAATCCTTGTTTTCTCCTTAGGAACTGTTCAACACATTGGTACACTCATAACACGTCAACACACGAAACTCATAACCAGGGCCCGGATTCTAATGACATGTCATCTTTTTATTGATGCTGCATAGGCATTGCCAACTTGTGGATAAATCCTAATCATGGCCTCTAGATTACAGAAATACATTTTTATTAGGTCATTTTTTGTCATTTTTTGCTATTTTATATTTTTAGGGCATTTATTTCAATTTTAGGTAATTATTTTGTCATTTTCGTGTCATTTGCTACCTTACTTAGTCATTTTCATGTATTTACATTGAGTGTAATAACTTTTTTCGTCGCTAGCGGTGCTGTTTTTGAAGTGTTGTTTGGAAGAAAGAAAAAATCGGCATGTCTCAGTCGGAAATGCGAATGCCAAAATTTTGTATTATATTACTATTGTTATTAGATTGACTTGGCACCAGAGTCTGCCACCTGCTTGGATTTGAGAGTGCAAACTACTGTTTACCCTCAATAAAGAATGTGCCTAATTTTGACTCACCAGTGCCTCAGTGCCACTATAAATTTCCGTGAGAAAAGAACATTCAACTTTGTGTGTACAATATTTTTTTTATAAATAAAGTATCAGTTTTTAGGTCATTTTTTATAATTATTAAGTCATTTTCTTTAAAATTTAGGGTCATTTTATAGGTCATTTTTCAAACAATTTTAGGTCATCAGAATCCGGGCCCTGTTCATAACAAATGCTTGAAATGTCCCCCCTCTTGCTTCTAGACATGCATGCACTCGTCGAATCATGGACTGTTTTCACCCTTTCAAACACTCCGGGATGGTGTCGAATGGTTTCGCAGGCTTCTATGACATGTCGATGAAAAGTCTCTTCATCCGGGATGCCTGCTCCATAAACTATATGTTCATATTAACTTTTTTCCTTCTTTTGGTGTAAGGAACCCATGCCCGAAGTTTGTAAAAGTATTTTTGAAACACCCTGCAGGGCCTATATCATGTCCATATTATGTGTGTCCAGAAATTCAGTATGATAAAAGATTTAAATACTAAAAAGTACACATAGTCACATTTATCTAAAAGTATATACAAATGTGATTGTATTATTTCTTCGTAGGTTTTCATAAGTCAGGTTAATTTAAAAGTAATGTAACACCATTTCTTAATTCATTAATCATACTAAAATTATATAATTTTGTTGTCATTGAAATATTTTATAACACATTGCTCACAAAGGTCGTCACTGTCTATACTGTAAATAGTTTGATAATAGTGCAAGAATGGATGATTTCACTATCATAATACTATGTTGTTGTATGTTTTCTGCTGTTTTATTTTGTTGTATCTCATTTTCGGCGATGATATTCCTGTCCCATTGTTTAGACTAGTATGTATGTGTCATCTAGTATGTGTCATCAGGGCCGTCGCGTGGTTTGTTGGCGCCCGGGGCAAGATTTCGTCAGGCGCCCCCCCCCCAACTCAATCCCACGTGCACCCTCCCGACATTCCACCTATCTGTAGGGATTCAAACACAAACACTCAGCGAGCGATGTGACGCGACACTATCAAATACGTATAAACACAATGGGGTTAAACACGCAATGAGCGACGCGACTTGGGGCGACGTGAACTGGACAAGTTCCAAGCCGCATCGCGTCCAGTCGCTCGTTAGCAAAGTTGCGCGTCGGGTTGCGTCGCTGTCTGTGTTTTTGTGCCCAAAAGAGACACCTAATCGGTTTACCTCACAAAAATACCAGAAATAAAATTATTTAAATTTTTTAATAAGATTGTATTGAAAGTCAAATTAATGCAAGTTTAGTAATGTAAGGAAATCTTAACAATCATAAAAAAAATACTATAGGCGTTATTAATGGACTACAAATTAATAGTGTGCGAAACCTCGTTACATACATTGAATAGAATATAGAAAAGGGAACCGCGTTTATGAAATTAAGATAGAGTACTAAACATTAAATGGCATTCGCCTGGTTTTTGCACCAGCAAATGTCGTTAGAATTTCCACCAAGTCTATTTTTTGTGCTTCATCGTTTTCAATGGACAAGATGGCCAGAGAATTCAGTCTCTCCTGTGACGTAGTTGATCATAAATATGTCTTTATAAGCAAATATTTATTTTGGGATAACTTAGCAAATATAGGCCTAAAGTTATTGGTGTGAAATATTTATTTGTTCAATAAAAACATACAACGCAATATTCAAAATTCAGTTATACCTAACTTTAAAAAATATGTTCTGTACATCCTACTTATTTTTTCAAATTTTGTTGTTTTATTTTTGCCGTTGCCACGGCGCCCCCCTGGTCGCGGCGCCCGGGGCGATCGCCCCGCTCGCCCCGCCCACGCGACGGCCCTGTGTGTCATCTTCAGTCTCTTTACAGATGAGAGGTATCTAAAATAGTGTATTCATCTGGAGCGTTGTGAAGGCACTCTACGTCATACATAATTTTATATATCTCACTATCGGAATGCAATTCATTAATGCAGTAATGTAAGTTTTTGTAAATTCTCTAGCAGAGAAAGCAGTGACTCAACCTGTTTTAAAATTGCTTTGTTTGTTCGTTTATTATATTTTGGCGCATTCTTGTTACCTCGCACTGTCCATCCGGCTCTTAATGCGTGAGCCTGGGGGGTGCGTGACGCATGAGAGGAATGGGGGATGAAGCTGTTTTCCCCCAGTTAAAGTACCTCCAAGAATTGTTTGGTTGTCATGGCAACGAGGATGAAGTCATGCTTGTACAACAGGTGTGTCAAGCATGCGGCCCTCAAATTACGAAATGCGGACCCCTAAAGTCCAAAAAAATCAGTAGTAGTACGGGGATTTTGCACCTATTGCCGCCTTCTCATTCCTAATCTCCATCTGTCTCAGTCCAAGACATCCTCTTCTTGGAGTCCTCTCCTGTCGATGATCTCTTTAATGCTTTGGTACCAGGATCTTCTCGGTCTCCCCCGTCTTCCTCTTCCAGGTGGTTTCCACTGAAGCATTTTATTCGGCCATCTATGCTGATCCATTCTCCTTAAGTGTTCAAACCATCTTAAACATCTTATTTCAATTCTATCTAGGTCTGCCTCCTTCGCTTCCATATTTCTCCTTTAGTACGTTCACATGCAGGATTCAGACCGATCTGAGTCCGATCCCAGTATTGAGATCGCCATGTAAACGCGGACTCAGTCCGGAATGAATTTTCGATCCAATCCTCTGCAAAATGGAGGAACGGATCGTTTTCAAGTCGTATTCAATTCCATGTAAACGCTAGCGAACTCAATCCTGGTGCGCGCGCATACACTCGCATGGCGTTCGTCATTTGTTCGGTCAGCTGATCGTCAATTTAATAAAAAATATTTACTTACACTATAATATTAATATTGTTATGTTACTCTTTTAATCTATAATTTGTTTAAGCGAGCATTAATAGAACACATACTTTTTATTATTTTTAATCACAGAATAAACACGGCAATTGTTTACATAGGCTAGCCACACAAATAGCCATACATAACCAAGTTAGCCAATAGTACAACAAACAGGGAACGTATTGAGTTGGAATCGGATTCAGATAGATTTCAATCCCACATGTAAACGTGGTACTTATCTCTAGATTCCTAATCTTTTGGGTTCTTGAAACTCCTGCACTTCTTCTTATGTTCCATTTCTACTGCTGATATCTTCCTTTTGTATTCGGCTTCACTATTGTAGCAGAGGACAATTTCCACTAACCCTTTCCCCATATGTAATTTAGTTTTTCTAGATATGTTTTTATCCCACCATACCGAGTTCAAGGATCCCAAAACTCTTCTTGTGTGCCCAATACGTGTTCTAATATCTTCTAATCCATCCCCAGTAACCAAAGTGCCTAAATACTTAAATTACAATTACAATTACAATTACAATTTATTTTTCCAAATTACACGAAAAATACAAAAGTTGATACACCACCCGAAGAAGCAGAGCTTGTGTTCGGGGGTGGTTCAGTTCAATTCTACCTGTTCAATTTTCTCTCCCTCAGTAATTCAAATGCAGTGTTCATCCCTTGAGTTAGTGACCAAATATTTGGTTATACTTATATTTATGGTCATTCCATATTCCTGGTGTCATCTTATCATGAATTCCGAATCTTCAGCGTCCTGAGCAAAAATCACCTGGTCATCCGCAAAACTTAAAGTAAATAGGTATTCCTCATTAATAGGAATACTCATTCCTTTACAACTCCTCTTCCAATGGTGAAGTACTTTTTCTAAATATAGATTAAATGATGGTGATGAGAGGCTGCATCCTTGTTTAAGACCCTTCCTCGTATATAAAGGTTTTGAGATATATGTACCTTGTTTAATATGTGCCTTAAGGTCTATTTACACTCAGCAGTGACGTGACCGTGGAGTGACAGGCAAGTGCATCTACCGGCGAACCTGAAAACATTCTTCTATGCAATTGAGTGGTATTGTTCATACTCGTCCGGCGCTTGGCCGTGACAGTGCAGTCAGTGTTCCCGCAGTCGCAATACAGTGAAACTCGGGTAGTTCAATTTACACTTAGCAGTGACGTGACTGTTGCGTGACAGGCAAGCCTGAAAATCGAGTGGGGTTGTTCTGCCGCTGTGCAGAAGTACGAGCTTAAAATGCTCATGGAAGAAGAGCCAAATGCAGTACCATATGCAGTTTCTCATTACTCTGCTGCTACTCCAACATATTCTGGACAGCCTTCTCCTGCAGGAAGCTACACTGAGTGTGTTGTAGCGAATGGAAATCAAGATTTACCTGCTGGTCAAATGCAACCGGCAACCTATTCAGTGCAACGGTATTTAGAGAATTTCGGTCAGGAATAAATACCTATCAAAATTAATTACAAATTAATTACAATTAATTACAATTACAATAATTACAATTATTCTTTTTTACTCATATATGAGTTTTCGAAGTGAAACTTCTTTTTTTTAACTATGAAAATATTTTTCTTGTAATTTTATTAAAATAATAATTTGTTACCCAGTATTTGTAAATTAACACTTTAAGTTTAAAACAAATTTTGTAATAGTTTAGTTTAAGTTTAAAAAAAATTATTTAATAGAATAATTTGAAAATCTTTCTAAACATAGTTTAAGTAGAAATGATTTTTTTTTTTTTACAAAAGATCAAATTTTATACTGTGCGCCTTTGAAAATGTTTGTATACTATAATTTGAGTTTTTTTTTTTTAAATTCAAAGTTTACAGTATACTGTATATTCTATCGTACCATGCATACCTCAAACAAACTGCAAGCCGTTCCCTCGGAGAAATTGTTTTTCTCCATTTTGTGTCCTGCTTTTTCAGGTTGACTTCCAGTTTGCTCAACAGAATGTTAAATGCACTTTCTGACATTCTGAAGTATTCGTGAAACTTTGCTCCATCGTCCATCAATTCTTTATAAATTCCCCTTCTATTCTTCTCTTTTTCCAGGCCTCATGAACCCACTTCCGTTTTCTCACTTGTTCCTCCTCCTCTTAATCCAAAACAAGAGTAATCATTCATAAATCAGCTTCTGAGAATTTCGCCATTTTCCGTGGCATTTGTTACTATAGTAAACGCTGACTGATGTCGTTCATGCCACGTTATAGTGTGAACAGAAATCACTGCGGGATCACGGGCGGTGGGAATACGTGCCGTCACGTCACGTTCACCTCACTGCTGTGTGTAAATGGACCTTTATTGTTCGTATACAGCTCTTGTGTTATATTCAGAAGCCATTCGTCAATCTGTATCTGTCTCCAAAACAAAAAAAAATTGCTGAAACCTGATTTTCTATCAGCACAGAAGACAAGAATGTCTCATAAAATAGGTCTATTTATTTGCAGTGCCTGTTCACCAGAAAGCGTTAAGCTCAAAACAATAAAAATTGACCGCATATTGAAATTATTAAAGAAAGCGGTGAATTTTATTCGTTCCAGACGACTGAATCAACATCAGTTCTCTACTGTGATTGGTTATATAGGTAGTGAATTTGAGGGCTTAAGAAGTTTGCTAGCTTTCTTGCCTCCAACTTTTAAAACGTTTTTGGCCCTTTCGACAAGAAATAGACGTTTTCTTGGAAATGAAAGTCGAATCACCCGATAAGCTCTCTGATGATAGTAATTGGCCTGTAGATTTTGCATTCATGGTAAACATTGCAGGACATTTAAAGCCTAAAAGTTGTAAGTAATGTTGCGTTAAAGTTCTTTTGTTTTGGTTATTCACACCATTTTCTGTGTACTGTGTTTAAAAATGTATTGACTGTAATTCAAGTACACAATAGTATCGAATGGAAAATGACATGTAGTGTTTTATTGTAGCCTATGGTGCGTTAAAATTCACAAGTTGGGCGGTTGCTTGCTACAAAATATAAAAACATGTTTAAATTAAAAAAAAAAAGTTATATTTTCATTTTGGCATGCGACCCTTGGACTTCTATTGATGAAGTCGAGTTGGCCCTTACTAAAAGTTGAGATCCCTTTCTCGAATAGAGTGCATATCTCTCCTACCGTGTGAGCTGCCGGAACTTCAACCCCCTCTAGCCTCGTGGTTGTTCCAGTTTCATATATAATATTTTCAGTTAATTCCTTCAGTCGGATATCAACACACTCACGAACTTTCTCAAAGGATGCGACGGAAAATGATCGAAGAATATTGTCTGATTTATTTGCATTAAAATGAACGATGCATCTCTTCCCCTGTGATGTTGTTGATGCTCCATCTCAAAGGCTTTTCATAAAAAATGGTTGTAGTGTACCTGAAACAGAAAACAATAATTGATAATAGTTAACAGGGAATATTAGGAAGAAAGAACAAAGGTTAAAAGACTTAGAACAAAGTCATTTTCTCCGTATTTACTTGGTTTTCTGGGGAAATGCTGTAATTGATAACGGGAAAACAATTGAAACTTTAAACTAGATTGCAATACCAACGAAAAAATCCCTTTAGGCAAGCCTACAGGCTCAGGTAGATTTCGAAGTGCTTATGGTTTAATTTACTGTCGCTGCGTAGCACTCTTCTTCTTTAGCCTTGGCATGACAAACCCGCAATAATAACTGCAAGAAAGAGGAAAGAGCACTTTTTTAAACTTTCAAATCACGCCTTATATGAGAACTATCAATAAACTAGTTATTGATTTGTAGAGTACTCATAAAGAGCTTTCCAACGATACACCATAAGACGTGGTTTCAAAAATTTAGAATTTCCATCCCCCCACCAACCACCCCCACTCGTACCCCCAAAACCCCCGAATCATTGGTGTCACTGTGAACTCCATAGGGAATACTCTAATTTATTCCAACAAAGCTTTCCTCTATACTTCATAGGGGCCGAGATATAAATATTTTAAAATTTCAACCCCCTCCCCCTCCCACCCCTTGGGCCAATTTTGCTCATTAACGAACTTGTCCGAACTATTGGGCCTAGAAATAACATAATAAAATTTGGTTCAAATATCTTCAAAATTACGCCCGCTAGCGTGTAAAGATATATATATATATATAAAAGTTATATATATAAATATCACAAAATTTTGTTTTGAACTGGCGGTGGTTTCTTACTTAGGGAGGCATGAAACGTAAAGATATGAAAGAATTTTTCGAAAGTCATGACATGGTATCGATTGCAATAGGTAGATTTTTCTTCGAAATCAACCTAAAAATATGTGAGTCAGAAATTCCCTGGGAATATTAGGAGCAAAGAAAAAGAAAAATTAAAACAAAGTCATTTTCTGCATATTTACGTAGTTTTCCAGGGATATGACCTAATTGGTTAGGGGCAACCAAATGAAACCTTAAACTAGATGGCAATACCAACAAAAAATATGTGAGTCACAAATTTTCACAACTTCAAGGTCTTCTTGGTGGCTTATATTAGCCAAACGGTAAGTCTTATAAAATACCCTATTGCGTCAGCAGTAACGGATTTTGAGAGATGTATTAACTTAGTCCTATGATTTTTTGTTGTATCTCCATCGGCTATACGTTAGAGTCAGATTTTTTATTTCAAGTAATTTTGTGTTGCAGAAACATATCACCACTGAACTAGCAAAACGAGCAGGTAAAACCCTAATCTAAAGGACTAAAGATAAAGTTGTTTCTTTCTGACAGCCATTAAGGAATAAGAAAGTTGATACGTAATACTCTTAGCTTTCCTGATGGGTTTCACATATAACACATGGCCAAATCTTTATAAAAGGAGCTAAAATCAATCTTATATTAATAAAAGGAAGTGTCTGTCCTCCGTCTGTCTGTCTTCCGTCTGTCTTCCGTCTGTCTGTCCGCGATGCCCAGCGAAATCTACTCAACGCAGAGATCTGAAATTTTATAAGTAGGCGGACTAAAGGGTCGGAATGTGCACCTCGAAGCCGGAATTTTAATTTTCGCCTCCGTTCGTGAGTTATGACTGAAAAACTGGCAGAAAACGTGCATTTTTTTGCGTTTTAGAAGCATCAGTTTCAGTAATAAATTTCAATATCAAATAACTTACAGATGGCTTTGGCTATTTTTGTCAACATACCTCATAGCCTACCTTGAAAATAAAAGCAACGCGATCGCTTGATTTTGTAAGTCCATCCTAGACGATTCATTTGTTTAGAGTGTCAAGGCCCACAGACATATGACATTTTCAACCTACACGGAAGAAGGATAATCAACCCTAAATATGGTCAAACATTGTTCGATTTGAACGAAACTCACTATACAGGGGTTTTCTGGGCCAAGGAACTCGAATCTGAGGTCGCTTTTACCAGGGGACGCTACCTAATCGTGGAATGCACTCCACGTGATTTAGGTGTTAATAATTATAATTTGAAATAATTATCGCGGGGGAAGCCGCGGGCACATGCGGGCACATGCTGTTTGTCTGTCTGTCCACGATGCCCATCGAAATCTACTGAACGCAAAGATCTGAAAATTTAAAGATAGATGGACTGAAAGGTGGGCGAATGCACCTCGAAGCCGAATTTTTAATTTTAGCTTTCGTTCGCGAGTTATGAGTAAAAAACTGGCAGAAAACGTGATTTTAGCGCTGTCGAAGCATCAGATTTCAATAATACATTTCAATGTCAAATCAATTGCAGTTGGCTTTGGCTATTTTTGTCATACCGTGGAAATAAAAGCATCGCGATCGCTTGAATGTTGTAAGCCCACGCTGGTCGATTCATTTGTTTAGAATGTCAAGGCCCGTAGACATATGAAATTTTCAACCTACACGGAAGAGGGATAATCAACATAGACCTAAATATGGTTAAACATCGTTCGATTTGGACGAAACTCACTATACAGGGATTTTCTGGGCCAAGGAACTCGAATCTGAGATAGCTTTTACCAGGCAACGATATCTAATCGTGGTATGTAATTCACGTGATTTAGGTGTTAATAAAATAATGATTTAACTATTATGCTCTTAATTTTTAATTCTTGAAATAATTATCGCGGGCGATCGCTTGATTTTGTAAGTCCATCCTGGACGATTCATTTGTTTAGAATATCAAGGCCCGAAGACATATGAAATTTTCAACCTACACGGAAGAGGGATAATCAATATAGGCCTAAATATGGTCAAACATTGTTCGATTTGGACGAAACTCACTGTACAGGGGTTTTCTGGGCCAAGGAACTCGAATCTGAGGTCGCTTTTACCAGGCGACGCTATCTAATCGTGGTATGTAGTCCACGTGATTTAGGTGTTAATAAATATAATGATTTAACTATTATGCTCTTAATTTTTAATTTTTGAAATAAATATCGCGGGCGAAGCCGCGGGCACATGCTAGTTGAAAATAAAATCATGTAAAGTGATGTAACAAAGTACCAGAATGCTTTAGTTTAATCAGTTATAATTGCAATTATGATATGCAGAAAATAAGTTTTTTTTAATTGATTTCCGAGGTAACCTCCAGATTCATTAAGTAGAGCTTCAGGGAGAACAATGGTCTAGTTTTTTAATCAGCTTTAAATCGTCCAGCATCAGCAGAACTATACAGATTTGTGATGTCTTGGCAATCGCACACTCACATAAAAATACAAAAAAATATATGTCAAATTGGCCGGCTACGGGAATTGAACCAGAAACAACCAAAATGTGAGTCCAAGACATCTCGGCCACCTCGCTCAGTTTAACGGTCTTGTTTGATAAGCATACATAAAGTAATAGTGTTATTTGTCATAGCCAACCGCATTGCTAATTCCAAAACCGTATATGATCACAGTAAAACAATATGTTGTCATAACTAATTTGCATTTGATAAATGCTTTCTAATATATTACCATAAAATAGGCACTAAATTGGGCTTTATTCCCGTACCAGTCAACCGATTTTTCCCAATATCAATAGGGTTCTTCCTGTGGACGTTATAAATGCGTATACCAAGTTTCATGAAAATCCGATAAAGCGTATTTGAGTTATCGCGCGTAGAGACACGTGGACAGACGGACAGACATTTTCCCTTCCCCACACAATCTCATAAAGTACCATACTGGCACCTAATAAATCACAGCTTGTAAGTGATTGGAAACAAAGTATTGTAAATCATGTCAAAGTTGTGGGGGAGGGGGAAATCATGTCTGCAACATTCACACCTGATCTGGAAACAAATGTATGATGACGACAGAGCATGAGATCATGACATCTAAATAAACTTTATTTAAAGCCTATAAGAAATACATATTATGTGAAATTCCAGTTTCACTTGAATGAGAAGATTGTGACAGCAGCCTGACAATGTTTGTCTGCTTCAAGGTTTTTGCCTGATAAACGAAAATAGTGATTTCACTTAGCATCTACCCCAGTATTCCTTGTATACATCCTTGTGTTATCTTATATCGCGCTAATCGCATACCTAGGAGTCCCTCTACATCGCCTCGAGGTTGTGAGGTTGAAAAACACATTAATTTAATATACTTTATATTTAATTATAGGGTGTTATTTAAACAGTAAGTATTCAGATTTGTGAAATAAGTTTTTAGTTTTTAATTCTATTTTCTAATTCTATTTTCTAATTTTAGTTTCTATTTTAGTTTCGACTTCTATTTTCTAATGATATTAAGGTAGAAGTTAAGTGTAGACTCAAATCAGAAAATGCGTGCTTTTAGCTGAGAAACTCTTATCTTCTCGTCTTCTGTCCAGAAATCTAAAAATAAAAAGTTATAAGACAGTAATTATCCTGCCGGTTGTATCATATGAATGTGAGACATGGTCGCTTACTCTTCGGGAAGAACATAATCTGAGAGTGTTCGAAAACAGGGTGCTTAGGAAAATATTTGGGCCTAACAGAGATGAAAATGGGAACTGGAGAAAACTGCATAACGACGAGCTTCATAACCTGTACTCTACATCGATTACAGTAAGGGTAATTAAATCACAGATGTTGAAATGGGCTGGACATGTTGCGCGCATGAGGAAGGAGACCCGAAGGGTAGGTGGGAGGACAATATTTTGATAGATTTAAGGGAAGTAGGATGGATGGAGTTAGCACAGAACAGGGTTGTATAGCGGACTCGGGTAAGCGCGGCAATGAACCTTCGGGTTCCATAAAATAGACCATGGGTGCGCATCTGTGACACATCGTGTCACTGTGCGGTAGGGGAATTTCTCCCACTACAGTCGTCCTTGACGTCAGCATAAAGCAGTTTCGACGTGACACTGAACATGAAGAACGGGTTTCTTACGTCATAGCAAGGGATGGGGACTAAAACGTTTCCCCTCAGTTGCTCACCTATGAAATAGACAATATTCCTTTAGGTTACTTAGGAATTGTCTATTGCCATTGAGTAAGTAAGTAAATTCTATTTTCCACTGTTAGGTAGATTCTAAGAAAAATCTACTGAGTACTCTACAAATCAATAACTAGTTTCTTTATAGTTCTCATATAAGGCGAAATTTGAATGTTTGAAAAAGTGCTCTTTCCTCTTTTTTGCAGTTATTATTGCGGGTTTGTCATGCCAAGGTTAAAGAAGAAGAGTGCTACGCAGCGACAGTAAATTAAACCAAAAGCACTTCGAAATCTACCTCAGCCTGTAGGCTTGCCTAAAGGGATTTTTTTATTGCTTAATCAGAATTTATATATGAAATGCGCTACGTGTCATAAGATTTCTTTAAATCAGTTTTAAAAGGAGCAATGTTACACACACTTATTTCCAACTCCTGATCTTGGAATTTTAGAAGTTGGAAACCCTATGGCGTGTGATCCAAAGATTTTCCTTTGGAAGGAAGTTCCTTGAAAGGGGATGTAAATCGGTTAAAGAAAGAATGATGGTCTAAGCGGCCTGTCACACTGAGCTTCGATCGATTAAGACCAGCCGACTGCCATCTTGCGCTCTCGACTAAATTTCTGTTCCTTGTCACACTGCATCGAGCGTCATCGATCAACGAATATATTATAGGTTATGTACCTATATGATTTTACTAGGTCTACTCATCACTGTATATTAGAGGTAAAGTATATTACCTTATTAGGAATACGAATGCCTATTTCCTGCACATTATCATACTACATGTGTTGGGATGTAAGGTTTAGTATTATGCCTACTATATCAGGCTACATCTGTTTACTTCAAGCTTCCATCAGTCGGCCGAGCGAAGAGGTTTGTTGTTTGTTGTAGTTCGATCGCCCACCGCTAGGTGGTTACAACTCGATCTATTTTTGTGTTTTTTAAATTAAATTACATAAGAAGATATCGTTTTAAATGCCTTAAATGATTCGTGCAATTATATTTCATTCAAATATAAGTTTAAAACGACATTATTGTGTAAGTTAAATCTTCCAGCATCAATTCTGGTGGGTACGAAGTTTGCCATCGACTGGCGATTGAAAAACGGACAGGTTTGATTTCACAGACCAGATGATCTCTCACCCTCGTTGTTGATCGCTGGCGATCGATGCTATATGAATGGTACCACTGCTGTCTATATATAATATATAATATTATTATAGGTTCGTTATACCAGTCGGTTGGACGCTGTCCCTCGATCGATCCAGTGTGACAGCCCCTTTAGATCCTTAACTTTCTGCTAGTTCCATTTCCGCAAACTTCTTAACAAGTTCGAATTCAACTTTGGTAGCATTTTTTCTGTAGTAAGAATCATTCGGTCAGATATTTTCCCAAAGGCAGTCTATCAGGATATAAGATTTCTCGAACGTACTGTACGGTAAATCTAACAGATTGCTTTGATTAGACAGTGGAAAGACAGGTCTCAGCCTGTTTACCCCGTGATTGTGGGGTCCCAGCATATCTTGAATGAATTAAAAAATATAATGTGTTTGAACAGTATTGACAGTGCCTTGTGGTCCTTGAAGCTCGTGCGCCTTATGTAGGCCTACTGTTCAATATGCCACAATCTCAAACCCCACCATATTTATTGTGCTCTGGGTTCATCTTCTATAATAACAAGAGGAAGTGTTTGTCTGTCTGTACGCGATGCCCAGCGAAATCTACTGAACACAGAGATCTGAAACATTAAGCATAGATGGACTGAAGGGTAGCCGATTGCACCTCGAAGCCGGATTTTTAATTCTCGCTTTCGTTCGCGAGTTAGGAGTGAAAAACTGGCAGAAAACGTTAATCTTTTGCGCTATCGAAGAATCAGTCTTCGGTAATAGATTTCAATTGCCGAATCAATTGCAGGTGGCTTTGCCCTTTTTGTCATAAACTCGGAAATAAAAGCATCGCGATTTTTTCAATATATCTCATGCAATTATCGATCGCTTCGATTCTGTGAGCTTACCCTGGTCGATTCATTTGTTTGTAATGTCAAGGCACGCAGACATCTGAGATTTTCAACATAGACAGAAGAGGGAAAATGAATGTAGACCTAAATGGGCAAACATTGATTGATTTGGACGGGGTTTCCTGGACCAGGGAACTCGAATCTGAGCTCTCTCTCTCTCTCTCTCTCTCTCTCTCTCTCTCTCTCTCAAAACGGCGCTTTCTGATTGTGGAATGCACTCGAAAGCCGGATTTTTAGCTGTTTCATTAAATTATTAATCGGTTAGTATATGAATGATTCGCGTGTAAGTGTTAATAGATGTGTTTTAATAATTTTGCTCTTAATTTTTAATCTTCGAATTAATTATCGTGAGCGAAGCCGTGGGCAACTGCTAGTAATCTCTAAAATATAAAAGGCTTTGTCCTGACTGACTGACTGAATGACTGACTGAATGACAGGAATCAACGTACAGCCTAAACTATAACAGGTAGAGACTTGGAATTTTGACAGTACCTTCGTTTCATAATGTAGGTGCTCACTAAGAAAGGATTTTGAAAAATTCTGATTCTAAATGCCAAAAATTAAATGTTTTTGAAAATACTTAATCCCTTTTTACATAGAATTATCCATTCCAAATCACAGAATATATTGTTGCCAAATGGTATCAGGTGGGCTGGGAAAAAACAAATGAAATGCACTTTTGACAAATAAGAGAAGTTATCAAAATAATTCATGTTATAAATAAATATTACAGAATGAAATCCACTAAAATAATGGAATCACATAACTTTCTCTACCCTGGACATAGAGAAAACAAAACGAGGTATGGTAATGTGTATATTATTATATTATATCGCAGGTTTTTGGAGAGAAAAGTATGAAAGTGATAATGCTTTCTGTTTAATTTCATCTCCAAAACGGCTTTATGGTAACATAAGAGTGGGAAATTTCCCGCCTCGATATTACAATTTTATGTTACAGGAATTTCTGTTTCTTCTTATTTAAACCTCTACCAGGCTTGCTGTGCACTGTACAAGCGATGGAATGCAAAATTCTAGATCCTCTATGAGCCATAAAAAACTATATCAAGCGTTTTATGAGGGAATAGTTTGAGTGTAATAAGTCGTTCTTCCTATTTCAAATTATAAATGCCTATATAAGGACCTAGAATTTAAAATTGAAAATCCTTCATAAGCTAATTTCCAATTACAAAATACAAAACCCGGGCGACGCCGGGTCTTTTAAGCTAGTTTAATATGTTTAAAAGTGGGGGAAATTATTAAAGTACAGTATTGTTATAATCAAGTGTTGCCGTGGTTTCAAGTAGTTTACAGAACAGGAGTAAATTTCAGTGGTGGATATTACTAGAAGATTTTATTTTAAAATAATTTATTATTCGCTTTTTTGACTAAGTTTACCTATTTTTGCGGTGGTCTTCCGGGGGCAGCCATTGGCTTTTATGTTCGTACTGACTATTCCTAAAGTGATAAAGGTAATTACCGGTATGTTCCCACAGATTACGAAATATCATTTTTTCATAGTGTGTTGAAGTCACTGTGGAAAAATGGCGAAGTAGATTCTTGAAACTCGCTTATCATGTGACTAGGTTCTGACGTAACAAAATGGCGCTTAGAAAATATCTCTCGTCACGCCGGCCAGCTTACAGTCACCTTGTGATGGTCAAATGCCATGGATCAAGGCTCAAGAAATACATTACCCAGAGTAGGCTCTCTCTGTGTAATATGTATAATAAAATATATTTTATTTATCACACAGACATAAATACATACACAATACCTGTGCTCGGGCAGTTCAGTATGGCGATATCAGTTAGATATTTTTAGATATTAAATTAGGATATGAATATAGAAACTATATTGTGTGGAAGCTTGAATAAATTATACAACACGAAAACTAGAAAGGCAGAAGTTGTAAATAAACTAAAGCCATTATATAATACTGACCATGCTATACATTTAATGTGAAAAGCAGCTAATAAATCTATCTATCTTATGTTTATAACTTTTTATTGAATTTATTGTTGGCATAACTAAAATTAAATTATTTATTGAATTCAAAGGAATTGAATAATCTTGAGCAGTATTATAGCTTGAAGGGGATTGTGTTAAACCATGCAATTCTAAATTTAATTTGGTTTTTATGAATATATGTGTTAATATACAGGGTGTTAATGAATAATACCGAAATATATTACCTGTGTATAAAGGGGGCATAGACAAGCAACTTTTATTAGGAGATTTTTGCTCTGTGACGTAAAATGTGTATGCTACAGGGTATTAAAGTCATTACAATTTGGTGCTCATAAGCGAAATAGGGTTAAAATTTCCATTAAATTGGTTTTATGACTTCTTAGTGATCGATAAAAACCTGATTCTCTATCATTCATCAACAGCTGTATCATAATTTAATGTTTCCATAACCTACAAAATTTACAGACTAATCATATGACTGGCCTCCACTGTATTAGTTTTTTTTTCATTCATAAGACCAGTGTTAACAACGAAGTTCCTTTGTTTTGCATTTTTTTTTTCAAATGTTAGAAGTCAGTGGCGGCCATGTCCAGGGAGATTTTAGCCTGTAACAGGAAAAATTGAATCCATAGAGCAAAAATATCCTAATAAAGTTGCTTGTCTATGTCCCCTCTATACACAGGTAAAATATTTCGGTGTTATTCATTAACACTCTGTATTTCTAAATTTGCACAGTGTTGAGTACCATACATTATATTCAAGGAAAATTAAGGGATTAGCATATTTTGAAATTCCTCCTCACCCTATTATGCCATACTGAACTATGGGATGATATAAAGCTATATAAGCCATGCGAAAGTTTTATAGACCTCTATATAAGAAACATTTAACTGTTTGCATTAGTGCTTTTCATTCAGTCGTAATCTGATAATTTTCATATTATTAAATAAGCTCAGTAATGTTATGTTAGGGTGCAGGTGACCTCCATTGTAATTCCCTTGAATATCGAAATTCAATTATATGCTACGAATGGTTGAAAAAGTTTACCTAAAGGGTATATATTCCTGTTATTGGGAATGCATTTCGATTCCGTTGGGAATCATCTTCAGCCCTGGATTCCGAGGATTTGCCAATAACATATTTCAATACAAGTGTGGAGCTACAAAAAATCAACATCCACAAAGATAAATATACAACTACAAAGTGAATCAATGTTCTAAGTACAATCTACCACAAATGAGTGAATGGGTAACAGAATTCATATTGATGAATATATGGTAAATCTCAACAAATTCTGATTTACATCATACAGACTGACTATTCACATTGGGATTAGTGTATACAAAAATTGTTATTTCAATTTAAGTGAATTACAAATACTGTATCTTTTAAATATCTGTAATTATTTGTATGAATTCTCGTTTAAAGGTTAAATGACAATATGTTTTTTTTTATAAGAATAAATGAAATAATTGCTAATTAAATTACTACGATTAAAGCTCACATCTAAACATAAAGACTGTCATACAAGTAATCAAGGTTATAAATACATTTTACGTCAGATTGTGACAGAAATCATAATAGTGAATATATGATAAAAATCAGCAGATTCTGATTCACATTAAAGACTGTATATAAACATTGCGAAAGTATTGCACACCACTTCATTTAAGTTAGTTAAAAACTACATATTTTAATTGGGTATAGTTGATTATACCTAGGTATAAACTCTTTTAAAGGTTACATGACAATAGGTTCCTGACATACCGTATGGACCTAGACGAAACAAATTAATGACCAAGCTGTTATTGTAAACTTATATGCAAATGTAAAGACTAGCATACATTGTGAATGTTATTGGCAAAAATCCCGTGGACTTCCTAAGTAATGAGAATATTATAAGAGAAAAATTCCTCCGACACTGGGACTTGATTCATAGGAGGAAGGTTCCATCTGGCGCTTTGAATTGAACTCCGGCTTAGCTCAGTTGGTAGAGCATTGGCGCGAATAGCCAAAGGTCCTGGGTTCAAGTTGCAGTGTCGGAGAAATTTTTCTCCTATAATATTCTCAAGTAATGTCCAACAGAGACAATAATCTGTGGTTCATGAATACTTACATATATCCTTCCTAAGTTATATATGAGGGTATAGGAAATTCTTATACAAAAAAGTGAAAATATAGTTTGTATTAGCTCCAAAATAATTTAAGGAAAGATACTAAAATATTTTTTATCTACTGTTATCATAACTTTAAAACTTAATAATTAATATTAACACTGTTCACTGTTTCTTATGAAAATAGTGCAGTAGTTTAGAGTATTCAAAGTATTCGTATTTATTAGAAGGGAACTTTACCGTAAAAGTGTAATAAACCACGTCATTGAATTCTTGAAACTTAATTAGACACGAATTATTAATTTTTCTTTCTTATCTGAATAACATACATTCAATTGCAGTTTCTTTACGTAGAAGTTACATTCATTGCCGACTTTCACTTGAAATGAAATGATTAGAAGAATGTTTGAGGTTTATTTTGTGGTCAATAACGGAATAAGTTGCAGAAATTCCCACATTTCAAAGTAGGACACATGAGTGAGTCATACATTTCATGTGCGTTAACTAAATTAAATACCTCAGGGTGGGGAATTTCCATGTATAGTATTAACTTTACAAATACGGTTAAAACTTTTAAGATTCAGCAAACATATTGATGATTACAATTTAGAAAATTATAAATATGATTTTAGTCGCACTCTACTTGACTCACAGGGCTGAGATTGCATCGGACCCATAATCCGTGAATAATAATCAATGACTAACTGCTGGATCAGTTTCAATAGTGCCAACCTTAACAAGTTGTGGCTTTTAATCTTGGTGGCGATCAATTTGTCGACTACTTTAGCACGGGGTGCACTAGTCGCATCATATTTAGCTGCTGGGCCCTGTTTCATGAAACTTGCTAATAATATTAAGTTAGTTAATAATATTAGAACTCATAATATTATTTATTAGTTAACTAAGTCTTGTTTCATAGAGATATGTACACTACTCATAAAATCTCTTCACTAATATTCAGTTCATCAGTCAGCTGATTGATTTGGAGGTTATGTCTGGATTGTTGTTTCTGTTTTTTCCCTACTTGTCTTTTTGTCAATACTATTTCAGAGCAGCATGGGCTACATATATCTTTATAAATGTAACAAATAATAAAATCAGGTAAACTGATGTAACAAAGTGCCAGTATGTTTTTGTTTAATCAGTTATGATATGCACAATACAAAAAAAAGTCAAATTGGCCGGTTTCGGGATTTGAACCATGGAACTCCAGAATGTGAGGCCAAGATGTTACCATCTCGGCCATCTGGATCAGTTTAACGGTCTAGTTGGATATGCGCATGTAAAGCAATTGTGTTATTTGTCATAGCTAACTGTATTTTAATTGCCAAAGCCTTATAAGATCACAGTAAAACAAAGGGCTATGTTGTCATGATAACTGATTTGTATTTCATAAATTCTTTCGAATACGTATATTACCATAAAATAGGCACTAAATTGAGCATTACTCCGAAACAGGTCAACCGATTTTATCCTATTTCAATAGACGTCTTTCCATGGACATTATAAATGTGTATACCAAGTTTCATAAAAATCCGGTAAAGCGTATTTGAGTTACCGCGTCTTTAAAATAGACACTAAATTGGGTTTTACTCCGGTACTGGTCGACAGATTAGGTTCAAATTCATTAGGGTACTTTTCTTGGGCGTCATAAATGCGTATACCAAGTTTCATGGAAATCCGATATAGCGTATTTGAGCTATGGCGCCTTTCTAATATAATCTATTAAAATAATCACTAAATTGGGCATTACTCCGGTACCGGTGAACCGATTTGGTTCAATATCAATAGGGTTGTTCCCATGGACATTATAAATGTGTTTTCCAAGTTTCATGAAAATCCGAAAAAGCGTAGGCCTATTTGAGTTATGGTGCGTACAGACACACGGACAGACAGACGGACAGATATTTTTTCGTCCCCCACACAATCTCATAAAGTACCATACTGGCACTTAATATATCAAACGTTAGAGGATTTGATATTATAATGACGCACGTGGGATACAAAGAAGGAAAAGACGCAGGTAGGTTAGGATACCATCACTGTAAACAGGATATTTAAGATTTGACCTAATATGGGAAATGGATGAAAAAATATCGTTCAAAAAGTAAGTTAAGAACTGACGTACAGTGAGTTTACCAGTACAAAATGAGATGGCCACTGAAAAATAATACTACATGAACTCGATATTTAAATTACTAACTTATTTTAATCTCCTTCCTAACAACAGTTTCATTCAAGTTGGCTTTACTTTCAAAGTTTATCCACTAAACTTATGACGGTAGCCTATTCTCGCAGTGAATGATAACATGTTAATCTCTTAAGAATTACTCTAATGTGGCTAGGGTAAAAATATTGCAGCTTACTGCTAAGGTTTATTACTGCTTGTGTTATTCATAATTTATATCTGACACAAATGTGTGTTTGCCAAAAGAAACAGAACAATTTCCAAGTTTTTTTGTTGCTGTAAAAGTTCAAGTTAATTCTTTTACAGACTATTCCACTCATGCCGCATGTTTGATATTGACCAATAACGTTTGGCAATTACTCAGATATAGACCAATCACGATCGTTTGTCTTATAAAATGTTTGCTATTTATATGAGGATGCGGTTTTATCTAATAAAGCATCAGCTCGTTACTGGACACGTAAGCATCAAAGTGCCGTGATTAATACGTCACATGCCGCCATTCAGCAAGATGAAAACACATAATTTTATACAACATAACTTGTTTGGAAATTGAAATAATACGTATTAACATTGATTAAAAACACAATTTCGAATAGGTGCAAGCCAGTTCGTGTGCTTTTATTCTGTTCTGCTGTTAGCTTACCTGAATTAGGTTAACTACGTCTTATATACACCATTGATAGCATTGGTTACAACATGGTAACTCGAATTGATTCATGGATGGTTGATTCATAGTATGCCGTGTTCTCGCAGCTGTTAGTTTTGTTTTTATATAACAAAGTAAGAAAGTAATTATTATTTGTATAATCCGTTACATTTTTATTCATGCTGCGCAGTCGAGAATCCATCGATAAACTATAACCTCTCGTGGGATTACCTGTGAAAAATGGGTTTTGACAGATTAAAAAAAAAAATCTGCATTTTAAAAGCATGACACAGTGAACAGCGTAACTCGAACAAAAACAATATAATACGAAATTGTATATTTAGGGACTGTGATCGAAGCATGGTGACGACTTCTTTTCACTTTACTTTATATAAACGAAATTTTAATGTTTTAAAGATTTGCTCGAAAACGGTTGTAACGATTTTGTTTAGATTTTGTGCTCAAAATCCACAAACTTAAAGAATAACTATATTTTATATAGTTTAAAAATCTATATTGCACTGGGATTTTTGGTAGTGAAAGAACAAGTAGCCTACACATAGACCAATTCTGGTGAATGACCCAAAATCATTCTATGAATCAATAAAATCAGGTAAACTAATGCAACAAAGTGCCAGTATGTTTTTGTTTAATCAGTTATGATATGCAGAATACAAAAAAAAAGTGAAATTGGCCGGTTTCGGAATTTGAACCATGGAACTCCAGAATGTAAGGCCAAGATGTTACCATCTCGGCCACCTGGGTCAGTTTAACGGTCTAGTTGGATAAGCGCATGTAAAGAAATAGTGTTATTTGTCATAGCTAACTGTATTTTAATTGCCAAAGTCTTATAAGATCACAGTAAAGCAACAGGCTATGTTGTCATGATAACTGATGTGCATTTCATAAATTATTTCGAATACGTATATTACCATAAAATAGGTACTAAATTGAGCAATTCTCTGAAGCAGATCAACCGACTTTATCCAATATCAATAGACATCTTCCCATGAACATTATAAATGTGTATACCAAGTTTCATAAAAATCCGGTAAAGCGTATTTGAGTTACCGCGTCTTTAAAATAGACACTAAATTGGGTTTTACTCCGGTACCTGTCTACCGATTTGGTCCAATATCAGTAGACGTCTTCCCATGTACATTATAAATGGGTAGGCCTATACAAAGTTTCAGGAAAATCCAATAAAGCATATCTGAGTTATCGCGACTTCTTATATATTAACATAAAAGGCACTAAATTGGGCATTATTCCGCTACTGGCCAACCGATTTGGTCGAATATCAATAAACGTCTTCCCGTGGACATTGTAAATGCGTATAAGAAGTTTCATAAAAATCCGATAAAGCGTATTTGAGTTATTGCGCCTTTAAAATAGACACTAAATTGGGTTTTACTCCGGTACTGGTAAACAGATTAGGTTCAAATTCAATAGGGTACTTTTCGTGGGCGTCATAAATACGTATACCAAGTTTCATGGAAATCCGATACAGCGTATTTGAGCTATGGCGCCTTTCTAATATAATCTATTAAAATAAACACTAAATTGGGCATTACTCCGGCACCGTTGAACCGATTTGGTTCAATATCAATAGGGTCCTTCCCATGGACATTATAAATGTGTTTTCCAAGTTTCATGAAAATCCAAAAAAGCGTATTTGAGTTATGGTGCGTACAGACAGACGGACAGACATTTTTTCGTCCCCCACACAATCTCATAAAGTTCCATACTGGCACTTAATAATTCATTATTCTGTATTACTTATTACTTTGCTTTACTTAGAAAACAACTCGAATTGTAATTATCGTGCTATGTAGATTGTTCAAGCAGTTACACATTATGAGCTACTGGTATTCCTCAAATGGGCTATGGATTACTTCAAAATATCGTTAAATGATAACATACAATGTCTAGTATTTCCTCGTTCATGTCTGCCGGAAGTAACACGTATAGACTACAATTTTTCAACACTGTGTGTAAAGAGTAATATTTTCCATTTTTCTTGCGCTTGATGTTTTGGTGTTGAAAGATACTTAACGAAGATAATAAAAATCTTCCATTAAGAAAGTCTGTGCACAGTACCTTATTGAAGATAGAATTTCTAATTATAGTAGTTATGGAAATTTACGAAATATTGCCTAGGCCTATATAACATTGGTAGTCTAGTCATAAATTTTTATTTATTTTTCAAAATTTTGTTAACCCCTACAACTTATTAAAAGCTTTAAAAATAGTTTGTCCTTCGTCCTTCAAGACTGTGGCTACTGGGCTAACAATGAAACTGTTCAGGGTATCATGTGGAAAACTACCCTTAAATTTATCAGATCGATCGGTCTTCATTACAGATTGACACATGAGAACAATGTTCAGATTAACTGTAAGTAGGTCAAAACTTGCTTATATTGTTGCATGAAGAAATAAATACTGTACTGTAGACACTTAATAATAAACTTAAACTTCTGGGACTGCTTCGGCACTCTGCACGAAATTTGATATTGCGGCCCTGGGACCATAGATTGTCTGCCAACACTCTAATTTGCTGGCTATGATTGATTTATTTCGATTGCTCTATACAATGCTGCCAATAGCTTCACACGCGGGAAAACAAGCGCGAGGTTAGTGACAGATGTGACACGTGGGGGGTTTTTGACAGGTTAGGTTAGTTTAGTTTAGTTTAGTTTAGTTTAGTTTAGTTTAGTTTAGTTTAGTTTAGTTTAGTTTCGTGACAGGTAGCTCTAGCGGCAACACCATAACCATCGTCACATCGTCAGGTTTCCTACACTTTCATGGCGAGATGATTCTGCGCACCGTTCCCCCACCTTGAGGCTCAAACAAGGCGCAGTTTGGTTGACCGCCTAGCAGGTCCCAAGCTGTTGTGCTAGGAAGGCGCTGAGAATAAAGCGCGTACGCTAGTGACGCTAGTCATCACGTCGCACCAACTGTATGGCATTCGTCTGTTTCCTCAAGAAGTATTTTCATCCAGTTATTGCGGGAAAAAATCACTTCGTCCAGAAATTACGCTGTCCAAAACCATAAGAAATTTCAAATCAAGATTTTTTTCCACTGCCTCAGGATGGAAACAAAAACATACAATCTCTAGGTATGGACCAATTAGAAGCTAAGATGAAAACATGTATGGTAGTTTTATGATGCTAGAACAGCTTGAAAACGGGGACTGGAGAAAACTGCATAGTGACGAGCTTCATAACCTTTACTCTAGACCGGATACAGTAAGGGCAATTAAATAATGAAGGATGAAATGAACTGAACATGGAGAGAAAAGAAGTATCTCCAAAATATTGACGGTGAGACACGAAGGGAAAAGACTACTTGGAAGACGTAGACATAAGTAGGAAGGCAATATTAGAATAGATTTAAGGAAAGTAGGATTTGCGAGGGATGACTGGATGGAGTTAGCACAGAATAGGGTTGAATGGCGGGCTCAGCTAAGCGCGGCAATGAACCTCCGGATTCCATAAAATAGATATTCCTCTAGCTGCTTAGGAACTGTCTTATTGTCATTGAGTAAGTAAGTAAAAACAGCTTTTAACCTTAAAGGACAAGTTTACAGTATATTTTATCTGTCCGTTTTTATTTTATTCTATAATCTGCTTTTATAATTAGCAGGGCTCGAAATTAAGGTGCAAAATATAGCCTCTCTGTCATGAATGTTAAAATATCTGAGAGAAAAAAGATAACATGTAAATAACTTTATGAGAATTAAATCAAAATGGAAGCACTCCGAAGAAAAATATTGTGGGATTGTCTTCTTTTATTCAAGGTATGCAATCGAATTCCGCTGCTATAATGAGTTATCTTTAGGCCTGTTATCAACATCACTGCTTGAAATCAGATAAACCTGCTTATACGACGAACTGGGTAACTTTAATGCCGGTTGTCGACCAAGAGCTAAGCTAACTTAGCTTAGCTTAGCTCACATACAGTGAGGGATTTCATATATAGTTGTGCAGGATTTTATATGTAGTTTTGTCGGCACAACTACGTTGAAATCCCGCACTGTATGTGAGCTAAGCTAAACTGGTCGACAACCGGCATAAAACATGGCAGTTGACGCGAGGCTGTGCGCTACTGACATGAACATGTTTTCTCCCATGGGATTTGTCACACACAACTTTACCATTGTCTTTGCTTAAACTTTGTCATTTCCTGGCACCGTGACCTGGCGCCCATTGTTTCCGGTCGTGAAATTGGTGGGTCATATTGTTCTCACTTTACCTTCGAGCAGAAGAAGAAACTTGTCTGGGCACTGTACAGACTGCTGCCACTTCGTATAGGCTACTATGATGGGATAGAATACTGAAAGCTTCACGACCTCAGTAGTTCGCAAATCGCAATACAGAGTGAGAGCAATTAGTTGGGTTTGGATGTTGATTACGTCTTTTTTTACTGAGCGGTCTAGTGCAATGCAAAGATATCGTTTGTATTATGCATTTTTTTAGTTCAATTAAAATTACGTTTTCTTTAATTTTGGAGAATTATTTGGTTATTTTTTTTAAATGTTGTCTTTTGGGGTCATTTTGTCACACATTATTTTGTGAAATTACTCAACTAAGACTTAAATAGTAGTTTATAAAAGCATTTATTTGAAAATACCGGAACTGAAGTAAGAAATGTTAACCTGTGCAGATGACTTAGGTACCGGACCGGGTGTTGTACTCTGTAGAGCAGTGGTTCCTAACCTTTTTCAGCTGACGCCCCCTTTCGAATAACATGATATCCTCACGCCCCTTTGATAGTGATGGGGAGAAGAAGGCCTAAAAACGTGATTGTCAGTATTTTGTACTTTAAAAGATCTCTATAATACTTGTAAAAATAAAATTAATATTGTTCACCTCTTTTATTATTCATATTATTCATATTTATCCTGTGATGCTTTTGCTGTCTCACACACGCACACATAAAACACGAAAATGCATATCTAATTATTGTTAATCTTATTTGAGTCTCAGTACAGTTCATAAAAAAAAGTTAATGTAGAAACACAAATGTCCAATGTAGAATTAAAAACTGAATATTAATGAGACGATTGGCACTGTTTTGCTTTCATCAGCTCTGAGATATTAGGTTTTATGATCGTCAGAGCACAACGCAGATCACTCGTATCTGGTATTTCGATTTCCAAATTATTATAAACGTGTTTAGGACAAGATATGACTGTTTAATATGACAGGGAAAATATAGTTACGATTTATAAGAATATAAAATGTAAATTCAAACTGTTCTGATATTCTTGTTAATTACGGTATGTGTCTATGTATTGGTTTGGTTAAAGTTAACCGATTAAGGTCCGGTATTATAAAGAAAGTTTAACTCTGGTTTAGGTTTAAACTTGAGTTTTCATGTTATTGCGTATTATAAACCTTAACCTGCAGTTAATCTTCAGTTTAACTTTACTGGAACTCATCTTCGGTTTAACTAGAGGTTAAGGCATTGTTTCTAATAATCGTGCCACTAGCGCTATTGAAGTCCACACAAAGTTCATCCCACGGATCTTATTTTTGTCTCCATGTCGTTGAATCGGGTTTTCTACACTCAATCACTGCACTGTATTTTTTTTTTTTTTTTTTTTGCCAGATCCACGAGAAGTTCTGTTTCTTTGGCAGAAAAATTAGCACATCGCTTAGCATTCTTTTCGTTAATGCCAGCCATTTTTGTTACTCCAAATACAGTCTATCTTCTTTTGTTTGTGGGTAAACAACGATCGAATGTCATATTTTCTGAGTCAGCAAGTCTACCAACATCTTGCACTACAGTTTAACTTAACTAGAACATTATAAAACGGCAGCTACAGTTAAACTTTAGATTAGGTTTAACTTAATCTGAAGATCAACTTTGTTTATAATACCGGGCCTAAATATTCTTGTCGACGGACAAGGCAACGACACTAAATCAAAATATGAATTTCCGATTGTTGCACGCCTCCCTAAGAAGAGCCTCACGCCCCCCGGTTGGGAACCCCTGCTGTAGAGCATTCCCCAAGCTGCGATCTATTGAGACCCAGTGATACTATTGCGTATCCGCTAAAGTGACTTAAAAGTACTTAAGCTGATAATTACCTAGAAAAATCAAATGTCTATGCTACCACCAGCAGGTACTACAAAGAAAAATATAATTTAACAGACAGAACAGTTGTTAGACTGATGAAAGGGGTAAGAGGGACTACTGTACTTATGGCCGAGTGCACCAATCTCGGTATTCAGAATACCGCGGTAAAGTTGCTTAGCTTACCCTGGTAAAGTCTATTTTCGTTGCATCGTGCTCGGTTTCGACTTTTACCGCGGTAAGATGCAAACCGGCCGTGAAGGAGCTGTAAAGTGAGAAAACCGCTGTTTTCTTTCCAAGATGGAGATCAGCGTAATGTATCATATTTATGATATCTAGGCCAAAAGCTAATTGAATATAAAGAATAATGAGAGACAGGTGGGATCTATTTGAAGAATGAACGATGGTGCATATCTTTGCAAATACTGTGCTGTAACATCGATTGAAATTAACTTCCTTTCTTACCTCAACTAAACCAGGTCCATCGAGTAGGCTAGTGGGCGTAACCACGATTAGTACGATTAGTACAGTATTTATGGTGTTTGAATTCAAACTTTCAATTCAGACGACATATATAGGCAATATAATAATCCATTTTATCCTTATGAACATTTATTACTGAACAATAAAGCGAGAAATAAATGAAAAATGGAAAACCTGTGGGCCTAGGCCAACTTTGCAATGAATGGCTACATGCATCACGATATAGCCTATGTACCGGTATATATCGTGCATGTAATCAATTTATCATACTTGCACACACACACGAACATAATTATAACAGCCCTTTCATGGCTATGTAGATGATTTTGCACCTAAAATTTCCACTGGTCGAACGGGAATAAAAGTGAGGCTATGTCGAACTCAGAAAAGAGATTTTTTCATGGTGTTGCTTTGCCTTAGATATCACAGGTGAGATAATTATTCTTTAAAACATCAATGTTATTTGATTGAAATGTACAGTCATGTGGGGTCTATTTGAGGAATGAACGATCTTTGCAAATACTGTGCTGTAACATCGATTGAAATTACCCTTTCTCACCTCAACCAAACCAGTAGGCGAAATAGAGTCATTTCACGATTGGTACGGTATCTATGGTGCTTGTATGCAAAGTATGAATTCAGACGACATATATACGCAATATAATATTCCCTTTTATCCTTATAAACATCTTTTTATTGAATAATAAGGGAACAAATACATTGAATTCGGGACCCCAATAGCCTGCCAGAGCCACCGTGACTGGCAGACGTGCAGAGAGAGAGCGAACCTAGCGGCCATGGAAGAAACTAACACAAACCAACACAAAATTTCTCCATGGGAGAAATTCATAGCAGAGTAACCGCGATATTTCCAAGCATTAGCAAACCGCGATATTTTAGCAATGGTGCACAGAGATTTTGAGAATACCCCGGTATTACGTTTACCGCGGTAACGAAACGGCTGAGAAAACCGGAGAATGGTGCACTCGGGCATTAGTATTTAAGAACCTTGCTACTGTATCCCCTCCTTGTTCGTGAAGTTCTGTAAAGATTTTGGTTTAGACAAGGGGTTCATTTATTAGGTGGCAAGAGGGGCAATAAAGGGTTATCCTTTCAATTCTGAGAAACCATTTATATACCCAACAGTGATTCGTACTCTGTCATATCGTAATTTTCAAAAGATGTATTAATTCTATAAATGGTTTGAACTTATCTCGGCGAATACTATGTGAAAGATTTTTACGGGCTACCAGCCGAGTCGAGGTTTAAAAAAAAAACTCCGAGCTTTCGGACTCCATCTCTGAGTCCATCTTCTGGGAAACTGGTAGAGAAGGCGGAAAGGACCTGTATATATAGGCCGTAGCAGTTGGTGAATTCCAGCCTATATATACAGGCCCTTCCGCAGTTTTTAGTGTGGGGATGTAAAGTAGTTAGGCCTATGCTTACAATTCGATGTAGTCAGTAAGTTGAGTAGCAAAATTAGCTTTCTTTTAGATTTTGATTTGTGATTCAGTATTTTCCACTTCTACTCATGTCCGTTCCGTGAATTATCCTGTAGATTTCTGCAAGAAATCTTACTAATGTATAGCAAATTTCAACTCCTCAATATAACAATAACCCTCATATAACAATACAATCTGCTGGGACTCACAAATATCGTTGTACGGATGTTTCACTGTATATGCAATTTAATTTTAAAAATTCTGATGTGCAAGTCACATAACTTCCTCTGCCCAAATAAAAGTTAGTAGTATTCACATATCCTTGTACAGAATCGCAAGGCAAAATTTTACGCTAATTATCCTATAAATACCTGATAGCCTCTTCTTTGGATGATGAGACTAAAAACGCAGACTAGCCTATATAACAAACTAAAAAAAATCAAGTGACTGCAGACGTTTATTGAACTTTCCGCCGTTAAGAATAATTTCCGAAATATATCGAATATTTCCCTCAGATACTTCTTTACTCTATGCATGGCCAACAATACATCTTTCTCACTTCACATTCTTATATAGAATAAGAGGCCGTGAAAGAGCGCGTATTCAACTGTTCACCACGCAAGACAAACTTTCTACAAACAGTGGGCGAACAGTGAGAGGCTTGTAAGTAGAGAATTTTTTTCGACAAAAAAGTGTCAAATAAAAGTTTTAGCTCTCAGTGTAAGCTTATGTCAAAAACTGAACTTCGAATTTGGGGGGTCGATAACAGTATTTCCTCTAACTATAGTACCTATGGTTGCCTACGGGCAGAGGAAGAAAGAATAATAATAATAAAAAAAAAAACTTATACTTTATACACTTGGCGGACGCGTCCCATCCCCCCCATCCATATATATATTTTTTCTGAAGGGTGATGAAGGATTCAGCACAAACTGTTGTGTTTCTCTCAGACATGAGATCGGTCCAGATCTCATCTCATCACGCCTCAGGCGAGCCCTGCGGCCATTGGCCGGTGAGGAGAAAGGAGGAGTTAAGAATCAAGCAGTCTTAATTCCATTGGTAAACATCAACCTCTCTAATATGTAACATGTGTCTCCACAATGATGGTCCAGTGCTCAACATTTGCATTGCAAACAAAGTAGGCAAAATAAGGCAGCATTCAGTTTTCAGAACTGAAGAAAAAATGGTGTGCGGTGGATGCAGTAGGCCTACCATTCAAACAATTTATTGATTAATCAGAATTTTGTTTTTAAAAAGCTGTTCATTTTTAAGCAAAAAATATTTAAAAATTTATATATATATATTTTTATTTGTGAATTTAAATGCAAGCTGTAATATATAATTATACATCTAATGCTCTTTTCCTGCAGATTAAATTTTCCAAAACCCGTTTTCCTGGACTATTCCACTCATACGCCGCGTGTTTGATATTGATCAATATCGTTTAGCATTTCCTCGAATATAGACCAATCACGTTAGTTTATCTTATAATATGTTTGATAGGAATACAAGGATGTGATTTGATCTGATAAAACGTCAGCTCGTTACTGGGCACGTAAGGCGCGGTGATTAACATGTAACATACTGCCATTAAGCATAACGTAAATACATTATTTTATACAACACTAGCTTAAAAGGCCCGGCGTCGCTCGGGTTTTGTATTTTGTAAATGCGAAAATAACTTATGAAGGACTTTCGATTTTCAAACTCGAGGTCTTTAAGGTCTTCATATAGGTATTTAGAATTTGAAATGGGGAAGAACGACTTATCACACACAAACTATTTCCTCAGAAAACGCTAGATAAGCTACAGCTTATTATAGCTTATAGCAGATCCCCGCGGCTTCGCCCACAATAATTAATAGGAAGATTATAAATTAAGAGCAAAATAATTAAACTATTATATTTACTAACACTTTGCACACGAAACATTCATAGGTCTAAATTAAACGATTGATAGGCCTAATTAATGAAACAACTGTAAATCCGGCTTTGAAGTGAATTCCACGATTAGAAAGCGCAGCATGGGAAAAATAACCTCAGATTCGAGTTCCCTGGCCTAAAAAAAAACCTGCATAATGTTTGTCCATTTAGGGCTATATTCACTATTCTTCTTCCGTCTAGGGTGAAAATTTCATATGTCTGCGTGCCTCGACATTATAAACAAATGATTCGGCCATGGTGGGCTTATAAAATTCGAACGATCGCGATGCTTTTATTTCCAAGGTATGACGAAAGTAGGCAAAGTCATCTGCAATTGATTTGACAACTGAAAACTGATGTTTCGAAAGCGCAAGAAATGTAGCCTACGTCTCAATCCCGTTTTCACTCATAACTCGCGAACGAGAGCTAAAATTAAAAATGTAGCATGCCTTTGCGGGAATGTATTCAACAACTTCCCAAAGTTTCATGGTGATCGGATGAATGGCATAGTAATGCATAAAGGACAGACACACATACATTCATTTTTATCTAGGCTATATAGGAGTTCTATATAGATTACCCGTCGTGCGTTGCTGCAATCTCAGAAGATTATGAGAATTGAAATCGATTGAACTCACGATGAAAAAAATGTGTGTAAATGTATTTGACAGACAGACATATATTCGTTTTTATTTATATAGATGAAGAATGGAATAAGCCTACTGAGGCCATAGTTTCTATATTCATTTGTCCAGACTTATAATTCCGACCCTACATAAGAGATTTTACTTATGATTACATATAGAAATGTTGTAGCCTGGACCCCGAACTAAGCAACTTCCCCGGAATTTTCTGTAAACCATCTTTCATAAGAAGCATATTCCACGTTAAATAAATATTTAATATTACCTTATCATCACCTTATCATTAACTTCTCTGGCGTTTATAATAACATGAGATATCCATTGCCTTCCAAAGCGATCGCGATGCTATTGTTTCCAAAGTATGACAAAAATAGACAAAGCCTTCTGCAATTGATTTGACAACTGAAATGAATAGCTGATGCTTCGAAAGCGTAAAAAATGCACGTTTTCTTGCCGTTTTTCACTCATAACTCGCGAACGAAGGCTAAAATTAAAAATGTAGTGTGACAGAAACCTTCCCGGGAATGTACCCAACAACTTCCCAAAGTTTCATGGCGATCGGATGAATGGTGTAGTAATGCATAAAGGACACACACACACACATACATTCATTTATATATATATAGATAACCTGGTGGAAATAATATAAATGCTCATTGATTAAAAACACAATTTAGATTCGGTGCAAGCCAGTTCCTGTGCTTTTATAGCGTTTTGACGTAAGCAATTACCGTGACGCCCTCCGTCTTGTGATGCGCACTATTGGTAGCATTGGGAACTTGGAACGATTCATCGAATCGAATCGAATCGTGGACTGTTCATTCATCTAGTAAGCCGTGATCTTACGGCTGACAGAATCTTGACAACGAAGTCAGAAAAGAATTATTTACAAAACCCGTTACATTTTATTCATTATTATGATTTTTATTTCATAAATCCGTCCACTGCTGTGGCGTAGGGCATGCGTTCGCTCCTCTCACGCAGCGGGCCCGTGAGACATAGGCCTATGTCGGGTAACTTTAGGCACTTGTGGGACCCAGATATCATCTGGCCGTCATTATCATCTTCATCCCATCCTCTCCTTGTTCGGAGTGTGAATGGTGTGTCTCGTCCTATGTGTTTGTGTTGTCTCGGAGGTGGCCCCGGCATTGGGCTGATCACCCATCCTGGGAGGCCCTCCATGTCCTTGTCTGGTCAAAAAAGTATGTGATCCAAATATAATCCCTCTCCCGACTTTGTCGCGGTCCTGTAAGACCCGGGCGGCTTGGGTCGCTTAAATCCTAAAAGGGAGAGGTAAAACTACGATTAAGAAAGAAAGAAATATTTCTTAAATCCTGCACGAGATTACCTTTGATAATTAAATCATTATTGAACAGAATTTTATGATTTGTTTTATTTTGATTTTTTATTAACATCACGGTTTTATTACTGCATGCTCCATTACATAATGTAACACTACTGCTTATGAGAACAATTGCAATGCTTAGATTTCATATTTACAATTAGTTTTAGGCTACATTCACTTAATTAAAAGTCTCGAAATATATCTTATTTACAAATTAGAAAAAACATTTTAAATGTTTAATTACAAGTTCGTTTTTGTGCAAGTAACCACATGTAGGCTATGATGTAGGCTAACCTTCAAGAATGACATTCATGCCTCTAATTTTAATATTTAGCGTACAAAAATAATTTAAGGGTTAAAATACCTTGAAAATCTGTTACTTAATGTCGATATAGCAAACGTTCCTAATTTCGCACTCCCCCTAATATGGGAGTAACTTATTGTTTTATTTATTGCGAAATTAGGAATAGCAGATTCCACTACTATTTCTGTTCGCAATAAGTAAAATAATAAAGTACTGCGAAAGTATGAACGATTTACCGTACGCATTAAAAATCATCGGATGGACTACTAATGTATCTTCCTGTCAGAACAAGAGCAATGATATACGATCCACACAAATTAAATGTTAAATTGATTAAATGTCAGTGGGAAGCACATTTCTATAACTCACACACTATCAAGTTGTGACGATCCGTGCTTTGCAAGATGTTTCAATTTCGATGAAGAACTTCAAAATAACCTTACTCGCCTGAAAATACCAAACAACTTTGAAGCGAGGTGGCCGAGATGGTAACGTCCTGGACTCGCATTCGGGAGGTCCGAGATTCAAACCCCGTGGCCGGCCATTTGACATGGGACTTTTTCATGGTTTCCCCAGCCATAAAGGCAAATGCCGAATTGGATATTTACATGCCATGAATCATCCTCACCATTTCATCCTGTATCATATCCATTTAAATTAATATCAGTTGAAATTTACTCCATAAAAATACAGTAACAATAGAAACAATTGACAAGCAACAGTTCCATGGTCTACCCTACTGTACAGACACAGATATGGCCTCGTAGCTAAAAGGAGTATAAACATAGCTGAAATAAAGAAAAGAAAGAATTTTGAAGCCCAAAGATGCTTAGTAACATGTTAGGCAAATGTCCTTTGAAGATTGGTCTTCTATGCCATGGCAAGGAGTTGGAGTAGTTCACTTTGCTGCATTTCAACTTCATTAAGCTTATCTTCTGAGTATACATTTTTCTTAAAATTGAATGCAAATCTGAGAGGGGTTCCAGGAAATAACGGAGGATTGGATGGTACAACCCTACAAGATGCATCAAGCAGGCTGAAACACCGAGCCATGTACTGGGGCCCTGTCCATTCAACTATCTAATAATTGCCTCAAGACGTCATAAGATCAAATTATATCCTCACTGTCTTGCTGCACGATAAGAACTTTGACTTTTTCCAAAAAGTTTCATGTCATTGATGAAGCGGATATCGTAGCATTCCAGAAAAATCTGATGTGAAACTCACATAAGTTCCTCTACCCAAATAAAAGTGTGCTTCTTAGTGTGATCTAATATAAATATATTCTCTACAAGTAAATTGGTCGTAAACAAACATCGTATCGCATCCTCGAAGGATACGTAAACCAAATAAAATTTTACTAATCACATAACTTTCTTTATTCTAAGCATAGCCAACACATATTTCTCACTTCACGTTCTCATATAGAATAATAATCTATGTTGCAAAGAGCGCGTATTTAGTTGTTGGAACCTGATGCAAAGCTTTATTGTTCACCAGGCAAGACTGGGTTTCTACAAACAATCAGATTTTTTTCGAAAAAAAAAGTTTCAAATAAAAGTTTTAGCTCTTAGTTTAAGCACCCCATGAAAAAATACATGATCGTTTGAGCCGTTTTCAGAAAAACGCGAATAACGAAATTTTCTTCATGTAAAGTTTCCTTTAAAAATGATAGAAACTCGTCGCCAATCTTCGCGTCACATTCTCAAAAGGTACTTTCGTTTTAGGCTAAGGGCTTGTACGACGAACACCTGATATCATATTTATCTGCCAGATAGAAAACCTATCTGGAAGTTGGCCGAGAATTGCGTATTGTGATCTCCTGACAAAATCTGTCTGGCAAGACAACTTCCAGATAAGCTAGCAGGAGGATGGAGTGGCTGACAAAGTACCAACTGCTAGTTAGGAAAGCTTGGTTGAAGCATTATGGCAGCACGGCGAAGCGTCCTTGGCCACCTGAATTTTAGAACTGATGCCGGAAGATTTAATTTACACAAAAATGTCATTTTATGCTCACTTATGAATGAAATAGAATTGCACAAATAAATTAATGCACTTAAAACGATATGTTCTTGTGTAATTTAATTGTAGAAATACAAATACGAGCTGCCACACCTAGCGGACGCCTACCGAACTACAACAAACACGCCTCTTTGCTCAATGAGCTAAGGACCATTTTACAAAATTTTACTGCGTTCTTCCCGATAGCAGTTCAGCGGTGGTATTACACGACATCTTCTAGTTAAGCTATCTGGAAGTCACGTATCGGGAGGAATTGTCGGCAGGTGGTAATACAGGCCCTAACCATAAGGTCGGTTTTCTGATTTGTATAATGCCGCAATGTGTAATTGTTGTTCACATGCTCTATTCATTATTAATTAATTTAGCCATCCCTGAAGAGAAACTACTGTAATTAAAATTATTTTTGCTCGACGTAACTAATTAGTGGTACTTAGGAATATTGTTGCCGTGGATCGTAACTTGACATTCCCGCACGCAATCTGGTTGCTATGAAAACAAAACAAATTTCCTTGCGGTAAGAATTTACTTACGGCACTCATCATAATACAAGCCTTTATGGACAAGGCCCCCCCAGGACAAATATTCTGTTCCCATAACAACAAACACATGCGAATCACTTTCTGAAATATAACATCCATCTTCAATAGTGTATATACATAATATTTTCAGCTAATATCTCAATTAATATAAATAAATTGATATAAATAATCATCGTGCAAAAAATAGCATTCAATACTCGTGCCGTAAGCGCATAACGGATCCTGGAAATTGAAAAAACTCGGCGCAAGCGCCTCGTTTTTTCAAACTCTTTCCTCGATCCGTATGCACCGCTTACAGCACTTGTATCGCAATATACTTATACGTTTTAGGGAACATAATTCCTCTGTTTTCCTTACCGCATTGGTGGAGATGATGGTAATGTAGGCAAATATTAATTTGTAGCCTATTTATAAAAAAAGTTTTTTTCTTTTGTATTTACGACTGTCCACCGCTGTGGCTCAGGGGATGCGTCCAATCCTCTCACGCAGCGGGCCCGGGTTCGATTCCTGGTCGGGACAAGTTACCTAGGTGAGGTTTTTTTCCGGGGTTTTCCCTCACCTATGAGACAAATGTCAGGTAACTTTAGGCCCTTGTGGTCCCCGGATATCATCTGGCCGTCATTATCATCTTCATCCTCATCCTCGCCTTGTTCTGAGTGAGTGTGTGTGTGAATGGTGTGTATCGTCCTATGTGTTCGTGTTGTCTCGGAGGTGGCCCCGGCATTGGGCTGATCACTCATCCGGGGAGGCCCTCCATGTCCTTGTCTGGTCAAAAAAGTATGTATGTGATCCAAAGGTAATCCCTCTCCCGACAGGTCGCGGTCCTGTAAGGCCCGGGCGGCTTGGGTCGCTTAAATCCTAACAGGGAGAGGTAAAACTACGAAAAAGAAAGAAAGTATTTACGACTTCTAACGATCAATTAAACCAGAAGTGTAGAATTTATGTTATCAGTCCAATACTAGGAATAGTTTAGCAGTACTCTTAGGATTGAAGTGGGTGTAGCCTAAGGTTACCAGATTTGCTCAATAAAGCAGGGGACACTTTCCAAGTGTTGTGAAAGCCACTTTCAGACAGGAACGGAAATAGTACCGGTACATTATGCAACATGTCTATAATTGCATTTATGAAGACACGAATGGGTTTATGAAACTAGCAAAGCGCGTTTCATCATTTTCATACTAGTTTCAAGGCATTTAATTAAAATAGTGAAAAAATGAATTTATAACCTAAAATGGTGAAAAAATGACCCATAATTTTAAAAGATGACTAATAAATACACCATTATTACTGATAATTACCTAGTAGTTTTTTAAGAGTAGTGAATTGATAAAAACATTTTAATGGATAACAGTACCGGTACGCTATATGTGAATTTACTATCTAAAATACACTTATTTTGTTACTAAACGGGTAAGCAAATTTATATACTTTGACAAAGAAACCTCTAACCTTATAAATGCCGAAAAAGACCTAGAAATTGCCAAAAAATACCTATCTTTTGAAAATGACGAAAAATGTAAAATAAAGCAAAAAATGCAACAAATTGCCCTTATTTAATCAATCATTTCATTATATACATTATATATATATATATATATATATTCGAGCTATCTTCTAACCTCGATATAAAAAAGATGCAAATCATCAAATATACATTTATATATATTCGAGCTTTCTTCTAACCTCGATATAAAAAAGATGCAAAATCATCAAATGCTTTGCCAATTGCAAGGCACTTATTGAAGATAGCAGTAGGCTTATGTACTAAAATCTAACCTCAAATCCGAAGAACTTATGACAAAAATTCCTTTGATAGCGTATGTAAGCTTTTTCTAAACTGATAATTAAATTATAGTGATCCATTTTCCACAAAATTAAGATCACGAAATCTGAATTACATGGGCTTGAGAATAAGTTATTGATCCAAAAACACTTACAGACAAACACCTAATATTATCAGTAAATTTTATTAATTTTGCAGTCTATGAAACAGTTTACAACTAATATTAGCAATATTTACTAATAATTTAGAGCCATGAACTCATAACTAATATTTTTGAAAATATTCGTTTGAAACAGAAGACTAATAATAATAATAACTAATATTATTATTATTCGCACACTTTATCTTGAGCCAAACACTTAGTGATGAGCAAATGCAAGACCAAGACCAAGACTAAGGCGGTCTTGGTCTTGGTCTTGGTCTCGCACACTCAGTCTTGGTCTTGGTCTCGCATCGGTAACCCTGGTCTTGGTCTTGGTCTTGGTCTTGCATACTCGGTCTTGGTCTTGGTCTCGGTCTTGCGTACTCGGTCTTGGTCTTGTTGCAAGAGTCTTGCATTTTTCTTTTACGCATCTTACTGTGATTGATGGCGTTTACGTGATTTACAGTTACACCGATTACATGTGTGTTATTGCTTGCGAAAGTAACTAAAGCTAATTGCTTTTAGTTGCTTGAACCGTGAAAACAGTAACAAAACAACTGAAAGCTATTTCATCTTTAGCCATTAGTTATTAAGTGACAGAATGGTACTTTATGAAATTTGTGTGGGGGACGGGAAAATGTCTGTCCGTCTGTCTGTCTGTCCATGTGTCTGTACTCGCGATGACTCAAATGCGCTTTATTGGATTTTCATGAAACTTGGTATACGCACTTACAACATCCATAGGAAGAAGTCTATTTATTTTCGCTGTTGCGTTTCTACTGGCTGCAACCCCTGCAAGTGATTAGCAAAATACCTTCCTTTCAACTTGCAAGCAGTCGCACAGACGAGTTACACGTTTTCATTCCTTAGAAAGTAGAAACAGCTATCGTTTCGTTGTGTTGTTGATTGTTGTAACGTAGTGTTTCAACATGAAACAAAAACGAGTAACCGTAACAAAACAAAGTCTGTGTGGCGTTACTTTACATGTAAGAGATAAATTTTATAAAATGACTGTAAATGGATATACCATTAAAATGGTTTGTGTCCCGTTCTTATTTTAAAATTTGAAGAGTTCAGGCTACAGTATAGTAGGATTAAGCCACCCACACAGCAAGACCCATTTAATGTCCCGGTCAAGTACATATTTAGAAATCAGTTTCCCGGGGGTCCTAAACTGATGAACCAGAAATTACTGACATCTTCTCTTCCTAAGTAATACAAAAAATATTTTTTTAACTAATACTTTAAAAATCTCATATTTGGGTGGGGGGGGGGGTGCGGTCCAGACCCACGTCCTTGCCTCCTGATGTTGTCTATTTTAAATTCATAAAAAATTGTTGGTCTATACCTATCAAATTTTGCTGTTTTATTGCCATTGATATGCATATTTTAGAATTTAAAAAATGTTTAATTGGGAATAGGTGGAGCAGTTGATTTTATACAAGCATTAAAACTATCCGTCGACCGGTGTCTGAAATTTCTTATATATAAATATTAACAATAACAAGTTATGTCCAAAAAATTAAGTACAATGTCATTTGAAACGTAATATATATTTTTTGGGTAAAACTTAAAAAGGTATTAACAGTACCGAATGCATTTAAAACGTGTTGGATTTTTACTTTGCATTTTATTTTCTTATAGTGACTTGTTCTTTTTCTGTTACATGTAAACATTAATTTAGGTATTGGTTAAAAATTTCAATGTATTTCACTTTTTTATTAAGTAATTTCATTTAAAGTACTAATCAAGAAGATTCATTATTATGCTTGTATCAATGTGAGAAAACATTGTAACAGTTTTTCCAAGTTAAGGTAATTAGAAAGACCGCAAAGGACTATGGGCTGTGTGGGTTATGTTGGCACTGAAGTCATAAAACTACCCTGCCACTATTCAGCAGGTAGCCAAAAGTTAGTTACTCACTCCACTATCCCACTGGGTGGAGTAGGGTGTATAGAAAAAATGGGGGAAAACCAGAATTTCGAGGTTTAAGTAATCGCCAGATGTGTTTAAGCAGTCATATTGTCGTTTAGGAAAGAGACGTGGCGGCTTCTTACTGTAAATGGTGTTTATGTTAAGTCCTGATTATACAAATTCGTGGAGTGAGTAACCTTTCACAATAGTATGTTTCTATCTCTTTCTGTTCAATTACTGACTTCTGCCAAACATCTTCTGTCTCAATTTTCTGATCCGTGCCAACTTACAACAAACAGACTTTAGTGTCGGCATTACACCATGTCATAAATTTCTCAAGGGTCGGCGTAGCATATCTTTCAAATGAAGGTATGTGATTTACAATTGTCCTTGGAGACAATTTTCCTCTATGCTATTTCTTACTATGAGGGAGGAATGTATTGTTCCTACCCCAAGAAGTAGTTTAAAACAAGTTCTCTGCAGGGCCGTGGAGAGAAAGCAAAGGACCTCAGGAAAAAATTTCCCGGGCCCCGTCAAATATTAATTTCACCACTGAAACCCAAAGTATGCAGCAACAAGATTGTATAAAAATATTACATAATTATTATATAATGTATGTAATGGTATGTAAGTATCCTATTACTTGAAGACATATGATATTTTTGTTAATCACTAAAAAGTTAGTCATATTTTACAAAAAATAAAACCATGTAAGTTTAAAAGCTTTTCAGTTGTGCACACAGAGGTAATAATACGTGTTTTGGCAAAATGCTATCAATAATCATAAAAACTAATCACTGTACAACTAGTGTCTTACTTTTCAACTATAAATAACAACATTTAAATTATATATCGGTACCCAACTATGTTTAATCACTATGAAAAATTTGCTTGTTTTGAACAACATAAACTGAAGATAAGATAAACATATACGATTGACATAAAACTTGACACAATGACATAAGAACTCTTATTAAGTACCAGAATGGTACTTTCTGAGATCATGTGGGGGACGGGAAAATGGCTGTCCGTCCGTGTCTGTCCGTCAGTCTGTCCGTGTGCCTGTATGCGCGATAACTCAAATACGCTTTATCGGATTTTCATGAAATTTGATATACATATTTATAACGTCCATAGAAAGAAGCCTATTAATTTTGTACCAAATCGCTTGACCGGTACCGGAGTAACGACTAATTAACGGTCACATGCTTATTAAATGGCAAATCATCACTATACTACAAAGCCGCTTAGCTAATCACTGAGGGCCTTCACCACAATGCAGTCAGATGTTTGTAAATTTATTATATCACATCTTGCTTTAGATGTGAGGCATTCGTTCTGTTGTTATCCCACTTATTCCTTCTCATGTGTTTAACGAACTTTCTCAAGAGTTCGGTCTAAAACTATATAGTTTCTGAAAAAAAAGTCCAATTAACTACATCTGGCACTTTTTTGTATCAGTTTACCTGATTTTTTATTATATTATGGCAGAGTCTATCTTATGCCGATATCAGACAAAGGTTGAGCTAATAAAGTATTCAAAAGGAAAAATGTTATTGTTACTGAGACATGTAATAGGCTATACTACAAAGTAATTATTAAAAGAATGTCTTAAGAATCCACCGTCTTAAACAATAGCTTTCCTAGCTTTTTACTTTGCAAAAGTATCAATAATACTATTATAATTCAGTTGTCTAGCAAAGATATCTCCAAAAACGTCAATGCTATAAGAGGTAATGAATTTCCTAGGAATCCCGGGGATAATTTTGCAGAGATATGTACCAATTTTATATGTATTCTATGTATCAAAATTAATCATTTGAAAATTATTATTTTAAATGCCGAACGTTAGTGAGGCCTACTGTTGAGTCCAAAAGGATTTCTGCTTCTACTTTAAAAAACATAATTTTTCTCCAAGAATAATCCGTTTCAGATTACCTGATTAATTCCGTGTCATCGTTATGCGACAGGACAATACAGATAAAAAATAAACACATAAAACATAGCTTAAGCTGTTTGTTGACTTATAAAACATTTAATTTTAGAGTAAATTGGAAAGTAAAAAATAAAACCTGGTCGGCCGGGCCGGGGCCCCAAGTCTTTAGTCTCGGCTGCTCCCCCTCTCGTCCTTGCCAGCCTAGCCGAAACAGTTCCAACAAAAATGCAAGTGAAACCGGTCTTTTGCAACCGTTTCATAAAACTGTTATGTGCGCGTAACAGTTTCGGCTACAACCTTTATCTAGAAACAGCTTATTTTCCCACCTCTACCGGTAACGGTAACGGCACCTTTCAGTAGTGGTTGCTGGCTTGCTGCGTACACAATCGAGCATTTAAAACATTTTCAATATAGCAAGACTGCAAGAGTCTTGCAGTTCGGTCTTGGTCTTGCCCGAGTCTTGCAGACTTGGTCTTGGTCTTGGTCTTGCACACTCGGTCTTGGTCTTGGTCTTGCTAACGCAGATGCGGTCTTGGTCTTGGTCTTGGTCTTGCATTTTCTGCAAGACCAAGACCAAGACTGCAAGACCAAGACTGGTCTCGCTCATCACTACAAACACTCCATAATGCTGAAAACCGTCCATATAAAGAAGGCCTCGCTCGAAAAAATGAAGATCGCGACCCGTCCCCAGTATTGCCATACCCAAAAACTTCCCATTGGAGCATTCTTGAGCTACCGTCAATTTTTTTTATTTGTTTACATCATATTATTCTGAAAATGACAGAATAAATCCAGAGATATTAGAAGAACAGTTGTGGAAATGGTCGATATAAGTGACAACGAAGTTAAAAATAAAGAATCTTTAAACCAAGAAGTATCGGAAATCAGCGAAATAATAAACCAAATAAATGAAATGGAATGAAAAGCAATTTAATGTGTTTTAAGCTGAATCTGTCGTTGGAGAAAAGAACAAGTCAAGTTTTATTATTTCGTTGTTTTAATTGTGTTGTATTAATTACCTACAAACTTACGCGAAAGGTATTTAGTTAAACTAGGCTACATCAATTCAGGCATGTGAAAGTGCGTATTCAAGTAGGCCTACATGTACAATGCTACGACTTTTTAACGATTTTCTATATTCTGAAGACCGGGAGAGAAATTGTCTAAATAGGCCTAAATATATTACTTTATTCATTTCTCCAGCGATATATTCTACTATAATATCTGAATCAATATAAAATCTTTAGTTTGGTAGCGAGAGTTGAAATTGCTACAGATTACAGTTAGTTCCATTGTGACCCAGCATAAAACTACACTCGTTATATTTTCTGGTAATTGGCAACCCTTCAGAAACAACGTCAATTTCAACTCACCACCTTCTGCAATAGTCAGTCTCTTATACTGCATGCAATATCAGCTCCCCTCACCCCCGCATTTTTTCGGCTCAAGATAAAGTGTGAGCATAATATCTATTTGCTGTTCTATGAACAGTGGGAAGAAAAGGGACAAACCTGACAGTATTGGTTCTATTATAGCCCTTTAATGAGGGTCACATATTGTTCACTAAACCCTACAGTTATCTGGGCAGTTCCAAGAACTGAAGCTTTCGTGTTTTGCAAAGTAGTTTAACCCTAGTATAGCCTAATATTGAAGCGATTGTTTATATGATAATAGAGATGGGAAAGAGAATTGACTGTAACCTTCACTACATGAACATGTCACGATGACGTTGCTGTTCTGTGTGTACATTACACAAGTGTGTGTGTGTGTGTGTCTAGTCAGTTTATAGTCACTGTTATGGTAATTACTTATCTTTCAATATTATCCTCTTGGTTTCTAACAAGTAGGCGTTTTTAACAGGTAAAACCATTAAAACTGTGACTTCATACTGATGAACAGAGCAATATGCTTCACTTTATGATTTTCCTTTTAGCAGGTTATGCTTTATTATGCCTCATCTGCACCACAGTACAGAAGCTCTGGCCAGCCCCCTCTGCACCACACCCCTTCTCGCCATCAAATGTACTTAGTTCTTTTTCGCTGTCTCAGATGTAATGTGATAAGTAGGGCAATGCATTTGACGATTTTGCATCTTTTTTATATGAATGTTAAAAGATAGCTCGAATATATATAAATGTGTATCATGAAATAATTAATTAAATAAATAAGGGCAATTTGTTTTTGCTTTATTTTTCATTTTTCGTCATTTTCAAAAGATGGGTCGTTTTTTTGGCAAATCTTTGGTCATTTTAGGCATTTTAGGTCATTTTCGGCATGTTAGGTCATTTTCGGCTTGTTAGGTCATTTTTGGCATTTTGGCATTTTAGGTTTCAGTGGAGATAGAGAAGAGCATTTCCATGTACAAATCGTTACTTTCAGACAATCGTTTTTATTTGAGAATCTCCACCAAGTGTTCATAGTTCATTTTAATTCAGGTTTATTGTAAACACCACAGCAGTCTGTCTCATAGCAATAAAGATTTTTTTCTTTCTTTTTAAATGCCACATATTTGCTAGGGGAAATTTGATGGCCATGCCAGTTCAGAAGGAATTTCTTTTTCGCTAAGCGTGTCCAAGAAGTATAAATTTACTTCTTTAGTAACAAAATACGTTTTTCATTATAATATAAATTCACATATATAACGCACCGTCATAAACTGTTTTTAGCAATTCGTTGCTTAATAAAAAACTAATACTTAGTGATAATGGTAAATTTATTGGTCATTTTTTTAAATCTTGGGTCATTTTTTCACTTTTTTTGGTCATAAATGCATTTTTTATTTTTCATTTTTTTCATAATTTTATGGTCATTAAATGCCTTGCCCTAGTGATAAGCATGCTTTGTTCCCCGAGACGCTATCATAGTTAAACAATAAACTCGTTATTCCAGAAATATATCCTAACCTCGGCTAGTTCTTAATACGAGTGTTATTTTCATACCACCGTTTCTCCTTCCTTCCTTCCATTCTTAATTTATTTGTTTATTTGTTCTTTACTTCCTTTGTACTTTCTTTCTTTTATTAGTTCATTTTTATTTTCTTGTTACTTAGTTTACCTTTCGTGCTGTTTCTGTGTCTCCAATTATATCAGACGAAGCTGTAGGAAAGCATGTCCCAAAAACTCGGGAAGACAAAACAGCTTTGAATGAACATGAGTTTCTTATACTAAACTTCTCTTATTATTAATAGGGCAGGGCATTTGATAATTTTGCATCTTTTTTATACCATTATTGAATGTTAGCTTATATATCTATATATATATATATATATATATATATATATATATATATATATATATATATATATATATATACATATACATATATATAAGTGTGTAGCTTATAATGAATTAAGTGATTAAATAAGAACAATTTTATGGCATTGTTTTGAATTTTTCGTCGTTTTCAAGAGATATGTCCTTTTTGGGGTATTTTTTTATATTTTCGGCATTTTTTAAATAGTTTTCTATGAAGTGTTGTTCTCAGTATGCACCAATTGTTTCAGTGGAGTTATAGATAATTTTTTTTATATATAATAGAAATTATTACTTTCAGGCAATAGAAAATCATTTTCATTTGAGAATCTCCACTAAATTAAATTTCCTTTATTCATTTAAAATTTTAAACATCCATGTATCTCAGTAGCATTTACTTATTTTATTAGCAACAAAATTAGTGTTTTTATTGTAAATTAAATATACTGCCCTATCGTCCATTAAATTGCTTTCTAAAATCAACACATTCATTCCAAAAGGCTAATAAGAGATAATTTATTACTTTATAAATATTTTTAGGTCAGAAATATTTTTATTTTATTTTGCATGTTAATTTTTTTTATTTTTTTGGCCATTAAATGCCTCGCCTTGGTTATTAGCTATTAGATTTCGTGTAAGGGGACGCCATAAATTAGGGACCCAAGTTCTTCAGGAAGGGAGCTGTATACCACTGTAGCACGCCAGAGGGGGATTAGAAGCAGAAGCTAGTCACTAGTGGCTACGTATGCTGGTGAATCCGACCACCAGCAGCGACCACTAGCAGCGAGAACGAGCTTCTTCCTCAGCTTTTGGCTGTGGCGCGCTTCTGCAGAAGCTGTGTGTGCGTTTGGCCTTATTAGGCCTAGGCCTACATGCAATTTTCTATTTTTTGAAATTGATTTTAATTTCACTCAGTGGCGGATCAAGGGGAAGGGCCGTAGGCCCCCTTGGTTTAATTTTCATTTAATTTACTTTTTTATTCGTCGAAAGTAAGTACCTAATAAAACAACATTCAAATTTAATTATATACAAAATAAAATAAGTTAAAATAAAATGAAAGCATTTACGTACTCGCCTGAGGATTGTAGAAATCAAGTTAAATAGTAGGGCAATCGTGCCTAATTTCGCAGTATCTTTTTATTTTATTTACTGCAAAATCAGGAATAGTAATGGAAAAATAAAAACGTATAAAACAGAAGAGAAAATGCCCTCTTTGATGAATAAGATGAAATATTTCCACTACTGTTCCCAATTTTGCAATAAATAAAACAAAAAGATACTTTCGAAATTAGGGGTACTGCGAAATTAGGCATGTTTGCTATATTTATATTCTAAACGCCACAACACGGAACCTGTTAACGTTGTTTTGATATAAAGGATTAATTGACTTCTTCTGAACTATTTCAGACCACTTACTTTAAGTTAAAGGTAAAGGGTTTGATATTTGAATAATTATTTGAATTTTTATGTAATATGTAGGCTATAACCGACAAATTTCTCAACTGAACAAAAACTCCGGGCAAGAAGAGAGTCTGCTGAGAAATTTCGAGGAATCACCCAGAGGACCTAAAATATCATCAGTTTGCACTTCATTTATCTTTAATTTCCGGATGAGAATTCTCCACACCCCAATAATTACAAACCCTTCAATTACAAGTAAGCCCTTCCTTTCAGTAAGTTCTGGACTCGCCCCTGTTTTCACTCAATACTTTGCACTTCAAAATATATTTCAAGTTATCTGCAGGATGACGTTCATTGAGCTTCTATGCTTATTGTATATAATTGGAGCATTAGATGGTAAGATCATCCTTGGAGTACACCCGAATCCTATATTTATTTATTGAATATACAAATTTATAATCCTTGAGCTTCTTTAAGGGTATATTTTGACATTGTATACTGGTGTTGAATCATAAGTTAAAGAAATATAAATTATATTACGCTTCTTATGTTTGATTCTGTGGCATAAATAAAAAGAAGTCTGACGTTCACCATGTTTGATTCATTAAGTACATTAAATAATGATTTGAATAAACAATAATAACAATTCTTTATTTAGGCTAATCTGGTTGTGTTCAGAATATAATAGGAACAAACAAAAACATTTATAGTTCTAAAACATAAGTTATGTTAAATTACTTTAACAAAAATGTCTAATGCAATGGTTTTAACAAGATACTGAGAAAAGTCACTTACTACAATATTATACTACACAAAACACAATAAAATCAGATAAACTGATGTAACAAAGTGCCAGAATGCTTTTGTCGAATCAGTTATAATTGCAATTATGATATGCAGAAAAATAGTTTTTTTTTTTTTAAATCAGATTAAAATCTTCCAGCATCAGCAGAACTACAAATTTGTGATATCTTGACAATCGCACACTCATAAAAAAAAATTTAAAAAATCCATGTCAAATTGGCCGGCTCCCAGATTTGAACCAGAGACATTTAGAATACGAGTCCAAGACGTTTCCATTTCGGCCACCTCGCTCAGCTTAACGGTCTAGTTTGATAAGCATATGTGAAAAATAGTGTTATTTGTCAAAGCTAAATGTAATGCAACTTGAAATTCTTAAAATATGTCAACATTTCACAAAATGCAGTGGCAAAGTACTCCGCTAATTATTTCACAGTAACATACCTTCTGTATATAACAGTATTCATATAATACTCAATTTAAACTTGATCAACGAAATAAACCAACATCTGACTGCATTGGAGTCAAAGCCCTCAATGATGAGAAATGTAGCATTGTAGTGTAGACATGATTTTAAAAAATGTGGCCTTTAATTATTTGTTACTCCGGTACCGGCCAACCGATTTGGTCAAGTGTCAATAGACGTCTTCCCGTGGACATTATAAATGCGTATACCAAGTTTCATTAAAATCCGATAAGTGTTATTTGAGTTATCGCGCATACAGGCACACACACACACGGACGGACGGACAAACGGACAGACATTTTCCCGTCCTCCACACAGTGTCATAAAGTACCATACTGGCACTTAATAAAGAGAAAATGTTTCAGACATGACGAAATTTGTCTTTGTTGAATAGGTTTTGGTTTAGCGTAGGTTTAAATGCTGACCGCGTACAACAGGTGATGGAAGGAAGAAAGGTTCCAGGAACATGCAGAAGTTAGTAAATTCCTGTGAATAGATGAAAAGGCAGAGAAGTAGAGAAGGGGTATTTAGAGTGCGATGTGTAGATAAAAACTGAATACGATTTTCTAGGTAATAGGAGTTCAGGATTGGAGAATTTAAAGAGGGAAAAGGGAATGCAAAGACACGGAGTCAGGAGTAGAATCTGCTTACTTAACTGTATGGAATGTTAATGTAATGTGGGTGCCACTTTTTAAATACTTTTTTTCCAAGAACTTCCCCTACCTGCTGATACCCTAATCCTCTTCGAATAGAAAGATAATTAGACGTATTGTCTGCAGTCCAGTACAATATTGCCAAATACGTACCACAGCACTTAGGGCCTGAGTAGTATGGGTCAAGCTCCGTTCCCGAAAATGGCCGCCAACCGACGCCGCCCCCGACGCCACGTCACGTGTAAGACAACGTGACGCTATTATAGTCGATTCGAACAAGCAAGACGAGCCCTATCGTCCTGTGCTAGTGCCAACCCGCCCCCACGCCCCGTTAAAGAGCTATGCCCAAAAACAAAACCGACGCCGCCCCCCGACCCCACCCCCAACCCCGTACTATGGTCCTATATGACATGAGGGTACTCGTTTCGAACAATGCAGACTTCGGCAGTAAGCCTGTGTTAGCCCCACTTCGAAAACCGACGCCTGCCCCCCCCCCCCAGAGGGCTGGTTACAACCCCCCACCAGATACGAGTCTTGGGGCAGAGGTTATAATGCAAATGCCATCTAAGAAACACGTTCCTATGTTATTCATATCCTTTAGTTACAACCCAATGATAACATATGTATTGTCCTTCGTTTATACCCTTAGGCCCTATGGCTAGATAGTGTAATATTGCGCAAGGGCACATGAATACCATTACCTAGTTATGGAAAGATAAAATAGGTTTATACTTACATAACCAATTCTTCTTCCTTTCAGCATCCTTTCTTCTTCTTCCAGATGAACACTGTTACTATTACTATCAACTAAGTGAAAATGACCATGTAAGGAATAGGAAATGGTTAAGGTTATAGTTTCATTTCAGAACGTCACAACCCTATTCTGTATAATAAGGTTGTCACGTTCCTATGAAATAATGTGTATATACAAATGGCTTCACAGTAATAGAGCTGGATGATTTATTTCATCGGTAACCATGTCTAATAAAGACAGAATATCACAACTTGCAGGAACACTTTGTTTGTTATTTATATAGTTAAACACTTCGCTTTGCATGAGAACATATTTAGTCATAATGTCATTGATTATGTTAGAATTCATCACAAGGAACGTAATGTCAGTATTACGTAAAACAATGCGAGCACTATCGTATTGCATCATACAATCTTTCAAGTCTTTACATGTCTGTAATTTGAAAGAGTCTTCTTTAAACAGATAAGGTTTAGAATAACACATATTTTCACACATTTTAGGTAAATGTAACAAGAACGAAGACAGTAGGTATGGCGACAAAATAACACAAGCACCGTTTGAAGTTCCAATCTCGGCACACCCAATATAATCCATAAAGGAGTAGAATCCAAAACTGATGTACCTGTCCTTTCTGCCGTTGAGGAAATAGGTCCTGCGTGCTAATACCAAAGGAGCAACTCTCGTTGTTGGTGTCACAGCTTCCTTCACCACCACCACCTTGTCGACCTTTTTCTGTTTCTTTACAGAGCCTGATGGAACCTGAAACAACAAACAAACAAACAATACTCGTAAGAAATCTATTTTTTCATACAGAGTTTAATGATGAAACCTGAAACAAACAACACGTGTAAGAAATCTAGAGTAAAGAATATATAATACATACCTTTTTACATTTGGTCTTGCTCTTGCTCATCTCTGACGAAGACATCTCGAATGGATCTAGGATGAGGAGAACCTCTCGTTCCAGACACTGCAGCGAAACTGAGCTAGTCCAAGGTAATTGGGCTGCTTTCATTCTGAAATCAATAAGTACAGGTTTTAACATGTGTGTAAACAACTTTCTAATCTGGAAATAAATCCCTGTTGTTGTTGTGTTAAATACTTACATTGCATATCACCTGGAAAACATCTCTGGCCTCCTCCTTTCCTCGTCCCACACAGAGATCCAAGGACATAGTGGAAGATGCGGACGATCTCTATGTCAGGTGATGTAGTAAACATGTTGACAAACTCTTGCATCATCCAGCCTTCATTCATAAAGTATGTGAACAAGCAGACATAATGTCCACATACATCCGTTGTCAGTCCTTGTAGTCTTCGAGTGTTGTATAGCCATTGAATTGAGTTTTGATTTATAAATTTAGATATCCCAGGAATGATGGGTGGTAGACCATAAGAATCAAAGTAGTAGGCAAAATTTTGATTTTTGAAAAACACGGCAACCCAATGAGAACCAGGTGACGAATGAGGATCAAAGTTAATGATATATATCTTAGGTTTATGCGTTACAACACGAGGTAACATATCGCTAGGGTAAACCCCATCGAATGTTTGTACATGACGTAATGCATGGTTTATTTGATTACTGTTCATGATTCTAAAAGTCCGTAATCACCTTTCTATCTTTAGTGATTTCTATACAATTATCGTATTCAGAGTAGAGGATACAAGTGATGGCTTGATCTAAAGCCTTATCGAACTTTGCTTCTAATCTAATGTTCCCGCTAGAGGGCAAGCTTCTATGACCATGCGATGCAGAAACATCAGGCGTAAGATCATACATCAATGTAAAATACCCATTTATATACATGTCGTGAGTGATTAGCATACCGCTATTGCTATGATGGATCCCCGAACCTTTAAAAAGTGTATCGTAAGCTAGAGTAGTAGTCTTTTCATGATCTGTGGAAATGTGTAACCCCTCCGATGGAACCTGTTGACCGTTGACATACAAAGCAAAAGAACTCAAAGCAAAATGTCGAAACTCGTAGGGATTGGACTCCACTGTGCCGGAGAAAGAAGAATTTTTCACCATCGAGAATAGAAGACGCTTAGGTAGAGTACCAATGTATGCGTTATCTATAGAAATAGAACTAGCGCCTGAACTAAACGTAAAGGTTTTCAAATCCACTCTTGTGATAGGGTAGTGAGCATTATGACCTTTCTCCAGAGTTTTAATGTGTGCTAGCAGAATGGTAGGCGAAGCTGTAATCTTCCTTACGTACAGACCTGCATCGAGAAATTTAAAGAAGACTTTAGAATTGTCGTTTTCACCCAAGAGATAAAACTCTCTCTTTGCTTTGGTAAGTCTTATATGCATGTTTACACCAGGTAGTAAAAGTTTAGACAGATTGAAAATATCACCGTGTAGTTTTCCTATCATGACTAATACTTTAGAATTCTTGGACTTGTTGTATCTTTCGGTCCAACCGTCATTCTTAACATTGGCCCCTAACGTTCCGTTTAAAGCCACCAATTCTTTAGGTTCTGTCAAACCTTCGATAGCTTTATCGGCATACCAGAAACCGTTTGTCAGATGAGTTTTAGAAGCATCCTCACCGTATGCAAACAATGTTTCGAGGTAAGACCTGTAATTGTACAAGTCCTCCGAAGGGGTGATTGATGTCCCGTTCAAGGAAAGGCTGAGATGACTGAAAAGCGAATGAAGCAAGTTGTTTATTCCTGTAACCTTATCGCCTTCACCTATATCTGCCCCGTCGCTTTTAACGAATTTTCCCTGCACCATGAGTTGTACGTTTAAATCTGTATAGTGTTCGCTGTCTGCAGCAACTACGAATTCGAGAACGCTCTGTTCCACGGGAGTAATAGCTTTGCATAATGTAGTAACATTTCCCACCACCGCTGTCTGAATAGGGCTCCTCTCGAAAAGGTCAAACTCTGACTTTGTCACGGCAAACATCTTTACTCGACTGACTACTTTCTCCTCTTTACATCGTTAAATATATCTCGCATCTTAGGAGACGGCCTCTTTCTCTTTCTACCCCTACCCTTCATTTTATTCACGAGTCTCTGAGTTGATTCGTTTACTCTATTAGCAATAATATCTTTTACCTTATCACCTTCCTTTCTACTAGCTATATCGGTTAAAATATTTGCTCCTGCCGAAAGAGTTTCACGACCTACCGCTTTAGCACCCGAAAAGAGAATGGGTTTTATCATTCTAAACAATCCTCCCAAGAAACTACCTATTCCTCCACCGTGTTGAACATAAGGGCTGCCTGTGTAGAAAGGACCCAAGTTGCCTAGCCGCCCACCCGACTGATTTACGTAGTATGTCGTAAGGTGGTCCATAGCAAACTAATCCGTAAAACCGTCTACCTTCTCTTTTTAAAATGTAAAACAAGCATAGTAGGCTTAGTGCTAGTCGTTATGTTAGCTAATCTTCCTAGTTTAGTTGTGAGTTCTATACTTATCACCTGAAATTCGGATGATTCTACAGGAACATAATAAACTACGGGAAAGACATGAGTTGATGTACTTAAAGGAAACTGAATAATCCTAAAACATTTCACGTACGCATCTCCTACAAGTTGCGGTTTTATTATATTACAGTATATAAAAACAAGTTCCTTCCTACTTGTATTTGATTTCAAAGGTGTTGTTTCTGTTGCTTTGGTTTCCGTACCTACCGTTTCCGATACAGTCCCCTGAGAGTAACTAATTTCGCACAAGCCCACATCCCATTGATTCCTCTCTAGCTTTATGCTCTGTGCCAACTGCACCTGGAAACTAGCAAGAGTGTTACTAGGATAAGATTTGTACGATGCATCGCTCAAGAGAGTAACGTAAAAACCTTCATCCATTACGCTAAATCCTTAGCTTTAACCCAGGAATCAAACTCTGGACCGTAACCTCTCCAGCGAACGAGATGTTCGCTACTGCCCTTTACTTTACGAGTGCGTAAAATTTTATCTATTTTGTAAACAGTGTCTTTGCTTATAGTTACAGGTGTGAGCTCGTAACTGTAAAACTGACCGTAAATAGGCGTGTTCTTGAGATCTTCCAGTTCGTATACGGGTTGAGGAGAATGCTTAATGACCTTGACGATTCTGAATATTTCTGTAGAATAGTTTTGCTCGAAACCTTTAGCGAATTTCATTTTCTCTCTACCTATTCTTACCGTTTGCCCTACCGAAAACTTTACAGGTCTCGGTTTCACACGAATCTGTTTCCTTGCCATACGTCGCCATATTTCCAAAACATCTTGATCGCTAACCATACTTGGGGCCATTCCTGTTGTATTGTGTACGCTATCGTTGTAACCCTTCACAAACTTATCCAACACCTCGAGATACCTGTAACTGTTCTTGAAAGTAAAATATTTGTACATTTTAGTTTTTAGAGTCCTATTAAACCTTTCCACGACGGAACATTTAACATCCGGGTTCCTACACACTTGAAACTCGATTTCCTCTTTCCTCAACAAGTCTTGAAAAGATTTGTTTAGAAATTCTTTACCCCTATCGGTTCGCACAGCAACAGGATTCCTATCGGACTTTTCCAACACCTTTTTGAATCCCTCTGTCACATCGTTACCTCTTTTAGATTTTAAAGTTACAACCCATACGTATTTGGAAAACACATCTATAGCAACAAGTAAATATCTTGCGTTATCATTATGTTTTGCAATGCTTTGCACGTCGGCTAGATCAAGTTCAAACACGTCGTAAAGGTTATTTACAGAATACGGATTCCTAGGAAACTTTCTCCTAATGGGTTTATGTAACGAGTAAACATCTTGCTCAATTAGCCATTGCTCGATATGTTTATCAGTAATGGTACACGCTTGTGAAAGTTTAGCAATAGTGGAAAAACCCGTAGATGCCTCAGGCTCGTAATACAACTTGTGTAATGTTTCCTTCATCATCTCCTTTGTTTATAGGTACTCCACCTAAGCTCTCTCGATGGAAATAATTTAGTAATGATTTGTTTGTATTTAACTGTTCTAGCGGTTGTATTATCGATGTTATCATGTCCTTCGGTCCTAGTTAAAATGTCTTTGTACGTGTCGAGGTCTTCCTGCGTAACAAGCGTCATATCAACCTTCTTCCTAGTAAGCAACTCCCATAAACCTGCACTCGCATCGTATTTTATACCTTTAACGATCAAACTATTATTTAACAATTGAACTTTAGAATTACCAATCATGTACTCTCCTGTCTCTTTCTGTTTATAGATTCCAAACTGTGAGTCTACAATCTTTGGCGATGTTACATAAGCCGATAAATATTTACCTGCTACATCACCTATAACGTTACGTTTAGCTTCGTCATCGGAGATAGGTTTATTCTCGGGTGATAAATCTCTAACTCTTTTCCTCGATTCAGCTACTTCCTGTTCAAGTATTCTGTTCTGTTTCCTCTTAACTATAGGATCCTCACTCTCGCGTATTTTAGCCAACTCTTTGAAAGGATCCGTAACATCAACTGCCGGGTTTGAACCTTCTACACAACGTTTTAAACGCTTGTACTCTTTAGCACTAACCAGAAACATTTTCTGTAACATTATGTTAATGATCCCAAGACGGATAACACGGAGGACAAGAGAGGAATTAAGAATCCTCCTTTCTGTACCAAAGTTTTTCTTTTCCTTGACAAGGATACGTTCCTATCTACAAGATGTCTTAAGGAATGTTTATGTTTAAACAGTTTACGTTTAGAACACGTAGATAATTTACACTGACCGTTCAAAACATTAAGAACACATTCTATAATAGCAAGTATCAGATCTTTGTTTGCACTTTTTAGAATAACGTTTCGTACCTTGGGAGTTGCCTTTTTAAGAACTTGTAACATATGGTAATTGGATTTTATCCTTTTCATCCTTTACAGGGACGTAAACCTTTGTAACTTCCGAGGGAAATATTTTAGTTCTAAATCTAAGTAAATCGTTGGTTCGTTGACAAAAGTCTATCAGTAAATACCCGTGAGGTTTCTTTGTTGCGTCTAGGAAAGCTCTGTAGAAAGACCTCCAATCTTCGGGATACACCTGTCTTGCTAGAAAAGTAATTTGATTTTTATCTCTCAGGTTTCTAAACAACACCATATACTTTGTGTTCAAAGAGATGTCTCTGCTGTGAGCAGACTGGTGAAACAGGTTTTGCGTTATGAGAATAACCGAAATGTTTCTATGATGGCAGCCTTTTGTAAATAACGAACTCACTTCTGTCGAATAAGCTTTGTCTAGCAAATCGTCTAAAATAATGAGTCTTGGTTTAGTGCATTGTTCTTGTTTAAAGTCAGGAAGACCTTCGTGGTACGTCACCTTAGTATTGAATTTTGTCTGGGGAGGCACAGCGTTACTTTCACTAAAACACCACAGAATACTTTCGTACTTACTCACGTTACACAATTGTTGCAAATTATTAATAAGCTTAACACAGAATGTTGTTTTCCCTGAAAAAGATGGCCCTGAAACTATCAAAGAGAAAGGGTGGTCAAATTGAATTACAACCATAACAATATTTAATCATAGGTGAAGGTCCATCCAAACAATAGCTATACACTCCAAAGGCGAGGACGAGTCCATACTGAGCCGGTGTTGTCGTCCCTTCCCTATTTATACCCGAAGGGCATGGAATCATACCCTCCGCCGACTCTGCGTCTTTTTCGAAAACAGAGTCGGTATGTCTTATCCTCGGGTTCAGAGATGATCTGTGGGCCGGGACGTCTCTTAATCTTCTTCTCCGTTCTCACAGAGATAGTCGCTGTAGGATCACCATTTAAAACCATGGTTTTAATGGCTTCGAAGTTGACATCCTTCAACGTTTTATAATTAAGAGTGATACCTCTGACTTTACATACAGAGGTGGATGCAGTGTCATTACTAGGAACAGTAACTTTAAACCCATAGTTTTTAGGACCCCCGCTAGCAAATTCCGAAATGTAAGCGTCCTCCCCATAGTCTATCAATTCACTAGTCATGTCGCCTAAATAATCGCCTAAGGGAACGGTGTACTTTTTAGCGTCATCATCTGTCTGTGTGTATATTACGCTGTCCGTGTCGCAGTACAAGGCTCTACGTTGCAGATTGTCCAGGTAGCCATAAAGGGCCATTCTACCACCCGTTGTTACATAGGCACCGTGAACAACACTAGTATGAGGAAGAGAGACCTGTTCTTCATCTATAGCGATCCAATTAACCCACACGACTTCATCGTTAGCAAAAAGCAGTCTTTGAATTTCTATTCCCGGTGTCGTGAGGAACCTGTACAGCTCCTTTGGTTCTTTAATAAGCTTTGTTTTGCTTCTGTTTGGATCTTCAATGAGCTTGCCCCAGAAAGAATTCAAACAAAGCTTGCTTAAGGTTCTTTTACCAGCGTTCTTAACGATTTGTTGGGGGTCTAGCTTTACACCTTCGTGTTTATAAAACAAATCGATATATTCCTGTTTCTGGGCCTCGGTTTTCACCCAAGCAGGGTATCCGCTGGATTCCGTCTTAATCTTCAAAAATAGATTGATATAATCTACGAATAACCCTCCCTCATGGGTTTCACGCGAGTACTGCGTAACACCGTACTCGAGAAATTCGTGGATTTCAATCACTCTATATCCTTTTGCTACAGCTAATCTCACTTCGTCCACAACCCAGGTACCGGTGAGAACTCTCTCTTCCTCTTTCGCATGTTTGCAGCTACCTTGTTCGACAGTCATAACACAGGTGCGGCAAAGGGGAAACAAGAGCCTACCATTCCACCTGAAAGGCAAAACGGGATGGTAGAGCCCTTGCGGTGGCAGGACAGTACATTTTACGAGGCCCTCTTTCTTCAACATGCCAGCCGTATCTGTACACTGGTCACTAACGTGAACAGTGGGGTGACCTACAGGAAACTTGTTATATTTACATACGGATGGATATAAAGACATGATGTCGCTGTACAGGATTTTTTCGTTTTTCGTCACATCCGCTTTATGGTAAAGACGCATGGCTTCGGTACGTCCTCCGTAGACAGAGTCCCTAAGGACCAACGGGGCATCTCCGATCAAAGGATCGTCTCTGAGTGCGGGGAAGCGTTCGAGAACAACGTCGAACTTGCATTCCCACATCACGTGGACGGTATAACCCTTTGATCGGATCATGTCCAATCGGCCCATGGTGTTTTCGTACCTCTCGGCAAGGGATTCTAAAGAATCCATCACGGGTACATCTCTGTTTGGCTGACAGAGACAGCCGTGAAAATAGCAGCCGAGAAACTCGAAAACCTCACCTGTTTCTTCGCAGAAACCGTCCACCTTCCATTGGGGAAGTTCGGGAAGCCGTACCTCGCGTCCGTTACCTGCATGACGTATGACGACGTTCCTCTCCCGGGCTTCGTGGATAAGCCACATCAAGGATTTACGGGAATGCCTGTCTGCTTTTCTATAGCCGCAGGAGGGAGCAATGCCAATGGTCTGAGGCTGAAGAAACATCAATCTAAAGATTCTATTACAGGCCGATGCAATAGTGATTGCCTCAAGGAAAATCTCAATGTTGGCAATCTGTTTGAAAAGGGATTTAAAGAGAGTGCAGGCTTCTCTCAACACCGTAACATCGGCCTGGCAATACCTCTCAAGCTCTACACGTGTATTGAAAGGAAGATCCTTAACGGTCTCGTACCATGTCATAAATGCCTCTCTGTCTTTCACAGACATGGTATCGGGCCCGTAAAGCTCTCGATCGGGATGACTGGGATAGACCTTGTCCAAGTTCTCGGCCGTGTTGTGAAGATGAGGAAAATACCCCTTAACGGCATCTTTGAGATCAAAGGTCTTGGGGAAACTACGCAGAGGCAGCGGAATGAAGTTCAAGCTGTCTAGAAAGACGAGATGCTCGAGCTTCATGCAAAGAATCTTGCACCCAGACATAACCAAGTCGGGAACCCACCTTTGCCTAATGGCGTACTCGAGAATGAATTGGAGGTCGAACGCTCTTGCATTGTGAGCAATGACGATAATCTTATCGAAAGGTCTGTCCACTCTCAGATAGTCCATGAAACCCCGGACGGGATCTCCCCAGAAGGAATGACTGCGTTTTCCACATCTTGCACAATCTTCGTCCTTGGACGTCTCGCAGAGAGAGCAAGATTGTTGTGCACAAATCAGATTAGGGACGTGTAGAAAGGTATTGTCTTTAATACGAGTATCTTGTGTTGTCTCCGCATCGTACTGGACATACATCACCCTGTTTGAACTCCTAGTCTCTTTCAAAGGCGCCATGTAACAATCGTGTCCGGTTTCTGCTTGAAAACTCTTACACGTATTACAATAAATTTTGAAACATTCATGTTTCCGCTGAAATGTTTTAAACTTTCCACAGTTTAAACATTTCTGCTGAGCCATGCATACAGTGCGCCCTTGAATCTTGGTGCGCTTATGATTATCGAAACATGCCTGCCCGCGAAAATATCTATGACAGACATCGCAAATCACCAAGTCCTTGGTAGGGTCACAAGGAGGTACCGATCTACAGCAAAAGCAGACGTAATGACAGGAATGTTGCGCTCCTCTTACAAAACCATTATGACATCCTTGACAAATGAAACGTTTAGCCATTGCACCGGTCAGGTTTATTATGGTATGGTAATGTAAGGTGTCGGGATCGTATAGTAAATAAATTATTTGTTTGCCTACATTACCACCGTCGTAAATAGTAGAGTCAAGATTTAAACCGCTATACACAATTAGTCTATATGAATCCTTAAGATAGGCCTGAATCTTCTCCAGCTCAGGGATACCTCCCCCTTGCGAGAGATCGACACCCGAATCTCGGATCAACTTATCCACCTCTGCTTTAAGTTTTTTGCTTGTCATATGTCTAATATAGGATTTGTAAATATTACGATCGCTTACCCTAGCAATAGCTATTATTATTGCAAATGCTAAACAGTTCACGACTGCTTTCACGAAGACTACGCTTGTCTTCAAATGGGCAAGTACATCAACCGTACGCCCCTTCGTTGGTATACCCCTATCTCGACCGTTTCCGTTTGGCATATGGACAATGTCCACAACCAGACGCAAACGGTCGGTGGCATTAAAGCGGGCGTTCGATTGGCATACTTTCTGGACGACACTGCTAATGACTTCCAGACTGACTTGGTCTTTACGCCTGTACGAGAGACCTATGGGCTTATCCATTTCGTTTTCCTGGTTGGAAATAGAAATGCCAACCATATCATGGTCTCTCGCTTCTACCAAAGCATGGTCTATTGCCTGTTTAAGGGAACGTTCAAATGGGTTGGGTCCTGCATTAGCACCTGGTTCTTTGAGTTGTATGACTAGCTGCAGACCAACGGAATTAAATCGCTTATAGTCTTTACGACTACTTTCAAGGATTGAAAACAAGGTAGGAACGTTTCCCATAGCGTTTTCGCCTGTATTACGTGACGTCGACGCTACAGGTACATGTTCCTCCTCGTTTTCATCCAGTACATCTAATTCATTGGCTGAAGCTAGTTCTTCATCATCGGATTCGGCTACGTCGGAATCTGACAACGTGACAGTTTCTATAGCGGTATCCGATTCCGAACTTGACACTGTGTAAATCTCAGGTTCGGAGTCGCTTATCGTAATAGTGTCCATCTCGTTTTCTGATTCCGACGAGATAGTATACACAGGGGCAGACATTTCTATTTTCAAATCTTTTACAACACTACAAATATTGAATCTGTAAAATAAGAAACAAAGTAGAAATAAACGTGTATGTTACAGTGTAATATATGCTAATTAAAAAACACACACTATCACTCACCTTATCTGTAGAATGCGGTATGCAAGACTGTGAAGAGAAAGCAAGGTGGATCTATTTATAGTAGATGTTGAAATGATTTTTTAAAAGGTATGTAACGTATTTTGCTGTGTTCGTCTTACTTGTTTACCTACTTAACGATATCTCAAGGTCTTTGTTACATCATCCTAATGGAAAAAACCCAGATACCAAACCTACGTCATAGTTTTGCTCGGAGAGAGTTTTGTTATCGTATTTAGCTGTGTTCGTCTTACTTGTTTACACACTTAACGATATCTCAAGGTCTTTGTTACATCATCCTAATGGGAAAAACCCAGATACCTAAACTACGTCATAGTGTTGCTATAGGCTTAGTTGTTTACTCACTTAACGATATCTCAAGGTCTTTGTTACATCATCCTAATGGAAAAAACCCAGATACCAAACCTACGTCATAGTGTTGTTCGGAGAGTTATGTATAAAAGGACAGTATTTTACAGGGTTATGTTAATTGTGTAAGAGTTTCAACAGTTGTTCAGTCGTCGACCTTCATCTGCTTTAAAACCCTTATAAGGTAAGACTACATCTAATGTATTTTATTTCATAATCTTTACGGCTTTGTGTGGTACCTTTATTATTATTATTAAAGTAGTTAATCGGCCTCGTTCTTGTTTTTTACAGATGACAAGTCTAGTTGAGAAGTTTACTTCGGCATCGTCCTTGCCTAGGTGTGTAGGTATTTCTGACCTTGTACAGAACGTCCCTTACAATCTTTTATATGGAGTTATAAAGGAAACGAAATATGGACGGTGTGTGTTGTTACATATTCGAAACTGTGAGAGTATGGATCTGTTATCGGTATTCCTACCCAGAAAGTATACAGATGTGTTTGGGGATAAAGACATCAGTGGAATAAACAGTGGTGAAACTACCGTTAATCTAATTTATAAAGGGACTTTCCCTAACTCTAAGACATATAACCTATCATTGGTTAATGCATAGTTACCTGTTTCTACATCAAATGTTTGTTAGGTAATATACTCAAGTGAATGTGCTGATGTAAGGTTCAGTTATTTCATACGCTAATACACTGCTTATTTATTTATATATATATATATATATATACATTTAGGAGTACACTGTAATGAATATATTGAAGGTATGATTCCTGGACCTATAACTATAGGTAATTAATTAATTCTATATTGTTTTGCTTTCATCAGGGACTGTTGCATAGTAGATTTGCAAGGATATTATGAACAGAGTACAAACAGCTTCATATTGAAGGAATATGCTTCACTTGATCTTACTACTACTGCTATCTCTCGTGTGCTTCATCTGTTATTCAAACCTCCTACAGACTGTGTTGTGGACAATGGTATTAAACATTTTCTTGAACAATATTATCATGGACTGCACTACGAGTTAGGTGTAGAGAAATACGATAATATGCCAAGTATAATACAAAGTGATTTGGGTAACTGTATGTTTGTATTTGTAAAGGGCATTGAAAAAATGCGTTTTTTAAAGACTATAGTTTCAGATGATGTACAAATCATAGATCTTATGAACTACGAATGTCCAAACTTAAAATATCTACCTAAACCTAACATAGGTTGTAACTATCATAGTTTTCCAGAGGGAATGTGTTCATATAAGAATGTATTGGCTTTACAAACATGGCTGATGAAGGACGACATCATGTTTAGCTTTTATGCATAAGGGATAGTGTTTCGATATGTTTTAGAAACACTTGTGCTAAAAACAGAATAATTGTCAAATATCTGTATATTAATAATAATAAAAAAGGGATTTAATTTGTATCGTATTGTTATTTATTTATTGTATTCCCTTTTACTTAGTCCTACTCATATTATTTATGTTCACAATATTAGTTATGTAATGTTTTAATTTATTATTATTACTGACGTAAAGAGACAATTAATCTATATTCCAGATAAATCATAGTTATATATATATATATATGGTATCTATATTATATATATATTATATATATATATATACCTATTAACAAGTGTTCCCTATTATAGACCATGGAGGCATTGAAAGGTTCCATACGGGTGAGGCTCCCAGATTCTAGACATTCGGCACATATAGCTGTTAATGTTGTTGTCAACCATACACATATTTATGAGCTAATAGACCATGGAGGCATTGAAGGTTCCATGAGGTTGAGGTTCCTAGGTTCTAGACATTCGGCACATAAAGCTGTTAATGTTGTCAGCCATACCCATATTAAGAGCTATTAGACTTCTAAATAAACCCTTCCTAGCCCCATATAAGTAAGGTTTGTGATATATATATGATATGTTATGTTGCTACCTTTCTGTAATATTGTAATTGCTGAAGACGGCATTAAACGATATAGAACTGTGCTATATCCTAAAGGCAAAGGGTGAAATACTTACATTCAACAAGTTACATAGTCAGCCTTTTCGCTAAGACATAGATGTAAACTATTACCTATTTATTCTCAGTAAACATGGCTACATAGTGAACATAGGCTTGATACACATGCACACGCAGATATTGTCCCGGGTAAAAATCATTTTCATTGCGGGACTGTGCATTGTTTCAAACTAAGGTCATTTCGTTTCTATGGTACATGCATTGTTTCCTTGAATGAAGACACAACCCTTACGGAATATTGTATTAGGAACTCCCTAATAATAATAGGTCTATTGGTAGGCCTCCTTACATAGTAGTAAATGTGTAATGTCATGATTTATTATTGTTAGACGTTGCTATTATTATGGTATCTGAAACAGTCATCTCCTACGTTTGCAGAATATTATATTTATTTATTAAAGTCACCTTACATCCATACTCTTAGTAAAAACACAGATATAAACCTAGGCTTCACATATTATATAGGCCTAATAGTAGTCCCTCATTACATTGATATGTCTAGATTTCGTTCAATAACATCGTATAGTATTACATTCTTTCATTACGTTAATACAACACCTATTTCAAATTGCAGTGAATACTCTATAACTGTTATGTTATGCACAGATTGATAAGTAGTTGAGATATAATCGTTACATACCTTGGAATCAGCAGTCGGTCTTCTTCACAACACTATTCACACAAACTGAATGGTTTAATTATCATTTGATGAACAGAGTATTTATAGTGGAACCACCTGGATATATTGTAAACACCAGCATTCTTTAACCTCAGTCATTCACTCTCTCTAGATGTTATCAGTATGGAATGTTTTTATGTTTTTGTTGATACTAGCATAGTTTTGTAGACGGATATCTGTATTAACATCTAAGTTGTTATTCAACAGAGTTGTTATTGTGTTTATCATAATTTCACTGTCCGGGTATTGCACAGTACTATTTCTGCAATATGCTAATACACACACACACACACACACCATCCTATAAGATTTATTCCCATGGTTATTACAACGTATCTGAGTTACCTGATAATAGTATCTTATGTACGGCCCGTATGAATTCTAATTAATACACTAGGCCTATATGTTATCATTGGGTTGTAACTAAAGGATATGAATAACATAGGAACGTGTTTCTTAGATGGCATTTGCATTATAACCTCTGCCCCAAGACTCGTATCTGGCGGGGGTTGTAACCAGCCCTCTGGGGGGGCAGGCGTCGGTTTTCGAAGTGGGGCTAACACAGGCTTACTGCCGAAGTCTGCATTGTTCGAAACGAGTACCCTCATGTCATATAGGACCATAGTACGGGGTTGGGGGTGGGGTCGGGGGGGCGGCGTCGGTTTTGTTTTTGGGCATAGCTCTTTAACGGGGCGTGGGGGCGGGTTGGCACTAGCACAGGACGATAGGGCTCGTCTTGCTTGTTCGAATCGACTATAATAGCGTCACGTTGTCTTACACGTGACGTGGCGTCGGGGGCGGCGTCGGTTGGCGGCCATTTTCGGGAACGGAGCTTGACCCATACTACTGGCCTGTACGACGACCTGCTGATATCATATTTATCTGCCAGATAGAGAACCTATCTGGATGATCTCCTGACAAGACAACCTCCAGATAAGCAAGCAGGAGGATGGATTGGCTGACAAACTTCCGAAAGCTTGGTTGAAACGAGATGGCAGCACTCCGAAGCTTCCTGGCCACCTGAATTTTAGAACCGATGCCGGAAGATTTAATTTACATAAAAATGTCATTTTAGGCTCACAAATGAATGAAACAGAATTGCAAAAATGGATTATTGCACTTAAAAGATATGTTCTTACGTAATTTCACTGCACAAATACAAATTCGAACTGCCACACCTAGCGGACGCCTACCGAACTACAACAAACACACCTCTTTGCTCAACGAGCTGAGGATCATTTTACAAAATTTTACTGCGTTCTTCCCGATAGCAGTTCAGCGGTGGTCTTACAAGACATCTTCCAGTTAAGCTATCTGGAAGTCACGTATCGGGAGGAATTTTCGGCAGGTGGTAATACAGGCCCTTACTTTACTTAAGAAGTAGTGAATGACAGCGACAACACTGGGGAAATCCACACGACTACAAGAACACCTGTTTTTTCTTGGTGTCGAAGTCGGTGCAGATTTTCGGATTAGGGAACAATGCTATTATATTCTTTGGTAGATAGACGATGGTTTGGGACGAGGCCTTCTTAAAATGGCACCAAATGTAACTAATGTATTCCTTGTTGTTCCAGGTCGTGGGTGTGCAACAGTACCTGGTAAAGCCTAGAGTGGCAGATATCAACGAAAACGTACTATCCGAGCACATAGTGTCTGAAAGCACCCTCACAGAGGATCTGGTTAAGACTGGTGTGCCCCTCGAGGTGGCCATTCAACAGGTGAGTCACTTAGCATTTGTTTTTCCAGTCTATGAGTTCTGTATTATACATTTCTACTTTGGTATTTTTCCCCCTGCATGTACAGTATAAGTTGGGCTTTTATACGCAACTAGGAGGTGCCCGCGGCTTCGCCCGCGATTATTTACTCAACTGCTAGATTTTTAATAAAATCATTTAACAGAAAAGTAATTAAAACATTATATTTATTAATACTGACATCGTTTTTACATAAATTGCAGGAATTACATTATTACATTCTTAATTATATTGTTTAACGTTAAAAATATAAATATTTAAACGAACAAAATGAATCTTATGCAGCCATATGAGCACACAAATTCGAAATGAAACAATTAAAATGAGCCATAGATTCATGAACCTTACCCAAATCATGCATAAACAATTTTATTACAGCGATTGATAATTAAAAAAACTAAAAATCCGGCTTCGAGGTACATTTCACGATTAAAGTGCACCGCCCGAGGAAAAAAAACCCTCAAATTCGAGTTCCCTTGCTCAAAAACCCCCGCATATTGAATTTCGTCCAAATCATTCAATGTTTTCCCATTTAGGCTTTCATTCAATTAACCCTTTCTGTGTAAATCAGATCTCAGCGATTCGTAAACAAATGAATCAAAATAGCAACCGAGCGAGGCCGTTCTCCACAACAATAGAATTGCGCTTGTGTTTCTTATGGAAGGTATTTCGTCTCTTCGAAAACATTTGATTTTTGGCATTAAAAATCAAAATTTTGCAAAATCCTTTCTTAATAAGCACTTACATTATGAAGGGAAGGTACTGTCAAAATTCCAATTCTTTACATATTATAGTTTAGGCTCTACGTTGATTCTCTGTCAGTCAGTCAAGACAAAGCCGCATATATAGATATAGTAAGGTAATCACTAATCAGACTGCCAAGCCCTATAGGCCCTACCAGACATAGCCTCAGGACTCCTGATACTTTCCGCCACGCACTTCAAAGGTGGGTTCCAGGAACCCACAAGAAGAAATGATCAAGTGAGGAAATTGAGCATATCATTGATTTTCAAAGCGTTGTAAACTATCTGCTAATATCTAACTAATATACAGTATAGTGACTTTTAAGAGAATGTATTATTAACAATAATTAATGTTCATTTGCAGGCTTTAAAACTTAGTGCCCGATCGAATATGTTAACAGCAACCATACCGTACAGACTTTGCTCGGCGTATGCCCTAGCTACCATATGCTAGTTCACGTGATAGTAAACAAACCGCAATACAGATATAGGAAGACCACAAAATAACTTCTCATTATCTAAACTCACATTACAAGCATGCAAAACGATGCTTTCTCCTGTTTGTGTATAATAGTCCCTCCCAAATGTTTCAATATATGATTGCGTTTTAGAACTCTTTACTTTCGGCATGCCGAACACGTATTATAAATTTAAACACGCACAATGAGAAGGTACACTGTTGACCAATTTGAGATGCACCGTACTACGAGAGCATTCACTTCTCAGTACTACTATGAATGACTGTCTTATCAGCCTACGCAATCACCCTCCACCCCCTATACTCAGGTTGTTGGTAACTGGAATCAACTCCCTCTGTGGGTTCGGGCACTAAGTTTTAAAGCCTGTTCATTTGCTAAGTTTTGCAAATAGTAGGCCCATATAGAAATTACTCCTGAGTTTCTGTTTCGGAGTAATTGGCACATTTTATAAGTTTTCCTGAGTGTTTGTTACATTCATGCCTGTACCACTGTACAATTCTGCTTTGGTTTGCTCAAATTGTTGTACTTTCCTTTTTGGTTTTGGTTACGTCGAACCAAAACTTTACGAATAAAGTCAAATACATAATGTTAAAAATTAAATTATGTCCGTATTAATTTATAAATTGTTCAAAAGTCAGTAATTCCAAAGGAGATGGTTCTGTGCAAATAATTTGAAACCGTCAAGAGTAAAGTAAAAATTATTGGGTTCAACAAACTCTCTCCTCTTAGGAGGTCGAGTGATAAGGTATCATTTATGTAAATGTGTTGACGACAATATTCAAATTACACATTTTTGGAAAGAAAAATCTTACAGTTAGAAGTGCATGTACGAGGGGTATTCCGAAAGTAAGTTTCGTCAGTTTGTCACACGGACACTTTATTGACCCAAAAGCAATACAGCATGGCAGCATGACCTATACACCGTGCACAATTTTTCGACATAGTCGCCAGCGACATTGAGACATTTGTCGTAGCGTGCGATCAGTTTGAAGAACCCACTGTGGTAAAACTCGGTGCCCTGCGATGCAAGGAATTGGCGCACAGCCTGCTCCACCTCAGCTTCCTGACATTACTAAAGGTTCCATACAGACCATTTTGAGTGACAAATTGATGTTCCATAAGGTTTGTGCGAGATGGGTTCGTGGAGGCCGCACTTTGCGGGGACGGAAATCGGGAGATCAATTTCAAACAGCTCTACCCCGGACAATAAAAGGTTCAGCGGCTGCAGCAATGGCTCGTTTGAAAGAGGGGAGATAGCGGTACATGGCAGTGGCGCCAAATCTCTCGTGCCATCGTGAGCGGTACACTAATACCCGCGGGCACGCCAGTCTGCTGCGACTCGCTCTTCTACGGCGCAGTGCGCCTGCGTCATGCCTCCTCCGCTGACGCCACTTCCGTCGTGGAACCAGCCACGGGTGGGGATTCGTCTGGCGTTTGTTTGGTTCCCCTGGTGAACACGCCGCTCCTGCCATACATTGACGAAACTTACTTTCGGAATACCCCTCGTATGTACGAGTAAAATAGAGGAAATATGTTACTTAACTTTATTAAAAACTGTGAAATAATTGTTTATTTTGGAGGGAATTATCACTACTGGAATTATCAGTTTGAGTGTTTATCATTGTGTACGTTAGTTTTTCATTACCTTTGTCATACCCAAACGGCTGCCACGTAAATGTTTCAATGTTCATATTTCGAATTTGTACACAACAGTAAAAGTTTTAAGACTAGTTTAAGGCGATCGAATTGAAATGCTTTGCCTAGTATTAGGTTAACTCAATATGATAACTAGCCTTCGGACTTTTAGGTCGCTAAAAATCCTGTTTAGGTACCTAAAATAGGTCTAAAAATTGGAAAATAGGTTCTAAAAATCGTAAACTAGTCTCTTATTAAACCGTTAAGTTGCCAATTTTCTGAAATATCTCAATTGCAATGCAAAATATTATATTTATTGAAGTCACCATTAATCAGTAATCATGATAAAACACAGATATAGGCCTATGGTACACAGAATTATATAGACCTATTACTAGGGCCTGCAACTACCATAACAGTGAAAACCTAATCCCTGTGCCCAGAAGCTATGCACGCTAGCATATTCAGTGATTCAGATAACTACTTTTTTTTGTTACTGGATGTGGGAGTCGGGAGAGAAACAGTACGTTTTCTTGGGAATTCCAAGGAATTTTTCTACTGCAGACGAAACATTCCTTACTATTTAACCAAGTCATAAATGTGTCATGTACTGCACATTTCGAGCTAAAAATTTAGTAGGAACTGAAAATAAATGCTAGAATTTATAACAGAAAAGTAACTTATTTTGAACTTTAGAGGAAAACAAGCAAAAAGGCAATATCAGGCTCTAACGTAAAAATAGGCTGTTTTAGGTCCTATAAAAGTAACTTATCAGTTTTAGGCATAGTCACTTATGAAACATGCATACACAAGTTTTCGTCCATATATCACTTAAGGATTAAAATAGGGTTTTACCTAAAATCCGAAGTCTATTGATAACAGAAGTTGTCTATAAATACTTCCTATAAGATTTATTTTAAAATGTTGTTATATCGTTATATGGGTGATTCTTCAAATACGGGAAAATTTGTGTTCCAGAGTGATATTTCCCTTCAAATTCAACTTAAAAAAAAAAAATTAAAATTAAAGCTTGTTTCTACTACTTCCATACTACAACTATCACTTTGAAATGTCACCAACTTTAAATTCTGATATTCCAAAATCAAATTTAATTCAATGAAATGTCATCCACATGCCCTGTCCCAAACCTCGGTTTTGTATATTCTAATGCATGTTTCCACAAAACAAAATGTTATTTCCTTTTCAACTTTTTTCCTGTCAATGAGTATGAATGTGTGAAGAATATTAACCCCTAAAAAATAAAATGAAATAAAATTGTCACCCTACCTAATGAACATAAAAAATGTCCCAAGGGTTTTTGGTCATCCACATGGCTGAAATGAATGGAATTTTTTCTGCAGAAATGAGAGATTTGTATAACTGGCAACAGTGTTAGAAAGCCAACAGGGCAGCTTGTGGTTGAATTGTAAGGTTGAATTTTGCTTGCTTACAAACAGTTTGGGATTAACAAAGGACTTTGCATCATTTTCAAGGAAAGCGTTTTTATTCCCCGTCATTAACATGGCTTCTAGAAAGAAGGCAGAAAGTGAATATTAATTAATTTTGATTATGCACTATGATAAACCTTCCAATTCAAAGTACTTGACTGAAGTTGAGCTTACAGAGGTTTAGGAATGGCTTGTTGAGACCACTTAAACTCCTTTTTTGTCATCCACATGCCTGATTTTTGTGTCATCCACATGTCTCATGAAGGCGTATGTGGATGACTCTGAAGTCATGTAGATGATAAATGTAGGATACTATTGTGTTTGCGGTGTCTGTGACCTGTACTTAAGATCTTAAAACTGATTAAATGAATTTCTGCTTGATTCCCCCCTCCCCCAAAACCATAAAAACATAGTCTCGTTAAAATTACATTAATTCCGAGTGTGCACACAAATTTGCAAATTTGGTGCAAAATCAACTGAAGTATGCTGAGAAAAATATGAAATCACATAAAGAAAAGCAGATTGTTGCCAAAGTTAGTCATTAATGTGGCCTTCTGCCATCCACATGTACACGGATGTCATTCACATATGGCTTTAAAAAATAAAGAAATAAAAATAAATAAAAATATAAACATTTAAGCTCTGCTGGTGTCATATTATAATCAAGTAACCCCTGAAGTATTTTAGTAATTTTTTTGAGATTTTTTAAACAAAGTAAAAAATTTGGATTTTACACACTCCAAATTTTCCCGTATTTGAAGAATCATCCATATAATAAAAGCTGCTTAAATTTGCGTTGAACGATTGTTTGGTTGATCATCGCTCAAGTTAATCTTGTTACTAATAAATCCAGCCTAACTTCCAAGGGTTACCCCGGGTTTGATGCGAAAAGTCATCAAATGCGTCACGCTGGTAATGACGTTACTAGCCCGCGGCTATAAAAGACTGCAGAACGCCAATGTCGTTATCTGTCCGAGCAGTGAACAAACAGCAGTATATCGTCTGCCGAGTAAAAATCTACTGTCAGTGTTTCATTATATTGTTTTCAGAAAGCTGTAAAAACGAGTAAAATTATGGAAATATGTCCCGTAAACAAGGAATAATGTTATTATTCCGCAAAAGCAGTTCAGAATGGAGAATGAGAATTCGAAAGATGTAGACATATATAAAAAACCGTGATGATGATGATGATGATGAACAGCAAGGCAACAATATAATTTGTATTTTTGGACGTAAGGTATGAAACATATTTCGAAAATCTTTCAGTTTACATGTACACAAATTAGTACAAGGCCTTTGCATTAATGCATTGTAGATATTAATAATACTAATAATATATTGTAACTTATGGAATATTTTGTAATATAGAGGTTCAAATAACTAATTACAGGAGATTAATACGTATACTTATTGTGTATTAAACTCATTTTTCTTCAATATGAACTGAGGTGGTGGACAAACATAAACAGCTAAATTGTACAAGAAACATGGGCGTTTACTTTTGTTTTTGGGATTGGCACAAGATGCAACGTTATGTTGTGACTAAGGGGTTCGGATGTTTATGACATGTCATATTTTTATCCTGGTCTCCATTCTCGCAGCAAACACAAATTAAACATGACTTATACATTTGTTATCCTAATCGAACCGTTTTTATTTTGCATACAAAATCATATTTTGGTCATTTTCATGGTCTTGGTCATTTTTCGGTCATATTTGTAATTTAACGTCATATTTCAGTTATAAATTCGGTAAAAGAGCACATTTATGCAGTATATGCACTAAATTGTCGACTTTTTTCCCCGAAAAGAGTCACGAATATTTTGATTTTACTGCAACTGAAATGTTAAGGGACAATAACAGGTAATAGCACAATTACCTCTCCCTCCTTCTTGTTAACAACTTCCAATAAACATGTTTTAACACATTTGTAGTGGTATCTGGAAACATTAACAGATTAGAAGCTCTTTACAAGTAAAACTGTAAACCACCTGTAAAATTGTTAAAAAGTTATTATCTGATTGAATTAATGTGATGTAATAATTTAACCATTAAACGTTTTAAATTGGAACATTTAGTTTTAGAAAATACGTTCTTTTACGAGGTCATATTTAGGATTTTTGGATCATATTTAGTCATTTTTAAGGTCAAATTTGCAGTCATATTTTCCACCTTTTTAGGTCATAAATATACCTGGGATTTTAAGGCAAATGCCTATTTTGTTCCTTATGAAATAACATGAAAATTTTTAAATATGTGGACGTTTCATGATAAATCACTTACATTTATAGAGTTTTGTTTTGCCCTAAAATGCCTATTTGGACCTTTAGAGCCTTTTTTACTATTTTAATGCCTATTTTGTACATTTAAAATAAAATTTTACTTCTATAATTTTTACACTTTTATAATAGACATCCCTCAATGAAAAGCAGAACAGCAGAGGTGGGGTTTTCAAAGAAACTTGATTATTGCAAACCATTGTCGCTAAAACAATGCTGACTGACGGGGGAGGGGAGGATTAAGGGGGAAGGACTACTGTGTCAAGTCACCAGTGAAAGAACATCTGTTTAAGTGAATATAGTTCGTGATGTCTAATTTTGCAGTTAATTCTATTAAGAATATGTATACCACGTTTCTTGCAGTAAAAAAAGACCATGTTACAGTTTAAGTGTATATTGTAATATTTTAAAGTTCATTTTCTACCTATTTACACATTTAAAGCATATTTTAAGTGCCTATTTTATTTTTTAAAAACCTATTTTAGGTGCCTAAAACTAATTTTTTTAGAGCCTAAAATCCCAGGTCTAGTCATAAACATCCGAACCCTAGTTATGGCACTTGATTGTCAGTTTTATGTGAAACAATTAGCTACAACCGTATTGGCATTGTACACAACTCTCGTGTGGAGGTATTCTAATTCTACCTTATCGCGTATGACGTCAGCGATAGCAAAGTTATGCATTTACCAATGTAAATTATAAATTAATACCTCATAGAATTTACGTTGATTATGAAGAAGTTATTGTAACAGTTGTAAATACAAAGACAGTAATTTATGTTTTGGAGGTTGTGCGATAGAGTGTGACACTGATAACACCAGACCGATGACGCAGGTGTACGTGATATCGGGGTCATTAACCCAACTTGAAGTATTGTGGGTGCCACTTCTTAAATACTTTTTTTTCCAAGAACTGCCTCTACCTGCTGCCACCCTAATCATGTTCGACCTGTCAATCGGTGATTAAGCATATTCACACTTGTCTGCAGTCCAGTACAATGTTGCCAAATACGTACTTCACTTCAGAAGTAGTGAATGACAGCGGCAACACTGGGGAAATCCACGCGACTACAAGAGCACCTGTTCTTTGTCGATATCCGTGTTGGTGCAGATTTCCGGATTAGGGAACAATGCTATTATATTCTTTTGTAGATAGACGATGGTTTGGAACGAGGTCTTCTTAAGGGGCTGTCACACTGGATCGATCGAGGGACAGCGTCCGACTGACTGGTATAATGAACCTATAGACAGCAGTGGTACCAGTCACATAGCATCGATCGCCAGCGATCAACAACGAGGGTGAGAGATCATCTGGTCTGTGAAATCAAACCTGTCCGTTTTTCAATCGCCAGTCGATGGCAAACTTCGTACCCACCTGAATTTCAGAATTGATGCTGGACGATTTAACTTACACAATAATGTCGTTTTAAACTTATATTTGAATGAAATATAATTGCACGAATCATTTAAGGCATTTAAAACGATATCTTCTTATGTAATTTAATTTTAAAAACACACAAATAGATCGAGTTGTAAGCACCTAGCGGTGGGCGATCGAACTACAACAAACAACAAACCTCTTCGCTCGGCCGACTGATGGAAGCTTGAAGTAAACTGATAATAGTAGGCATAATATTAAACCTTACATCCCAACACATGTAGTATGATAATGTGCAGGAAATAGGCATTCGTATTCCTAATAAGGTAATATACTTTACCTCTAATATACAGTGATGAGTAGACCTAGTAAAATCATATAGGTACATAACCTATAATATTTTTGTTGATCGATGACGCTCGATGCAGTGTGACAAGGAACAGAAATTTAGTCGAGAGCGCAAGATGGCAGTAGGCTGGTCTTGATCGATCGAAGCTCAGTGTGACAGGCCGCTTAAAATGTCACCAACAGTAGTACTTCTTTTGTTTTGGGGATCCCCATAAATATTGTGTATTTGGGTACTTCGGTTCTTAAATTTTATTTATTAGGACATGGTTGCGATACAGTATTACCGGTACATCAATAGGCTATATCATGCTGCCTTCCACTCAGGGTTCGATCCCGACAGGGTCGGAGATTTTTCAGTAGTGGACAAATTCCTTTCTACCTTCAGAACTATGTCACCGATGCCTGAAAGAACCTTGAGTGAGTTGAGGTCATCATCCCGTGGCTTCTTTCCGAGTGTGTATTACCAAACCGAGCATTGGACTAAATTTCCATCAACGTTTTAGCTTCATGCAGATGTTTACTCAACTTATTAGCTATATACCGTAGTCTGTATGAGATTTCCAGCCTACCCAGATTCGAGATGAATGCCTAAAAATTTGGTTGACGCTAAATCGGAAATTTAGTAAACAGATAAGCTTATCACGATTCTTTCTATAGGCCTATAGACCTATTCAGTAACAGTTTCAAGTAGGCATAACCTCTATATATATAAAAGGCTTTGTCCTGACTGACTGAATGAACGACTGACGGACTGATTGACTGAATGACAGGAATCAACGTACAGCCTAAACTATAACAGGTAGAGACTTGGAATTTTGACAGTACCTTCGTTTCATAATGTAGGTGCTCACTAAAAAAGGATTTTGAAAAATTCTGATTCTAAATGCCAAAAATTAAATGTTTTTGAAAATACTTAATCCCTTTTTACATAGAATTATCCATTCCAAATCACATAATATATTGTTGCCAAATGGTATCAGGTGGGCTTGGAAAAAACAAATGAAATGCACTTTTGACAAATAAGAGAAGTTATCAAAATAATTCTTGTTATAAATAAATATTACAGAATGAAATCCACTAAAATAATGGAATCACATAACTTTCTCTACCCTGGACATAGAGAAAACAAAACGAGGTATGGTAATGTGTATATTATTATATTATATCGCAGGTTTTTGGAGAGAAAAGTATGAAAGTGATAATGCTTTCTGTTTAATTTCATCTCCAAAACGGCTTTATGGTAACATAAGAGTGGGAAATTTCCCGCCTCGATATTACAATTTTATGTTACAGGAATTTCTGTTTCTTCTTATTTAAACCTCTACCAGGCTTGCTGTGCACTGTACAAGCGATGGGATGCAAAATTCTAGATCCTCTATGAGCCATAAAAAACTATATCAAGCGTTTTCTGAGGGAATAGTTTGAGTGTAATAAGTCGTTCTTCCTATTTCAAATTATAAATGCCTATATAAGGACCTAGAATTTAAAATTGAAAATCCTTCATAAGCTAATTTCCAATTACAAAATACAAAACCCGGGCGACGTCGGGTCTTTTAAGCTAGTGTGATATATTGCTTCAGTAACTGAATTGTGACTTAAGTAGCATTGCTTTGTTGAGGTGTTGGATGTTGCTTTCTGTGCACCGCTATGTTGTCTTCGTATCGATAATATCTTCCAGTTGTAAATAGCAACCACAGAGGAATAACTGTAAAGCTATTTCAAGACAGTTTGTGCAATTAGTAACTGTGATGTTAAATCCATGGTCACAAATAGAACGCATGAATTCCTTAACTGAACACAAACTATGTTTTCGAGAGTTTTGTTCTAGCCTATAACAAAGAATTAAGCATAACATCTTTTTATGCGGTCTGTTAATAATTTTAAGTACAAGAATATTAACAACTATTACACAGCCCAACAAAAAAGAACTTTTTGTTTTGTGTCTCAGATGTTTTACCGGATTTTGCTATAGGCTACTTAGTGTGCTTATTCCAAATATGTAAACAGTTTTTCTCTACCAGCTCTACCTTTATGTAGATTTTATTCGTGAACTCTTAGTCTAGCGAAACAAAATCTTGCTTGATAACTTAGCTAGTGAAGGTTCTTGACCATACTTTGGACACGTAGGACGAAGTACAGAAAAACTAAACGCTGGATTATTTTTTGGGCCTCAAATTGACAGCTCATAAGTCATAAACGACCGTACAATATGTGATAATATCAATTTTCTGAATGACCCATGTTATAATTTTTTTCTTCACGTGATTTAGAAGCTAAAAATAGGCACTGTTTTTTAGGTAGATTTCGAAGAAAAATCTACCTATTGCAATGGATACCATGTCATGATTTTCGAAAAATTCTTTCATATCTTTACGTTTCATGCTCCCCTAAGTACGAAACCACCGCCCTTTCAAAAAAAAAAAAAATTGTGATATATATATATATATCTTTACACGATAGCGGCCGTAATTTTGAAGATATTTGAACCAAATTTTAAAATGTTATTTCTAGGCCCAATAGTTCGGACAAGTTCGTTAATGAGCATAATTGGCCCAAGGGGGCGGTCGGGGGAGGGGGTTGAAATTTTAAAACATTTTTATCTCGGCCCCTATGAAGTATAGAGGGAAACTTTGTTTGAATAAATTAGAGTACTCCCTATGGAGTTTACAGTGACACCAAGGATTCGGGGGTTCGAGTGGGGGTGGGGGTGGAGGTGGGTGTGGGGGATGAAAATTCGAAACTTTTGAAACCACGTCTTGTGGGGTATCGTTGAAAAGCTCTTGATGAGTACTCTACAAATCAATAAATAGTTTCTTGATAGCTCTCATATGACGCGAGATTTTAATGTTTGAAAATAATAACACTTAAAAGAATTATTATAATATCATAATTTTGTCTGTTTAGCGGCTTTGCTAATTTTATTCATTGCTAATCTTGCGCACGGCCTCCCAGAATATTATATCCTATTCTTGTTGTCAAAACAAATGATTGTAGGCTCTTCCTCTTTACCAAATTCAGTTCTTATTACTGCAGGTTTGCCATGCCAAGGCTAAAGAAGAAGAGTGCTATGCAGCGACAATAAATTAAACCAAAAGCACTTCGAAATCTACCTCCGCCTGTAGGCCTGCCTAAAGGGATTTTTTCTTTATATTAAACGTAGAAAGGGGTAATATGCACGTGTATTAATGCTAAAAAAATGAACATGAAATTTCCTGGTGGAACAGACCTATAGTAGTGTGCCTACTGTATTTCAGTTTCCAAACAAGTTATATTGTATTAAATAATGTGTTGCTGCTGAATGGCAGTATGTGACGTATTAATCACCGAACGTTGATGCCTTACGGGTCCAGTAACGAGCTGACGTTTTATCTGATAAAATCGCACCCTCGTATTAATAGCAAGTATTTTATAAGATAAACGATCGTGATTGGTCTAAATCCGAGGCATTGCTAATTACTGTTATTGGTCAATATCAAACACACGGCGTATGAGTGGAATAGTCATTCTAAATATAAAGAGTGGAAGATAAAAATTAGAATTTCACAATGACCACTTACATTATAGATTCAGCAAAAGGGAAGACAATTCTGGTGCGTAAATGTTGAAATTTATATTTAAAACACCGTTTAGCAATACAATTGCAATGGGTTTAGTCAGAAATTATTAAAAATAAGATACACTAAAAATTAAAATTCAGATGACTAAATACTCAGCAGTATAAAAATTATTCTTCAAAAGAAGTTTTTGTGCAATGACTTTAAAATGTATTACACTGTCCATTGTTTTAATATATACAGACAGTTTTTTTTATAAAATGTTATTCCTAATACAACATAAGAATCTAAAGATTTTTGCAGTGTACCTTTTGGGAGGACCAGGTGATTGCTTTCTCTTGTACTGTAATTATGGATTTGGTTCACAGTTATCTTCGAATGGACCTTTTCATATATATATATATATATATATGTGTATATGTGTATATATATACATACATACATACATACATACATACATACATACATACATACATACATACATACATACATACATACATACATACATACATACATACATACATACATACATGATACAAGCAAAAACATGCAATGAAGACAGTGTTAATGTGTTAAGTTTATTTAAAAATAGTTTGACAATGATCTCTTGTGCTACAGCCTTTTAAATATTATTTTGCACCACCACTATTTCCTCATAACAGAATACCGTAATTTATGAAAGAGTGAATAATATCCACTTAATAAAGCAGAGGTGGAATAAGCATTTTGTGTCTTCTTAATAAAAAATATGGCCTTGGACACCTTCTTGGATAAAGTCTGTGTGTGATGTTGACAGGTCAATTTGCTATCTAACCAAGATCCTAGTAAGTTTATTTGGATTATGTTTTACTGTCATATTTTTCAAACTGAATATCATGGTCTGAGTTTTACTTAAATTCAAGCTTAACCAATTTGCACAAAACCATTCACTAAGATGTTTAAAGGTATTCTATTAACTCTTGAAGGATCATTAAGCGATTTAAGTACGGTATCATCAGCGTAGGCAATAACATTTTCATTAACAGCAGATGGCAGATCATTAATAGCAATTGTAAAAAGGAATGGACCTAAAATAGACCCTTGAGGAACACCCACATTAACAGATACAGCAGATGATATTTCTCCTGATAACTTGACGACATGTTTCCTATTGATTAGATATGATTTAAAGAGATCTTTCTCAATGTCACACACTCCATAAAATTCAAGCTTACTTAATATTACGTCATGGGGCAATCAAACGCCATACTGAAGTCACAAAAGGTAGCCATATTATTATTATTATTATTATTATTGAATCTCCTTTTTATTTGACCCTATTTTGCCATTGGCATGTTAGGGTTATAGTTCAACACGTTTTACTTTACCCATATATTATATTTACTAGCTTAAAAGGCCAGGCGTCGCCCGGGTTTTTTATTTTGTAATTGGAAATTACCTTATGAAGGACTTTCAATTTTTCAATTATAGGTCATTATATAGGTATTTAGAATTTGAAATAGGAAGAACGATTTATCACATTCCTCAGAAAACGCTTGGTAATAGCTTTTTATGGCTCATAGAGGATGTCGAATTTTGCATCCCATCGCTTGTACACAGCAAGCCTGGTAGGGGTTCAAATAAGAAGAAACATAAATTCCGGTAACATAATATTGTATTGTCTTTGCGGAATATTTTATTTCTCACGCTCATGTTACCATAAAACCGTTTTGGGGATGAAATTAAACAGAAATGTAATATCACTTTCATACTTCTCTCTCCAAAAACCTGCGATATAATAATATACACATTACCATACCTCGTATTGTTTTCTCTATGTCTAGGGTAGAGAAAGTTACGTGACTGCATTATTTTCGTGGATTTCATTATTTAATATTTATTTATAACATGGATTACATTGATAATTTGTCAAGTCTCGTTTCATTTATTTCCAAAGTCTTATGTGACGACTGCCAACAATACTGTTGTCAAGTGAACTGTGATTTGGATTTGATAATTCTGTGTAAAAAGGGATTAAGTGTTCTCAAAAACATTTAATTCTTAGCATTTAAAATGAAAATTTTTCTAAACCCTTTCTTAGTGAGCACTTACATTATGAAACGAAGGTACTGTCGAAATTCCAAGTCTCTACCTGTTATAGTTTAGGCTCTACGTTGATTCTCAGTCAGTCAGTCAGTCAGTCAGTCAGTCAGTGAGTGAGTGAGTCAGGACAAAGCCTTTTATATATAGAGAGAGATATGCGTGCAATGCCTACATAAATGCAAGTGATTACAACTTAAAACCACCCGGATGGGTGCACTAATTAGAAATAATTACACATTACTTTTACCTACATTGGAACATTAATTACAGATACTTACAAATTACTGATACCTATGTGGGTACACTAATTACTAGACTTCAGATTTTTAGGTCGCTAAAAATGCTGTTTTAGGTACCTAAAATAGGCTCTACAAATCGGAAAATAGGTTCTAAAAATCGTAAGTCTCTTATAAAATCGTTAAGTTGCCCATTTTCTGAAATATCTCAATTGCAATGCAGAATATTATATATATTGAAGTCACCATTAATCAATAATCATGATAAAACACAAATATAGGCCTATGGTACACAGAATTATATAGACCTACTAGCTTAAAAGACCCGGCGTCGCCCGGGTTTTGTATTTTGTAATTGGAAATTAGCTTATGAAGGATTTTCAATTTTAAATTCTAGGTCCTTATATAGGCATTTATAATTTGAAATAGGAAGAACGACTTATTACACTCAAACTATTCCCTCAGAAAACGCTTGATATAATTTTTTATGGCTCATAGAGGATCTAGAATTTTGCATCCCATCGCTTGTACAGTGCACAGGAAGCCTGGTAGAGGTTTAAATAAGAAGAAACAGAAATTCCTGTAACATTAAATTGTAATATCGAGGCGGGAAATTTCCCACTCTTATGTTACCATAAAGCCGTTTTGGAGATGAAATTAAACAGAAAGCATTATCACTTTCATACTTTTCTCTCCAAAAACCTGCGATATAATATAATAATATACACATTACCATACCTCGTTTTGTTTTCTCTATGTCCAGGGTAGAGAAAGTTATGTGATTCCATTATTTTAGTGGATTTCATTCTGTAATATTTATTTATAACATGAATTATTTTGATAACTTCTCTTGTTTGTCAAAAGTGCATTTCAATTGTTTTTTCCAAGCCCATCATATAAAATTTGGCAACAATATATTCTGTGATTTGGAATGGATAATTCTATGTAAAAAGGGGTTAAGTATTCTCAAAAACATTTAATTTTTGGCATTTAGAATCAGAATTTTTCAAAATCCTTTCTTAGTGAGCACCTACATTATGAAGCGAAGGTACTGTCAAAATTCCAAGTCTCTACCTGTTATAGTTTAGGCTGTACGTTGATTCCTGTCATTCAGTCAATCAGTCATTCAGTCAGTCAGTCAGTCAGGACAAAGCCTTTTATATATATAGAGATTACTAGGGCCTGTATTGCTACCATAACAGAGAAAACCTAATCCCTGCGCCCAGAAGCTAAGCATATCATACTAGCATATTCAACCCCTTGTATCCCTCAGAGATTCAGAGTACTGCGATTTTGTTTGTTTGTACGTTTGTTTGTTTTTTTGTTACTAGATGAGGGAGTCGGGGAAAAAACACTACATTTTCTTGGAAATTCCAAGGAATCTTTCTAATGAAGACAAATCATTCCTTATTATTTAACCACGTCACAAATGTGTCATGTACTTCACATTCCGAGCTAAAAAAAAAATAGTACGAACTCAAAATAAATGCTAGAATTTATAACAAAAAATGACTTATTTTTAACTTTAGAGGAAAAACAAGTAAAAAGGCAATATTAGGCTCTAACGTAAAAATAGGCTGTTTTAGGTCCTATAAAAGTATCAGTTTTAGACATAGTCACTTGCATGTACAAACATGCATATACAAGTTTTCGTCCATATATCACTTAAGGATTAAAATAGGTTTTTACCTAAAATCAGAAGTCTACTAATTACAAATTATAAATACAGTTACTGTTACCTTCATAGATACAATAGTTACAATTAACTACTAAGGTAGCCACAGTAGATTGTTTCTGTTCAAAATAGTTCAACACCCAACTAGCAACACATTCAACAGCCACTGTACTTGACTTAAACAGATCTAAAACCAAATTGTTGTTCAGAAAGTATGTAGTTTTCTTTAAAGTAGGTAACAAGTTGTTGCAACATAATAATTAAATTTTCTATGAGTTTTGATAGATTAGGTACCAAGGAAACAGGTCGATAATTATACACTAAATATATTTTACCTTTTTTGAATACAGGAATTACCTTGGAGTATTTAAGATCTTCAGGAAAATATCCTTTGTTCAACCACTGGTTAATTATAAAGACCACAGGATCTAAAATGAAAATAATATAATAGCTATTTATGTATCAAGTACGCAAAATAACGCTTTAGCGGATGAATCTAGTATAGCGGCCGAGGCGAAAGCCGAGGCTGAAATACTGGATGAGTCCGCTAAAGTTTTTGCGTACATGGTGCATACAATATTTTTTAGTAAGAGTTCTATAAATTATATGAAATAAAATAAAAATACCGTAATTAATTATAATGAAAGGCAATCAGTCATTTTTTTAAGTTATATTGTCATGGCCATCTAGATCATAAAACAACAATGACCGTACGTACCAATAACAAACAGATGCATAATATATGAATCCCTTGTTTGTAAACAATACCCGGGGAGGAGTATTCACGTAAACGCTTATTCCTCCTCCCCCCACACCATCACAGTGTGGGGCCTGCATTCGCAACTTACAGGACCCGCCCGATAGCCTAAGAGGAGGCTACTCTGTATTTATGAAAAGCTGTGAAAATATAAATGATAATACCGAGGAAATTTCAATCCAAGCCAGAAACATTGAATTGGAGCTGCTACCAGCAACTTCACGGCAGAAATAGGCTATGAGAAGGGATATATTACGGCATTTAAATTCTATTCGTCCATGGTAAGGAATGTTTTTCATGTGAACCAAAATGTGAAAAGTTGTTGGCTTATATTTGTTGTCATGTGATGAAGTGGGCTACCGTGTTTTGCGAAAAATCCTGGTAAAGTTTCTGATTATCATAAATAAACGTGTTGGCTTAAATTTGTTGTTTTATGACCAATTATATGCGTAAATCCATGTTAAAGTTGGTGTGACTGGTCAATGCCGTCTGGGTTTTGTTTATAGATTGCCATGACGACTTTAAAGGACAAGGCCGCTAAAATTGCATTTTGAATGCAGTTTGAATGCACTTTTATGCAATTTTAGCGGACTTGTCCTTTAAAGTGCAGCTTTTCGGCGTGTTACCAGTCCGATAAGCAGCTGTTTTAGAGAGCGTGTACTAAAAAATCGATTTTATCAGATAATTTGCAATCCCATATATATCGTGGCTTTTGGAATTACTAGGTTTTATAACAAGTTCATACACTTCACTCGGAGTCACATGTTTATATCTAAAAATACTGTTAGTTTCTTTTCAAACTTATTTAGATAATACTCACAATCAGCTATGACTTCTTAATCCGGTATCGAGTTCTTAATATCTTGAATAGATTCACTAAAATATTGGCTAAAGTCATCTGCTGTCACACTCTCGGGTAAGTTCTGAGAAAAATGTTTACCCGATTCTCTATTGATAATTTCCAATGTTTTTTTTTTACATTTTGTTATTTACTTACTTATTCAATGGCAATAGACACAAAAGTGTGTACCCTTACTTACTTAGGTACTTACTCAATGGCAATAGACAATTCTTAAGCAAGCTAAAGGAATATTATCTATTTTACGGAACCCGGAGGTTCATTGCGGCGCTTACCTGAGCCCGCTGTTCAACCCTATTTTGTGCTAACTCCATCCAACCATCCCTCGTAAATCCTACTTCCCTTAAATCTATTCTAATGTTGTCCTCCCACCTACCTAGGTCTTCCAAGTGGTCTTTTCCCTTCGGGTCTCCCAGTCAATACTTTTGAGATATGTCTTTCCACCCAATTCGCGCAACATGTCCAGCCCATTTCATCCTCCGTGATTTAATTACCCTTACTATATCCGGTGAAGAGTTATGCAGTTTTCTCCACTCCCCATTTTCATCTCTCTTAGGCCCAAATATTTTCCTAAGCACCCTGTTTTCGAACACTCTCAGACTATGTTCTTCCCGATCAGTCTCACATCCATATAATGAAACCGGCCGGATAATAGTCTTATAAATCTTAATTTTTAGATTTCTGGACAGAAGACGAGACCAGAAGAGTTTCTGAACTGCGTAAAAGCAGGCATTTCCTGATTTCAGTCTACACTTAATTTCTGCCTTAATATTATTTGTATCTGTAATTATTGCTCCCAGATATTTGAATTTCTCCACTTGTTCGTACGATTTATTTATTTATTTTATTTATTTATTTATATTTATACAAAATATTTATACAAAACAAAACAAGACCACCCGATTGAGCAAGCGCTCGTGCTCGGGCACAGTTCAGCCATTTACGTTACAAAATACAAATTACAAAATACATAAAGAAAATATAATTAAATCAAAACCTAAAAAATAATAATAATAAAGAAAGAACAGAAAAGTAAAAAGAAAAAAGGAAAAGTAGTAAGAACAAAAATTGAAACCCTGAGTTATTACAAATAAAATCGTTCCTTAATTGTCTACTAAGTACAGAGTGAAGTAACTTTTGAACTATGAAATAAGATTTTTGATAAACTTATTGAATTTTTTGTTGTTCATATGTACTATTTCTGGATGTGACCAAATTATAGAGTTATAGAGTCTTGGACCATAATAAATGCTATGTTTAGAGCCAGAAGAGGTGAAGTATTTTGGTTCTATTAAAGGCAATGTTTTATTTGTTCTAGTATTGTAGTTATGAGGATCCGACACATGTACGTTGCGGTATTTTTGAAAGTATTTTATTTACCGGCTGTTGTAATATTTTGTAAAGCATTACTTTGACGTTTCATACTTAGTTTTTTTTGTATTAATTTGCAATCCAACATTCCTGCAAGCATAAAAAAAAAGACACTCTGCATTTCTCTTGATTATGTTTATGTCATCGTACAACAGACAAACGTCATCTGTATAAGCTAAAATCGGGTAACTGACATTTAATTCTATACCTTTTTACTGTTCTAAAATGCTAATGAGCAGATAGCTATTTATGTTAACATCAATGACTAGATTGGCACAAAATATAGGCCTCACTTTTGTTCTACTGTGTATGGTGATAATATCAAGTACCTGTTCAAGTCTTTCATAAAAACGTGAACGAAAAGCGGAAACTATAATTAAATTAACGTTTGCAAATTTCACTGCAGCAAACTCTGTTAATAGCCTACCACGAGTTCTGAAACACTGACACACCTCTTTCATGCTTTTCATGACAATAACGCTTGCCAAATATAAGTCATTAAAATAAGTCTTCTTTTTTGAGCCGGTGTTCACAAAATGCGTTACGTAGTACTGTTCACAAAATTAAAAATTAAAAAACCCTAAAATCCAAAATTTAATAACTAATAAAGTCCAAAATTTAAAAATCCAAACATCCAAAATATAAAAATAGAAAATTTAAAGATGGAAAATTTAAAAAAATTAAAAATTAAAAATTCAAAGATACAAAATTAAAAAATCCAAAATTTAAAAAGTCCGAAATCCCAATATTAAAAAGTCCAATAATGCAAAATTGAGAAAAATCCAATAATCAAAAATTGAAAAAATAAAAATTAAAACAAGTTTCACTTTTGTCGCGTGGCGTTCCACGCACACTTTTTTTTTAAATTTATTTATTGCAGCTGTGTTTATACTCCTTTTAGCTTCGAGGCTATATCAGGAGTTCGGGATCTGTGTCTGTACAGTAGGGTAACGCCATGGAACTATTGCTTGTCAATTGTTTCTATTGTCGGTGTATTTAATAGAGTAAATTTCAACTGATATTAATTTTAATGGATATGATACGGGATGAAATGGTGAGGATGATTCACGTATGTAAATATCAAATTCGCCATTTGCCTTTACGACTGGGAAAAGCATGAAAAAAAATGTCAAATTGGCCGGCCATGGGATTTGAACCTGAGACCTTCCGAAGAGTCGAAGACCTTACCATCTCGGCCATCTCGCTCGGTTCTCATAAGTTATGCCTGTTGGGTCAGGGACAGTGGCATAGGGAAGGGGGGTCCAGGGGGTTCGGACCTCCGCCCCCGAAATCATAACCTTAAATTCTATTAAGTTATTTAAGTTACATTTTGTCAAATATTCATTGTTTTATTTAAAAATAAAATACTGAACTTGTAAATGTAGGCCTATTATTTCCACTATTCCATGTGTTATTTAAGTTTTTTAAACTAAAAAGTAATAAGTGTTATAACTTACGTAACGATTTCTTGTTCAAGTTGGCATGTCTTTGTGTATGGCAAACAAATTTGCTAACTACTTTTTAAGTGCTAAATTAGCGTAACATGTGAATTTCATTAGTTGAATATTTAAAAACTTTCTGGGGGTTGACCCCCCCGTATCCCCCAAGCCCCCCGACACTTTCGACCCTCCCCGAAATAATTTTTCTATCCGATCCTTTGGAAATGGAATCCCAACTTGAATCCATTTCGTAAACAGTTTCATAGAAACGCCAGGAACTCTATCCAGTTGCGCGCGCATACATTCGCATGCTCCTGTTTTCAATTTAATTATATAAATTATTCTTAACTTAATATCTCCTAATGTAGGGGCGTTTGTACGGCCAATGCCACCCGGGCCTTACAGGACTGCGATCTGAACGCATTGCTTTTTCGTACCTTAATTTTATGTAGGATGACCAGAATTCATTAACAAACGCATGCCTTGTAATCGCGCTTTGAGATTATTTACACAGGTTAGCCACACTAATAGCCGTACTTATCCAAGTTAGCCAGCTGTAGGAAAATCTCTCATTACGCTCTTGGAAATTTCCGTGTAGACTATACATTATGGTTATAGTTGGGTTGGATTGAGTTAAAAAACATATCAGGCGTTTTTTTTTCTACGATAGTGTTTTTAATACGTATTTTCCACCTTTCCTATATAGGCTATAGGCACTTACCACACTTGTTTTGCAGTAGCCTACAGGCTACCAATATATTTTTGCACTCCTTAGCTAGTAAGTGGTACTTACGAACGTTGTTTACATGGCTCGTAAGTTGACATTCCCACACAGGCTTGTTGCTAAGGCCGGTTGCGATGAGGTTAAATTACTTACGGTCCAAGCGTTTACGTCATAATTCATTACGATACACTTCATAATACAAGACTTTATGGGCACGGCCCCCAGGACAAATATTCGGTTCCCATAACAACAAACACATGCGAATCACTTTCTGAAATAAACATCTATTTTCAAGAATGTATTTACATAATATTTTCAGGTAATATCACAGTTAATATAATTAAATTGATATAAATAATCATCGTGCAAAAAATAGCATGCAACACACGGGCCGTAAAGGCATTTACGGGTCTCGAAAACTTAAAAACCCTCGGCTGCGCCTCGGGTTTTCAATCTGTTTCCTCGACCCGTAAACGTGCCTTACGGCACTTGTATCGCAATATACTATATGTCTAAAATAAAAGATTACCGTGCATTGCATACCGTCTTCATGATTTACTGCTGATTGTAGGCCTAAGTAATTATCATAGGTAATCCCACGAGAGATTACGAGTTTATCGATAGTCGCGCAGTCACGGATTTATCTGATGAAACTCGTAATCTCGAGTTGGATTTGTTAAGACTATTCCATGAATAAAATGTAACGCATTGTATAAATAATTATTATTTTCTTACTTTGTTATATAAAAAAATCTGTTAGCTGCGAGATCACGACATACTATGAATCAACAATCGATGAATCGATTCGAGTTGCTAGGTTGTATCCAATGCTACAATGGTACATATGAGATATAGTTAACCTAATTCAGACAAGCTAATAACAGAACAGAATAAAAGCATACGAACTGGTTTACACCGAATCAAAATTGTATTTTTAAACCATGTAGGCCTACAATATTATATTCTCTCAATTTTCAGACAAGTTATCTATATTAATAAAAGGAAGTGTCTGTCTGTCTGTCTGTCCACGATGCCCAGCGAAATCTACTGAACGCAGAGATCTGAAATTTTAAACATAGGTAGACTGAAGGGTCGGAACATGCACCTCGAAGTTGGAATTTTAATTTTCGCTTTCGTTCGTGAGTTATGAGTGAAAAAGGGGCAGAAAACGTGTATTTTTTTGCGTTTTCGAAGCATCAGTTTTCAGTAATACATTTCAATGCCAAATCAATTACAGTTGGCTTTGGCTATATTTGTCATACCTTGGAAATAAAAGCATCGCGATCGCTTGATTTTGAAAGTCCATCCTGGACGATTCATTTGTTTAGAATGTCAAGGCCCGCAGACATATGAAATGTTGAACCTATACGAAAGAGGGATAATCAACATAGGCCTGAATATGGTCAAACATTGAACGAAACTCACTATACAGGAGTTTTCTGGGCCAAGAACTCGAATCCGAGGTCGCTTTTACCAGGCGACGCTATCTAATCGTGGTATGTAGTCCACGTGATTTAGGTGTTAATAAATATGATTTAACTAGGCTATTATGCTCTTAATTTTTAATTTTTGAAATAATTATCGCGGGCGATCGCTTGATTTTGTAAGTCCATCCTGGACGATTCATTTGTTTAGAATATCAAGGCCCGCGAACAAATGAAATTTTCAACCTACACGGAAGAGGGATAATCAATATAGGCCTAAATATGGTCAAACTTTGTTCGATTTGGACAAAATTCACTATACAGGTGTTTTTTGGGCCAAGGAACTCGAATCTGAGGTCGCTTTACCAGGCAACGCTATCTAATCGTGGTATGTAGTCCACGTGAGTTAGGTGTTAATAAATATGATTTAGGCTAACTATTATGCTCTTAATTTTTAATTTTTGAAATAACTATCGCGGGCAAAGCCGCGGGCACATACTAGTGTAGTATAAAATAACGTGTTTTTATTCCGTTCACTGGCAGCACGTGACATACTAATCACTGCAAATAGATACCTCTATTTCCAGTGACGAGCTGACTTTTATTAGATAAAATCACATCCTTATATTTCTAGCAAACATATCATAAGATTATTGATTGGTCTTATCCGAGGAATTGCCAAATGTTACTGGTCAATATCAAACACGCGGCGCAGGAATGGAATAGCACCACAAGTTCCTCATGAGGACCACGGAGGATGTCTCTATTGTCGGTAGTTGCCAACAGTCTTGGACTGCCTCTGTAGAAGCGCTGAGAGTTAATTTAAGGATTAATTGGTATGCCGGCTGAGGTTGGGTGTGTGAAGATCTCACTCGTGGTTTCAAGGTTCCCATGCTTGTCTGTATTCCCTGCAATAGGAAGGAGTGTCGCGTGTGAATAAGACAAGTTCTTCACGGAAACATTGACCCCGGCTGCTTGCGTGGCCCACCACATCCGTTCGTTCACATTCAAGCTATTTCTACCAACTGTGAAAATTATATCATTTTAATTTTATTTATTAAATGCCAGTATTGTACATTATAAGATTGTGTGAGGGACAGAGAAATGTCTGTTCGTCCGTCTGTACGTGCGATTACTCAAATACGCTTTATCTGATTTTCATGATACTTGGTATACGCATTTATAACGTCCATGGGAAGAACCCTATTGATAATGGACCAAATCGGTTGACCGGTACCAGTGTAAAACCCAATTTAGTGTCTATTTTAAAGAAGCGATAACTCTAATACGCTTTATCGGATTTTCATGAAACTCGGTATACGCATTTATAACGTCCATGGAAAGACGTCTATTGATATTAGAACAAATCGGCTGGCTGACACCGGAATAATGCCCAATTTAGTGCCTTTTTATGGTAATATATAACAAAAAGTGCGATAACTCAAATACGCGTTATCGGATTTCCATGAAGCTTGGTATATGCATTTATAATGTCCGTGGGAAACACCTTATTGATATTTAACCAAATGGGTTCACCGGCACCGGAGTAATGCCCAATTTAGTGCCTATTTTCATAGTATTATACTAGATAGGCGCCATAACTCAAATACGCTGTATCGGAATTCCATTAAACTTGGTATACGCATTTATAACGTCCATGGGAAGAAGTCTAATGATATTAGACCAAATCAGTTGACCGGTACCGGAGTAATGCCCAAGTTAGTTCCTATTTTAATGGTAATATATTAGAAATAATTTATCAATTGCAAATTAGTTATCATTACAACATATTCTTTTACATTATTAAGTGCCAGTATGGTACTTTATGAGATTGTGTGTGGGGACGAAAAATGTCTGTCCGTCTGTCTGTCCGTTCGTCCGTCCGTCCGTCCGTGTGTCTGTACGCGCGATAACTCAAATACGCTTTGTCGAATTTTAATGAAACTTGGTATACACGTTTATAATGTCCATGGGAAGAACCCTATTGATATTGAACCAACTCGGTTCACCGGTACCGGTGTAATGCCCAATTTAGTGCCTATTTTAATAGATTATGGCGCCTTTCTAATAGAAAGGCGCCATCACTCAAATACGCTGTATCGGATTTCCATGAAACTTGGTATACTCATTTATGACGTTCATGAGAAGTGCCCTATTGAATTTGAACCTAATCTGTTGACCGGTACCGGAGTAAACCCCAATTTAATGTCTACTTTAAAGGCGCAATAACTCAAATACGCTTTATCGTATATTTATGAAACTTCGTATACGCATTTATAATGTCCATGGGAAGACGTCTATTTATCTAATATATAAAGTCGAATGTGTGTTTGTGGGTATGTATGTATGTATGTATGTTTGTTCCTTATACAAATCCACATTTCTTCACCAATTTACACGGAATTTTGCACACATACCCAGTTAAGCCCGGAAAGTATAGCGGTCAACATTAAAATTGAAACAAATCAGTCCTTCCCTTGAAAATTATATAATTTCTGAGAATATTATACTGAAAAACAATGAAATGCTGTTCAGTTCACATGACAACCGTGTATTGTTTACTTTGATAACATTGGGCCTTGGCAACTGGACTTGCACGAATTATGATTGAATCGATGCAATACACTGCCTGTCCAATACGGCTAATTTTGCGTACTCGGCGACATTACAGATAGCAGCACCATTCACACCCAGATTGCTTCTTGTTTTTTGCTACGACATTGTTGATTATGTAGTGCTGTCACCGCCGTCTCATAATCACTGCCTTCTAAACTGTATTACTCCTCGAGACGGCGGTGCTCATAATATAGTCTATCAATGCGTCTAATTAATTTACATTTATTTTAATTATTGCTCCAAAATTCCATTTCAAGGTAAGTGTCATATACTGGAATAATATTACGTTCTAAACAAATAACACAAGTATCTGTGTCTGTTTAATGCTTATTTTGACGCAGCAAACGCATAGAAGCAATGTACGGTAATGTATAGGACAATGCCTTCTAGACTCTGTTACTCGTGTATTCTCGAGACGGGGGTTGTATAGGTGGCGGTTATTGCTGCAATCTGGGTGTGAATTGTGTCGCCTCTACTGGAGAAATTATGCAATTGAGCAATACTCTAAACTCCATGTTAAAATAAAGCATAGGACAGGGATGCAATATATTGGCGAAAATAATTACTGAAAAATGAATTACACGAAAATAAAGCAAAGTGTGATGCAGTCACACAACTTTCTCTACCCTAGACATAAGAAATATTTTCTCACTTCACATTTTGATGTAGAATAAGAGGTCGTATTACAGGTACAACTTAAGTGTGTGAGTATGCTATATCACAAGTCGGTAAATAGTCAGTTATCCATAGCTGTAGGCTTTGTATTAGTTGAGATTTATCATAGGCCCTAAGCATGGGATGGAACATTTTGAGTCCTATACTCGCAGTATATTATGTCCCGGGTTTTAGGGGAGGAAAGTATGAAAGTGATACTGCATTTCTATTTTATTTCAGCTCCGAAACGGTTGTAACATGAGAATGAGAAATAAAATTTTCCGTCAAGTCAATACAATCTTATGTAATTTACGTTTCTTCTTATTTCAACCCCTCCCAGGCATGATGTGTAGAAGCAACGGAATGCAGCATTCGACATCCTCTATGAGCCATAAAAAGCTATATCTAGCGTTTTCTGATGGAATAGTTTGATAAATCTTTTTCTTCATTTCAAGTTTTACATACATATTATAGGCTATAAGGACCTAGAGTTTCAAAATCGAAAGTCCTCCATAAGTTAATTTCAAATTAAAAAATACAAAGCCCGGGCGACGCCGGGCCTTTTCAGCTAGTAATAGATAAAATCGGTTGACCTGTTTCGGAGTAATGCTCAATTTAGTGCCTATTTTATGGTAATATACGTATTCGAAAGAATTTATAAAAAAAAAATGAATATCAATTATCTTGACAACACTGCCTATTGTTTTACTGTTATCTTATAAGGCCTTGGAAATTAAAATACAGGTAGCTATGACAAAAAACACTATCGATTTACAAGCGCTTATCCAACTAGACCGTTACAATGACCCCGGTGGCCGAGATGGTAACGCTTTGGCCTCACATTCTGGAGTCCATGGTTCAAAACCCGAAACCGGCCAATTTGAATTTTTTTTTGACATTTTTATGTGAGTGTGCGATTGTCATGATATCACATATCTGTACAGTTCAGGTGATGCTGGAAGATTTTAATCTCATTAAAAAAAACTAGACCTTTGTTCTTCCGTAAGCCCTGCTTAATGAATAAATCTGGAGCTTAACTTGGAAATCAATTTAAAAAAAAACATATTCTGCATATCATAATTGCAGTCATAACTGTTTAAACAAAAACATACTGGCACTTTGTTACATCAGTTTACCTGATTTTATTCATATACGTATTTGGAAGTTGCAATCCAGTTAGCTATGAAAAATAGCACTATTATTTCATGCTTTTCAAACTTGATAGTTAAACTGAGCGAGGTGGCCGAGATGGTAACATCTTGGACTCGCATTCTGGAGGTTCCTGGTTCAAATCTCGTATCCGGGCAATTTGACTTTTTTTGTTGGTATTTTTGTGTGAGTGTGCGAGTGTCAAGATATCACTAATCTGTATAGGCCCTAGTTCTGCTGATGTTGGACGATGTTAATATGATTTTTTAAAACTAGACTTTTGTTCTTCCGTAAGTCTTGCTTAATGTATCAATCTGGAGCTTCACTCGGAAATCGATTTAAAAAATAATAATTTTCTGCATATCGTAATTGCAATTATAATTGATTAAACAAAATCATTCTGGCACTTTGTTACATCAGTTTACCTGATTTTACTTGTTATTTTACATGGAATGCATTATTTGATATAGGGGAACGGGGGGTGGTATTGGACACCTTAGGTTTTTGCGACGTAACTCTTTTTTGAAACTGGAAACAATTGTTTAATCTACTTTACAGATAACTTTATTCTTATAACTAAATGTTTATATGAATATATTTAATTAAAACTAAAACATGTAATTAGCACAAGAAAATTGAAAAGTAGTTACATTTTTGTACTTTTGAAAAATGGAGGGTGGTATCGGACAGTCACTGTTTTCCACAAAAGACTTATTTCCATGTTCAAAGTATAAAGTTTTACTGTTTTACTTTTTTATACAAATGTCACATTTGTAAAATAAAGAGTTCCCCTCCAAATTTGCACATTTTTCGTGTGCCCAGCCGTTGCAAACTCAGCTAATGTACTTTTTGGTACTGAAAAACAATCACTTGCCTCTCGAATAGTCATTTTTTGTCCCTGACATTGTTACGGAAAATATGTCACCTTCTTCCCACTTTCCTCTTATCTTCCCCATATTTACCTAAAACCAAAGGAAAGAACCATCAGTAACCACGTTAGATGAGTAGCTATATTGTCCGATACCACCCGCTAGCTTCCTGTCCGATACCACCCGATTCACGGTCCTAAGAGAAAAAATCTGAACCAAGAACCTTTGAAGAGAATTAAATTCTAAACCTACAGCTTATAGCCTTAAGTACAGTGCTTCTGTTAGTGATGTTAGAATGTAACACAACTCACCCTTCTTCCTGTTACTGCTTTGTGAAGTTATCTTCGTGCAAGCCGATTTACACAGAAAAGAACAAAAAGCACTATCACTCACAAACGAAACTAGCTGTCAACTGAATAAGATGTTCACCCTCTTCAAACATTTAGCCAAGGCTGTCAATCACAAAACCGGTCGTCCAAGCACCTGCTAGCAAGAGATATTGGGCTTGTCCGATACCAGGCTCTGTCCGGTACCAGCTCCCGCTCTCCTATCATCATGATTATTTGGATAAACCCTTTGCCTTCAATCGTTGTGTGTTGTAAATATGTTTTGTTCGACGTAATCTTATCATAATGATACTCATTTCGACCCTGATTTCCATTTCGATTATTATTGAGAGCGGAAATAAAAATGCGTAATTAAACAACCTGCATTTAAAATAAAATTAATTCTGTAAGTCTTATTTTTAATGTTATGCTACATTGAATTTATTTCGTGTTTTTTAATATGCGTTGTTTGGCATTAATACTCAAGAGAAGCGCTGCAAGCCTGCCATCTATCGGAAGAGACAAGAACTACAACAGCTTATGGGGACAGTAGTCTGCTTAATCAATTATGAGGTATTCTAAAAACAAAAAAACTTAAACATTTAATTATGGTGGAACAAAAAACGTCGTACGCAGCTTGCCTATACTGGTAATTAGGACAGTCCTATGAAAATTGAGGACCGTTTTGACAAAACTCAACATCTCCATTTTTGGCAAAATTCGTTTTTTAATGGTTTTAGGTGCTTTGAAATGAGATCTTTATGTTGGTGAAAAAAGTCAACATAAGAAAGTCAACATAACCAGTTTATTTTGAATCCTCAATATGCAAGGTTTCTTTCTTCTATATGTTAATAAAAACTAAAGAAACCTTCTGAACAATTTGAGTTTTGTCAAAACGGTCCACAATTATGAAACGAGCAACGTGAGGCTCATAAAACATACCCGTGTCCTTATAGGTTTCTTGCATAATATACTAATATCTCTATAATTTATCTATAGTCTATACAGGGTGTTTCAAAAATACTTTTACAAACTTCGGGCATGGGTTCCTTACACCAAAAAAAGGAAAAAAAGTTCATATGAACATATGTCCCATAATCCTTGTTTTCTCGTTAGGAACTGTTCAACACATTGGTACACTCATAACACGTCAACACACTAAACTCATAACAAATGCTAGACAGGCATGCAGGACATTTCGAGCATTTGTTAGGCTATGAGTTTTGTGTGTTGACGTGTTATGAGTGCACCAATGTGTTGAACAGTTCCTAAGGAGAAAACAAGGATTATGGGACATATGTTCATATGAACCCTTTTCCTTCTTTTGGTGTAAGGAACCCATGCCCGAAGTTTGTAAAAGTATTTTTGAAACATTCTGTGTATTCCGTTGCTTACGGAATATTATGAGAGAACTGCGGCACCGATGGCGATGGGACTGAATCATGGATGCAAATTCAATTCAATTCAATTTAATACGTTGTTATTGTTTTCAAATACAACCCCAAGAACATAAGAACTAAAATCAGCTTATGCGTCAGTTACATAAATTTATTATTATTATTATTATTATTATTATTATTATTATTATTATTATAAATGTAAAAATCGTTGTTGCCCCTCGAACTTACTGCAGGGTATGCATTTCGTCATACGTTATCCCACCATCAGGTCTTAGATGAAGTTTGTACAGTTGCACTTAATATTGCTGAGAGTGTACTGAATTCATAATGATTTGAATGCTTTCCGAGGGTGAAAGATAAAAAAATGAAACTGTTTGGGATATTTACATCAGTTAAAGGTGATAACCAAAATTCAAGTTTCTGGTTCATCTGGAAATGGGCAAACAATTATGTCAGCGAGTGAGATAGCCACGCAACTTTGCCGTTTAGTGATGACTAGCTTAAAAGACCCGGCGTCGCCCGAGTTTTGTATTTTGTAATTGGAAATTAGCTTATGAAGGATTTTCAATTTTCAATTCTAGGTCCTTATATAGGCATTTATAATTTGAAATAGGAAGAACGACTTATTACACTCAAACTATTCCCTCAGAAAACGCTTGATATAGTTTTTTATGGCTCATAGAGGATCTAGAATTTTGCATCCCATCGCTTGTACAGTGCACAGCAAGCCTGGTAGAGGTTTAAATAAGAAGAAACAGAAATTCCTGTAACATAAAATTGTAATATCGAGGCGGGAAATTTCCCACTCTTATGTTACCATAAAGCCGTTTTGGAGATGAAATTAAACAGAAAGCATTAGCACTTTCATACTTTTCTCTCCAAAAACCTGCGATATAATATAATAATATACACATTACCATACCTCGTTTTGTTTTCTCTATGTCCAGGGTAGAGAAAGTTATGTGATTCCATTATTTTAGTGGATTTCATTCTGTAATATTTATTTATAACATGAATTATTTTGATAACTTCTCTTATTTGTCAAAAGTGCATTTCATTTGTTTTTTCCAAGCCCACCTGATACCATTTGGCAACAATATATTCTGTGATTTGGAATGGATAATTCTATGTAAAAAGGGATTAAGTATTTTCAAAAACATTTAATTTTTGGCATTTAGAATCAGAATTTTTCAAAATCCTTTCTTAGTGAGCACCTACATTATGAAACGAAGGTACTGTCAAAATTCCAAGTCTCTACCTGTTATAGTTTAGGCTGTACGTTGATTCCTGTAATTCAGTCAATCAGTCAGTCAGTCATTCATTCAGTCAGTCAGGACAAAGCCTTTTATATATATAGAGAGATTTGTTATTTAAACCGTTAATTGATCGTTATTCCGATACGGGTCAACCGATTTGGTCCAAAATCAATCACTCTCTTCATATGGACGTTATAAGTGTGTATAATTTTCATGAAACTTAGTATATAGTGTATGCTAAGTTTCATGAAAATCTAATAAAACGTACTGGAGTTTTCGCGCGTATAGACATTCTTCCCGTCCACCATGCAATGTTAGAAAGTATCATTCTGGCACTTAATTGATATAACTCCAAGCATGGACTTCCTAATTAACTTATATCATTAATGCTCTGGGCCCTGTTTCATAGAACTTTTACACTCATTAGCAAATACATAATAATATTAGTTATTATTATTATTCTTCTGTTATTATTAGTCTTACGCCTCGGCCGCTATATTAGATTCGTCCGCTAAAGCATTATTTTGCTTACTTTATACATAAATAGCTATTTTCAATGTGTTATTGTAGCCGTCACGGTGGCTCATGCTTAGCGCGTGGGCCTGGCATGCTAGCGGTCCCTGGTTCAAACCCCGGGCCTGGCGGGCGTGTCATTCGTAGTGGACGAAGCCGTGACCTTTGGGGGTTTTTCTCGGGGATCCTCCCGTTTCCCCCTCTCATTCCACCAACACTCTCCATTTCATCTTCAAACCTCCCCCTCATAATCATCCCGTTTCCTTTCCCGGTTTCCGGTTTACCCTCGCCCCCAGGACCTGCTGTGGGCCTCTCCCGTCCCCCCCCCCCCCCCGTGGCTTGTGGTCCTGAAGTTGCTGGCTGGTGTGCTGCCAACCTGGGGGCTCTGTAAGAGGTACCGAGGCAGTGGCACACGTGGCATGGTAGTGGTATCTGTTGGATGTAGGGGAGTTCCGTCGGGGCTCGCGGTGGGGTCTGTTGTCGAGGGGCCGTTGGGCTTGCACATCATTCCATTCCCGGAGGTTGGCACAATGGGCCGCAAGGCCGAAGTGCTTAGGGTCGTCCCACCTTCCACCCTTAAGGGGACAAATCAATCAAATCAAATGTGTTATTGTACGTATTAAACTGAGACTAACAAAAATTGTCCAAAAAGGGTAAAAGAAAACTCAAATAAAACTATTTTTAAATGTTTAAAAACTAAAAAAAGATTTATAAAAACCTAAAAATCCGGGCCCTAGTTATGACATAGGCCTACGGAGGAATTCCTCGTGACTCTGTACAAGTAATTATTTCTTAATTTTTGGTCAGTTTTGAACGATTTTAGTAGTGGCCTTCTACTCTGGAAATGCACTTTTTTCCGGAAATGAGCTTGAAGCAAAGCAGAACAGAAATGGCTGTCTGGAGTGTGAAGACTTCTTATCTCAAACTGTGATGTAATCTGTGATGATGGGATTGTTTGCTCGCGATAATGCAATACAGCCTCTAGCTGCTCTTTTTACTTGAGTGAATGTCTGCTTCTGACTTTTCAATAAGTAAGCTATGTTCTGCCCTCTTTTTTTTCTTATGAATATAAATGGCATAAAGATTTACAACTTAATGGTATTGCTTCACTGTTTGATGATGTTTCTTGTATCAGCGATACTGTAGATCAGTTGTTGACAATTAGTGTCAGTAGTTCTCCGCATAATTAAGGAAAGGTTAGTTTAAATACACAGTAACTAAATGCTCAAAAGATTTATTTATTCTGCTTCTTAAATTAAATTAATGTTGTACATAGAGAAAAAACGGATTAATTCTACAAAATATTCTGGAATAACTCTGGTTGCACACCATCGTGTGTTGAATTTATCTATTAAAAACTCTTATGTGAAATTCACATAACTTCCTCTGCTCAAATAAAAGTTAGTCTCTTAGTATATTATAATTATTATGTATGACATTCTGTTTGTGTAAATAGGTTGTAAAAATGAAGGGAATGTCGATACCACATCACATCGCATCCCTGAAGGATACATGACCCAAATAAAATCTTATTAATGTACTCTCGTAACTTTCTTCACTTTAAGCATGGCCAATACAATACATCTGACTAGTTTGATAATCAAATCCTCCAACTTAATTCGTTATTATCACCGTCCCTACCTCTCAGCTTAAAAGCGAAGGGATGTGTCACGGCTAACTATTCCAAAGCCGTATACGAAGAGTGTAAAACGATATGTCGTCAGGATAACAGATTTGCATTTGTTAAATTCGTAATAATATATTAGCATAGAATAGGCACTAAATTGGGCATTACTCCGATACCGGGCAACCGATTTTATCCAATATCAATAGACGTCTTCCCATGGACATTATAAATGCGTACACCAAGTTTCATAAAAATCCGATAAAGCGTATTTGAGTTACCGCGTGTAAGAAATATTGGGTTTTACTCCGGTACCGGTCAACCGATTTGGTCCAGTATCGATAGACGTGTTCCCATGTACATTATAAATAGGTATACGAAGTTTAATGAAAATCCGATAAAGCATGTTTGAGTTATCGCTACTTTCTTATATATTACCATAAATGGCACTAAATTGGGCATTATTCCGGTACCGGCTAACCGATTTCGTCGAATATCAATAGACTTCTTCCTATAGACATTATAAATACGTATAACAGGTTTCATAAAAATCCGATAAAGCGTAGGCCTATTTAGGTTATCGCGCCTTTAAAATAGACACTAAATTAGGTTTTTACTCCGGTGCCAGTCAACCGATTAGGTCGAAATTCGATAGGTTGCTTCTCATGGACGTCATTAATGCGTATACCAGGCTTCATGAGAATCCGATAAAGCGTGTTTGAGTTATGGCGCCTTTCTAATATAATCTATTAAAATAAGCACTAAATTAGGCATTACTCCGGTACCGGTGAACCGATTTGGTTCAATATCAATAGATTTCTTCCCATGAACGTTATAAATGCGTACAGAAAGTTTCACGAAAATCCGATAAAGCTTATTTGAGTTATTGTGTGTACAGAGACACGGACAGACAGACAGACGGACATTTTCCCGTCCCCCACACAATTTCATGAAGTACCATACTTAATAAGGGAAAAATGCAACGAAAGAATGAAAATTTCCTAAAAAAATAATAGTAGAGAATAAAATGCCGAAAATGCAAAATAAAAGTAAGCTATTTTGAGGCGAGAAGAATTTATACTACATCCTGCATGGTCTGTGATGTTTCAGAAAAAGATGAAATTTCATCAACATCCGAGCCCTAATTATCACACACAATTATACTGAATTACACGTTAGGATAACGTAATTACACCACGATACTCGAACAAAGCAAGCAGGTTTGTTTGTTGATGTGTACGTCACTGTAACACCTTAATCTAAAATAAAGGCATTAAAAGTTGATAGAGTAAATTTTTTAATATTAATATTAATATTAAAAGTTGAGTCATAGAACAAAATTACATTTTCTTGTTTTCCCACTATTGGAAAATTTACCCAGCACCATTTCCAACACTGCTATAATCTCCCCAAGATGCATTCAAGCCAGATTGATCAGCTGTCAGTAGCTAAGCAAGCTATGCGTTCATTCCAGCTTGAGCCGTTTAGGTAAAAATTCGATGTTAGGCTGAATTTGTACATACTGGCAAAGTAGTGTTGGTATTTCTATTTCACGTTTCGCCCTTCTTTTATGAGTCAAGATTTGCAATTAAACTGCCTACTATCTGAGAAATTAAAGTGCCCTTATGTGCAACATTTTAGCATTACTTAACTTTTCGGGGCTGTAGCCCCCCTCCGTCCCCTTCCTAATACGCCCCTGATCTACGCACAATCTATAATGAACTACCACCAGATGACACTTTAGAAAAAATCGGGTGCGTGGAACGCCACGCGACAGAAGTGAAACTTGGATTTTTTAAATTTTGGATTATTGGATTTTTTCAACTTTGGATTGTTGGACTATTTAATTTTGGGTTTATGGACTTTTTAAATTTTGAATTTTTTCATTTTTACTTTGGATCTTTGAATTTTTAATTTTGGAATTTTGGATTTTTAAAATTTTGGATCTAGTTTTTTAATTTTTCTATTTTTTTTAATTTTGTATTTTGAGATTTTTTAAATTTTTTATATTGAATTTTTTAATTTTTTAATTTTTGGATTTTTTAATTTTGGATTTTTGGGTTTTTTAATTGTGGATCTTTTAATTTTTAAGTTTGGATTTTTTAATTTTGGATGTTTAAATTTTGGATCTTTGGATTTTGTTATTTTCGGATTTTTAATTTTTAGATTTTTTAAATTTTGGTTTTCGGTTTTTCATTTTGGAATTTTGGATTTTTTCTTTGTGGATTTTTGAAGTTTAGATTTTGGATTTTTGAATTTTGGATTTTTATTTTTAATTTCATTGAGTTGATTGTTTTCTGTGCAGTCCGTCACAGCACCGTTACTTTCGTGACGATTTTGTTCGTAACACAACTTTGGGTTAGCTCTCGATTTACTCCTAGCGCGCCTAAAGAAGTTTCACTTCAAAAACTAAAGTCTTTGCTTTAGAACAGGTATGGGCAACCTTTGGAAAGATACGGGCTAAACTTTACGATATTTATGAAGTCGCGGGCCGGAGATAACAGGTAATTGTGAAAAAATAACCATGATGCGGTTTTTTTATATTTATAAAGTATAATGCTAAAGTTACATGAATGAGAACAATATCGAACTGATTAGGTATTTACTTACAATCAGCAAAAATTAATGAGAAGCTTGAGCTTGAACTTGAGAAAGAAGATAATCAATGTTTGCATCAATCCGTGAACCGAAAATATTTACTTTTTCGAGTGCAATTTTAAAATGTTCCGCGGGCCGGATCAAAAGTCGGGGAGGGCCACATCCGGCCCGCGGGCCGGCCGTTGCCCATATATGCTTTAGAAGATAAACGTTGTAAACTTCATGTTGTTTTGTTTTTATTTGTTGTATGTATTGTAACAATTTGTATAGCCCTTATTGTCAGCTTTGCTCGTTGGGGATTGTGTGCAATAAACCAATAAATAGGAAATATTTTTAAAAATCTTTATGTGGTCTGCGTTAATCAAGAACTGAAATATAAACAAATGCCACAAACATTTTCCTTGCACTCTTCTAAAGATAAAGTAGCAAACGCGATATTTTAATCTGTTGCGTTCAACGTTATATTATGTAAAAATAAAACTAAATTACGTATCTTTCTCAATGAAAACGTGCCCTTCATGATCCTAGAATTTTGGAGTCTGGCCATAAGAAGTCATTGCAGAAGTTACAATAATGTATTGTCTTCCGTTTTGTCTGCTTTCTAATCTTTCAATTTGTTGGGCAGAAGCACCTCATTCAATCAGTTTTACCTTACGTTGCGTTTTTGTTCAGTTTTGCCCAATTCATCTCAAAGGTGTTCGATGGGGTTGAACTCTGAAGATTGTGGGGTGGGGGTTGTTGCTGTACACTATACACAAAGTGAACTATTTCACCAGTATATGAAGGGTCATTGTTCTACTGGAAGGAGAAATCAGAAGATAGAACCTGCTTTTCTGCTCTCTTTTCCTGCAGGATATTCTTGTAGGCCTACTGAAATTTATCCATAAATACAACTTTACATACCGGTACCCAAGAAGCGCCATTTATCTCCACTCCCATGTTTTACAGTGAATTGCATAATTGTTCTTGGTTGGGATGTATAGAAATTTTTCTTGGCCCTTTCACGTCCAAGTAAACTGCGCCACGGAGATATATAGGTTGCGGCAGAAGTTATAGGCAAACAAAAGTTAGACCTAATTATGTGAATGTTCGTTCCTATTCAGTAACAATTTTTTGCATATGAAGTAATGGGAGCGTACTTGTCTGTAGGTTGGTACCGTTCTTATGCTCTATCTTTAGGTTGGTAACAACTTTCATATGATAACAAAGTGCTCATGCACTCATATTAGGGTAGTGACTTTAACAATTTTATAAGTGACGAAGCGTTCATGCAAAAGAAATTAGGATATTGTTTTTAACATTTTTTTTTAAATGACAAAGCTACTAAGCCTAACATTTTTCACCACACCTATGCAATTTTATAGCCAGTCCTAAGTCTGGAGAAGTGGGAAGGAAAATGTTAGTGTGTCAATATGACGGTGACGCCATTTAAATGTCGGTGGCGCAGTTTACATATGAATCCTCTAGATTCAAAATCTTACTTTTGTATTTCACCAGATTTGTATGGATGGCTTAAATTGGTTTATTTATATGTGAGGTTCAAAACCCCCTAAAGTACTATATAATGTCATGTTGAAAATCAGAATTAAGTTCAAAAACCCCTCTATCCCACTGCTTTGAACTTCAAAAACACCTCTATTTTTGAATGGCGTTTAGGGGGTTTTGACATATTATGTCGCTGACGCAGTTTACATCGTGTAGGATGGGGGAAAAGGTAGAAGTGGCGCAGATTACCTTTTACCTTGTTTCCGGAGGGGGGTTGAGAGGCGATGGGCTTACCACCTGTCCCTCTGCCCTCTCTGGGAAAATAAGCTTAACAAAATTCACATAGGTAAACAGAAACCTTCACTTGGAGGCCCTTCGCCCCAACATGGGGCCATAGGATTCGAGAGAGAGATTACCGTTTTAGCAGTGTGCCTTACAATTGCCCTTGCTGGACCATGCGAAGTTTGCAAATGTTCTACGCGAAGCTAATATATTCAGATTGGTTTGCATGGAGTTAACATTGAAACAAAAGGTCGAAGCAGAATACATAAAGAATAGATAAAACTTGAAAACTTCATTGCAAAGTGAACACCATCAATGTTAATGAGGTTCTCATTGATTTAGGTGAGATTCTTATCCACATTCAAGCACAACAATAACATATGTGCATTATGCAACGAGCCTATAATGACATGTAAGTTTATGCTCTTCGGTACTGACTATACCATTCAGTTCAAATGGAAGCCGGGTCAATTTATGAACAGTATACAGTGCCAAATTATTGTATAAGTGAATTGTGTGGCATAAATCAAATGTAAGTCACCCCTTATGCTCCGCTCACTGCGTTGCTATGGCGACCACCTCCGAACTCCCGACCGTGCCCTCACTCGACACTCCCGACCGTACCGAATACTAGCTACCAACCCTTCTACCAAAATGACAACCCGCTAGCTCACTCGGCACTCCCGACCGTACCACAATCACCTCTGCATATAATCTAAATAATGCATAACATTAACCACATAGTTAAGTGCGCGAAGCGGAGGCCGTAGCCGTAACGAAGCGCCCTTGCATTTTCGAATACTGTACGATATACTGTTTGTAGGTTTCGAAAATGTGGCATATTATATCTTCCAGAGGTTTGTCAGCCTGTCACCTTTTGTTTAGCGGTATGACGTCACACCACCAACGTCCAATCACGAGTTTCTTTGTAATACTAATATGAGGACAGAAGAATTCGCTAGATCGTGGTATAAAAGAAAGTGCATCGCCAGGGTGCTATGGGTGGGAACATTCATCCCAAGGTGCGACTAAAATTTGTTTTTTTCTTAATTGTGTTTCTAACATGGAAAGAACCCACTACCAGTGTCTTAAGCGAAGTTTTAAAATATTATTTTTTTTTTTATAAATCACGTGACTGGTTGTGACAGAAAGTTACGAAATGTCTGTACCAATAACTCTTACAGTAGAGTACAGTGGTCCCATAATAATGATGCTGTTAACCTAAACTTGGACGATCAATAATAAATTGATTTTATTGGATACTTCGCTCTCGATAATTAATTCGAAGATTAAAATTAAGATCAAAATAATTAAACCATTGTATTTATTAACGAATCATGCATAAACTAAACGATTTATAATTATAATGAGACAGCTAAAATTCCGGCTTTGGGGTGCATTCCACAATCAGAAAGCTCCTCTTGGAGAAAACTACCTCGGATTCGAATTCCCTGGCCCAGAAAACCCCTGCATAGTGAGTTAGGTCCAAATCTATCAATATTTGCCCATTTAGGCCTATAACACTGGACAACAAAACTGACCTTCAAAAAATTTTTTTACACAAAACATATCATTTCTTATGTATTTTGATGTGCTGAGTTCAAATATGGCCTTTGTTTTTGTCTAGCACCCTCAGTTTTTTAAGCAAAATGGAATAATGAGAAACTGTACGAATAAAGAAATTTAGCTCATGTTGAGAATATTGTAACATTCCCACATCATATCATATCTATTTTTTACAGGACGCTGTTCATCCTTACATATTATTCTATTTGCTAGAACATTCAAAATAGTTTAGAAATTATTTCATTCCATAGAATGCCTGATGTGGGAATGTTACAATATTCTCAACATGAGCTAAATTTCTTTATTCGTACAGTTTCTCATTATTCCATTTTGCTTAAAAACTGAGGGTGTTAGACAAAACCTAAGGCCATATTTGAACTCAGCACATCAAAATACATAAGAAATGATATGTTTTGCGTAAAAAAATATTACCAGTTAGTCTTTGATATTACGGTACTAGACGATTTATTTATAAACGACTAGAAGTGTAAGTATACGATTTACTAAAAACCTGAGGGTGCCAGAGAAAAACTGTTTGCATAATTGAATTCAGCACTAAAATCCACATAATAAACGCCCAATTTCATGCAAAAAATGTTTTGGCTGTTGTCCAGTGTAATCATTATCCCTCTTCCGTCTATGTTGAAAATGTCAGATGTCTGGGTTCCTTGCCATTATAAACAAACGAATCGACCAGGTGAGCTCACAGAATCGAAGCGATCGATAATTCCATGCGATATATTGAAAAAATCACGATGCCTTTATGTAAAAACAGGCAAAGCCACCTGCAATTGATTTGACAATTTGACATGTATTACCGAAAATTGGTGCTTCGATAGCGCAAATATTCACGTTTTCTGCCAGTTTTTCACTCATGACTCCCGAATGAAAGCGAAAATTAAAAATCCTGCTTCGAGGTGCATTCGGCCACCCTTCAGTCCATCTATGTTTAAAATTTCAGATCTCTGCGTGCAATAGATTTCGCTGGGCATCGCAGACAGACAGCCAGACAAACACTTCCTCTTATTATTATTATTATACTAGCAGAAGCCCGCGATAATTAATTCAGAAATTAAAAATTAAAAGCAACAGAAATAAAAACATTATATTTATTAACAATTCCACGCGAAAATATTCATAGGCCTAAACTAAACGATTAATTTAATTAATGAAACAGCTAAAAATCCGGCTTTGAAGTGAATCCCACGATTAGAAAGCGCAGCATGGGAAAAACTACCTCAGATTCTAGTTCCTGGCCTAGAAAACCCTTGCACAGTGAGTTTCGTCCAAATGTTTGCTCATTTAGGCCTATATTCATTAACCCTCTTTCGTTTAGGTTGGACATTTCAGCTCTCTGCGTGCCTTGTGACATTATAAACAAATGAATCGACCAGCGTGGGCTTACAAGATCAAGCGATCGCGATGCTTTTATTTCCAAGGTATGACAAAAATAGGCAAAGCCAACAACAATTGATTTGACAAATGAAATATATTACTGAGAACCGATGCTTCGAAAGCTCAAAAAATGCACGTTTTCTGCCCTTTTTCACTCATATCTCGCGAACGTAAGCGAAAATAAAAAAATCGGTAGAAGATTTTGCTGGGCTTCACGCACAGACAGACAGTCAAACACTTCCTCATGTTATTGTAGATTTCTTCCTTCTTATTCGTGAAAAATAGTATTAATAAATGCAATTCCTAGCTTTCAAATTTCTTTGCATGGCTCGTGTATTTTTCAGTAATTTCAAAATACTCGTTACATAAGCCATGAAAATGTGTAGGCCTACTGTACTGTACTTACTAGAAATCCCATGATGTGTCCACAGTGTTCTCCATTGCTTTCTTATAAACAAGTTCTAATCTCTATATATATAAAAGGCTTTGTCCTGACTGACTGAATGAATGACTGACTGACTGATTGACTGACTGAATGACAGGAATCAACGTACAGCCTAAACTATAACAGGTAGAGACTTGGAATTTTGACAGTACCTTCGTTTCATAATGTAGGTGCTCACTAAGAAAGGATTTTGAAAAATTCTGATTCTAAATGCCAAAAATTAAATGTTTTTGAAAATACTTAATCCCTTTTTACATAGAATTATCAATTCCAAATCACAGAATATATTGTTGCCAAATTTTATATGATGGGCTTGGAAAAAACAATTGAAATGCACTTTTGACAAATAAGAGAAGTTATCAAAATAATTCATGTTATAAATAAATATTACAGAATGAAATCCACTAAAATAATGGAATCACATAACTTTCTCTACCCTGGACATACAGAAAACAAAACGAGGTATGGTAATGTGCAGTGCTTTAGTTGGAAAATATTTTATGGGGGTACTCACCTTACTTCAAAATTTTCCATATCGCCTCATACAATAGTATATTGCGATACAAGTGCCGTAAGGCACGTTTACGGGTCGAGGAAACAGATTGAAAACCCGAGGCGCAGCCGAGGGTTTTTAAGTTTTCGAGACCCGTAAATGCCTTTACGGCCCGTGTGTTGCATGCTATTTTTTGCACGACGGTTACTTATATCAATTTAATTATATTAATTGTGATATTACCTGAAAATATTATGTAAATACATTCTTGAAGAGAGATGTTTATTTCAGAAAGTGATTCGCATGTGTTTGTTGTTATGGGAACCGAATATTTGTCCTGGGGGCCGTGCCCATAAAGGCTTGTATTATGAAGTGTATCGTAATGAATTATGACGTAGCGCTTGGACCGTAAGTAATTTAACCTCATCGCAACCGTCCTTAGCAACAAGACTGTGTGGGATTGTCAACTTACGAGCCATGTAAACAACGTTCGTAAGTACCACTTACTAGCTAAGGAGTGCAAAAAAGAGTTTTAAAAAACCGAGCATCTTATCAGGATAGCCAACATGTAATCTAAGGAGAAAGTAATTATTGTAGAAATGCGCACGAAGGTGAAGATTAGAACGCATATCTATTGCGAATTTAATAGTGTTTGTCATTATTAACAAATACATTCTCGTGAATTAGACATTTAATAAGTATTTTAGGACAATATCATTCCTGTACTGCCAGTACGACGTACCGGAGCACATATTTTTCCCGGTATGGTAGAAGGAAAATAATTTTATACCGGTACGCAGTACCGGTGCGTACCGGCCCAACTAAAGCACTGGTAATGTGTATATTATTATATTATATCGCAGGTTTTTTGAGAGAAAAGTATGAAAGTGATAATGCTTTCTGTTTAATTTCATCCCCAAAACGACTTTATGGTAACATAAAAGTGGGAAATTTCCCGCCTCGATATTACAATTTTATGTTACAGGAATTTCTGTTTCTTCTTATTTAAACCTCTACCAGGCTTGCTGTGCACTGTACAAGCGATGGGATGCAAAATTCTAGATCCTCTATGAGCCATAAAAAACTATATCAAGCGTTTTCTGAGGGAATAGTTTGAGTGTAATAAGTCGTTCTTCCTATTTCAAATTATAAATGCCTATATAAGGACCTAGAATTTAAAATTGAAAATCCTTCATAAGCTAATTTCCAATTACAAAATACAAAACCCGGGCGACGCCGGCTCTTTTAAGCTAGTCCATTATATGGGAAATACGAAGTGACATTTAAACACTATTTTACTTTCGTTATCCGGCCTCTTCTAATAGAGAAGCTGAGCAAAACTCTTAAATTGTAATACTCCTTCACATTATGAAATGTAATCTGTCAATGTAATCAAATTTGGCTACTTACCGCATAACTTACCTCACATTATATAAGAGCATGAAACTTTTGATCTACGAGGGTTGGAAGTTTAACAGTGGCAACACATCTATAAAATCAGAGTGAAGTTCAAATCGCTTTTGTTGGATATCCAGCATACTTCAGAGCAAATGAAAGTCTTCTATCACTAAAGGCTAGTTTACACGGCGAAATTAGGTTTCGTAACTGAGTTTCGCAACTGTTTTTTACTTGAATGCGCAAGCGCTAGATGTGCTGGCGACAATGAGTTACGACCCTACGCAGTTTCGGCCGATTCCAACTTTTCACGAAACTATAATAGTAATTTTGAGATTATACGCTTATTTAGCTTGTTCGCATTTCGTAAAATGAAGTGGGGAAGTGAGGAAATTGTGAAATGCCTGTATTCATACGTGTTTCAAACGTTTATATGGAATTTTAACAACTTGAACTTCAGAAATAACGTGAAATGTGCGGTTGCATTGGAAAGAAAATGTGTGTAATTAGTTTCACGAAATCACTTTCATGAAAGTGGTTACGAAACCTAGTGTCATCGTGTAAACTAGCCTGTAGCCTTTTTCTTTCCGAGTAGGCCTACCTGCTGAAAGTCGTATCAGAGACTTTTGAGGATTTATGATGATTCTTTTGAGGCAAATCAATACGTCACTTTAAAGTTAAAGGAAGGCGATGCATGGGAAGACCCAATGCAAGATGGATATGTAAATAATAGATCTACAGGGGGCCGGAACAAGCAGTAACACCTAATCCTTGATCGAAGCAGAAGGAGATAATAATGATGATGATGATGCTCGCGTCTAAGCTTACTACAAAAGTCCTGTTGTCTCCAACGTCCTCAACCATATCATCAACCAGGTGAATAACCACACGTCACCGGGTTCCTTAGTCGGAAGGCAGAATTCAGGCATCTGTGTCAACCAGAATGTCATCCTAGCAACTACGAAGCCATATCCTGGTATTATAGCCTATTTGTTGTCTTTTATTAGTAGTTTTTGTCTTTTCCTTGTGACTTATCTCTTATTTCCTTTGTCCTTGTGTGGTATTTATAAAGTCTTATTTTGCTTTCTGAGGAACTCGTCTTATTGCTTCGTCCAATAACATCCGTGCGTAGGGGTCTCCATTATTCCAATCATTCTGCAAGGGCTTCCTCAAACTAGCAGTGTTTGGCATTCCCATACCACACGTTCAGGAGTGCCTATGCCACTCATATGCGTTAGCATCAGCTATGCCCATTTCCTTCGTGAAAAATAGTATTCCATGTAGGGTCCATGCCCCTTCAAACCTTGAGATGTGGTAGTTTTGCTGTTTCATGCACGTTTTTGAAAATTTCGTAAGCCCTATGTCCTGTGTTACTTTCCTGCCATCTGGTATGTCACATATCCATGAGCACATTCTTGTTATCTCTTTTGTGTCAGGTGGAGCATAAATACCACTGATAGGAAATATTTCGCGGATAACGTATCTGATGTGGTACAGTCACAAAACTCTCTCTACCCAAAACATGGTCATTTTTTAATTGCCCATTTATTTAACCCAGGGTCCCTGTGCCAGTGGCTATACCCCTGGTCATACATTGTAATTTACATTTTCATTCATTAATATATCTTTCCCTTCTTACAATCTCAGGATAATGTTTTTCTTTTATCCTATATCATTAGATTGGATCGGATATTTACTGGCTCTCATTATACAGGGCGTTTCAAAAATACTTTTACAATCTTCGGGCATGGGTTCCTTACACCAAAAGAAGGGAAAACGTTCATATGAACATATGTCCCGTAATCCTTTTCATCAGCGTATCATGGAAGCCTGCGAAACCATTCGACACCATATCGGAGTATTTGAAAGGGTGCGACAGTCCATGATTCAACGAGTGCATGCATGTCTAGAAGCAAGAGGAGGACATTTCGAGCATTCGTTATGAGTTTTGTGTATTGACGTGTTATGAGTGTACCAATGTGTTGAAGAGTTCCTAACTAGAAAACAAGGATTATGGGACTTATATGTTCATATAATCTTTTTTTCCCTCTTTTGCCTGAATTTTGTAAAAGTATTTTTAAACACCCTGTAAATACATGTATATCCATTGGAAACGTCACTGATGGTCTTCATCTTGCTGTTTCCTTTCTAAAATCACTCTCTGGGTGCACTTCGTGAAAGCCTTGTAAATGTTTTATGTAAATAATTTATTTAACAGAAGAGGACTTAAGACATTACCAGAAAGCGAGCTCTGGAGCCCATTCATCTGCATCCTTCAAGATCTTCCTCGCCTCTGTGTCTGGCACAAGTATAAAGTACATGGTACATCGCCTCTTCCCCACTGTCTTCGCAGCAGCAAGTGGAGTCCTCACCCAGCCCAAATCTCACCAGGTTCACTCCAAAATATCATGTCCTGTAAGAAATTTGGTAGCCTAAACATGACCTTTTTTTGGGCCCTCCACCACCCCCGGAGCCCTCTATCTCTCCGGTCCCAACAACTTTTCGGAGCATGCGTTCTACTGCTCTCTACTTAGCTCTTACGTTTCCTATCTAATGGGTATGTAAGCTGAGCTGGCCATTTTTTTTTGTTGGTCCGCCTTCCACCCCCGGATTACCTGAGCCAAAGGCTGTATCTCCGGTTCGACAACCGATTTCGCATTTGTTCTAAGACCATCGCATCACCTTCTCTTGATCATAGAACACAGGGAAAATGTTTGATGAATTGACTTTTGAATTTTATTCGGTTAACTTTATTCTTGTTCGTCTGTCTATTGTCGCGGGGGACGTGTCCCCGATGTGGTATTCACCTTATAGAGTGAGAGAACCCCCGCGAAAACCTCACTTAAATCGGTTGCTGCGAGGCTATCCCGCAGCTTCCGAGGCAAGTCTTGGGCAATCTGCCATATCAGTCTTGCTCGGTATGGCCCCCGGGGATCTGAGCATTCCCCCAAGGCGTATTCGTCTCATATTCTGTATGTCTTAGGCATCATCTTCTTCTTGTTCTTTCCTACTTTCTATCACGTGAGCTGAGCTGGCCAATATAACTTTGTAACTTCACATTCTGATGAAGAATGCAAGGATTGTATTCCGTTCTTACAGCCTCATGAAAAGTTGTATTGTTTGCCAAGCAAAACAAACCTTACATTTGTGCAAATGATGACTTGGCTTGTATCTTTCTGAGAACATCTGAAAAAGAAAAAATCAATTACCTTTCATATTTGAAATTTTAACAAAATCGTTCAAGACCTTACTTACTTAAGCAAGCTAAAGGAACCCAAAGGTTCATTGCCGCACTTACCTAAGCCCGCCATTCAACCCTATTCTCTGCTAACTCCATCCAATCATCCCCTGCAAATCACATTTCCCTTAAATCTATCCTAATATTGTCCTCCCACCTACGTCTAGGTCTTCCAAGTGTTCTTTTCCCTTCGGGTCCCCCAGTCAGTACTTTTGAGATATGTCTTTCCTCCCCCATGCGCGCAACATGTCCAGCCCATTTCATTACTATTACTATATCCGGTAATGAGTACAGGTAATGAAGCTCGTCGTTATGCAGTTTTCTCCAGTCCCTATTTTCATCTCTAAGGCCCAGATATTTTCATAACCTGTTTTCGAATTCTCTCGGATTATGGTCTTCCCGAAGAGTAAGCCACCATGTCTCATATCCATATCAAACAACCGGCAGGAAGATAAGAGTTTCTGAACTGCATAAAAACAAGCATTTCCTGATTTGAGTCTATAATTAATTTCTGCCTGTGTCTGTAATTATTGCTCCCAGATATTTTAATAGATGGCGAATAGATTATTGTTCAAGATCTATTTGAGAAAATCGTAGAAACATGTAAAATGGTAGTAAAAATAGGAGAAAGTCGTCGCCAATTACCCACAAGCGTAAAGTAGCATACACAAGAGCGAAAAGTAGAGCAATAGAACACAAGCGCCGAAAAGTTGTTGGGACCGGAGTATGGCCTATGGTCGATGGCTCCGGGTGCGGTATCTGTATCTGTATCTGGTACCCTATGATCCCCAGGTGGGGCGAAGGGGCCTCCAATGGAGGTTTCATTACCTATACTAATTTTGATATGCTTATTTTCCGAGAGAGGGTAGAGGGACAGGTGGTAAGCCCATCGCCTCGCAACCCCCCTCTGGAAACTAAGTATTTCTTTACGTGAAAGGGCCGAGAAATTTTGTCCAGAGGCTCTAATTTAGGCTTGGAGTTCTTTTACGTGCCGTAAATCTACGACACGGGACCCCCAGCTTAAAGTCCCTCCCGGAGGACTCCGTGCCCAGGATTTTTCCGGGTGCGGTGGAGGGCAAAAAAAAAAAAATCATCAAGATATCTAACCTATAGGCCTGCTGTTCACAGGTGCACACACAAAATATGTTTCAGAAAAGTATGTTTTTGAATCCAGTTATTATAGTTGAAAACTCGACATGAAATTTGAGGGCAGTACATGATACTTGCCACGTTATTTGGGATGGCGAAGAAGTTTGTGATTCATCCTGTGGCTGCTGTCAGTCCACTCACGCTCGACCGTCACGATTCTGCACTCGGCACGGGGGCAAGCAACTCTGCAACGGGTCGTTGTCCTCTCTTCGCCATTTTATTCTCTTCTTCATCATTATCTCTTTCTGCATCATGTCTTCCTGTTTCTAATTACCTTTGTATCTTTCTTTGCTGGTGCTCCATAAGGAAGTTGTGAGTTCGATGAAAAGCAGAAAACCAAGTTTACATGCGGAAACTTCGTTTCACTGCATGAGAGCAATAAGGAAGTCACTGCGTCAGTTTATTCTTATTTAATTTGGTTTTGTTACTTTATTTTATTTTTGCATTTTTGTTTTGTGGACGTTTGAATACACTTCGAGGATTACCACAAAAGTCCTTGTATTGCGACTGTTCTCTTCCACAATAACGCCGATTAGGCAAGACATTTTAAAACATACAATTGGCAGGTCATGATCAGGGCCCGTTGTGGACAGTATATTTTATTATATCACCACCCTCATTGGAGAAAAAATAAGTTTATTAATCCAAGGAATGGTTAAAGCAAATGTTCTTTTCAAATAACTCAAGAACTATCATTTAACATTTACTCTTAAGACCTATTTCTCTTATTGCCTCGGCATATTAGCTGACACCTTTGAATGTGAGAAAATCTTATTTGCCTTTAGAATTAGTGAGGAATACTATCCTACTTTGCGTATTTCAAAGCATCTTTCAGTGTGGAATTTATATTTGGGCAGTAGCTGCCATGCTTATAAAGTTTAACCAATAATAATAATAATAATAATAATTATTATTATTATTATTGTTATTATATAATAATAATAATTATTATATTATAATATTATTATTATTATTATTATTATTATTATTATTATTATTATTATTATTATTATTATTATTATACAATGACTACCTACAAAATATCATTGTTCAAAAATGCTAAATTGAGGCATTATAAAACTGTAATCTTACCAGAAGCTCTGTACGCAACAGAGTGTATAAACATCTTCTCAGATAGAAGAATAAGCAAATCAGAGAAGAGAATCTTAAGGAAAATTATGAGACCATTTTGGGAGAATAACATATACAAACTGAGACCAGAAAAGGAGTTATACAAACAAACAGAAAAAATAGGCCATACTTTCAGGAAAAGATTACGATTCTATGGTTACATTTTCAGAATGCAAAGAGACAGACTTACCAAACAAATTTTTGATCACTATGTAAGTAAAAAAAAAACTAAACCAGCATTTTTCAAGGAAGTTGAAGAAGATTTGAAATTACTCAATATCAAAAAGGAGGATATTGCAAACAGATAAAAGTTTAGGAAAGCTAATTTCCAGAGAAACCCAAGAAGAAAAGGGAAGTAAATGGACGAAAGAACGGAAACAGCAACATCGCGAAAGAATGAAGAAGTTTTGGGAAGAAAAGACGAAGACAATCGTTTCACGTGGTCCTAAGCTGGCCTAATCGAAAGGAAAAAAATAGTAATAACTATAACTATAATAAATTTAGCCTATTTGAATCCCTCCTTATTGCAGAGACCAAACTCAATAGGTGAACCTGCAGCAACATTGTACCTGTTACTGTAACCCCCTCCGTTATTCTGACATGATATATACACAGTCTTGATAATAGATATTCTGTCGGTTGCAAATTTTATGATTTAACTAAGGCTTTCGACACTGTCTCGCACAGTGTGCTAAAGTTTTATGGTTTTGAAGATTCAGTAGCCAATTTGATAAAGTCTTATTTAACAGGTAGACTGCAGACTGTTGCTTATAATGGTTCGATCTCTGCTTTTAAACAGGTATCTCATGGTGTCCCTCAAGGATCTGTTTTGGGACCAACTTTGTTCATCATATATGTAAATGATCTACCATTTAATGTTGGTAATTCTGTACAACCACTTCTATTTGCCGATGATGTGGCAGTAAATCCAATAGGTAGGAATGTCCAAGACTCCTTGCGACTGCTGAATATGAGTGATGCCATTATAAAAGGCCGGCGTTCTGCTAATTTCTTACGAGTGAATGAAAATAAAGTTGCAGATCTTAAATTCACTTTTAACAGAAATAACGATAATTTTCATGATACTGTAAAATTTTTAGGTATTATAATCGAGTCTGGGTTGGGTTGGAGTCTACACACAGATATGAATTCAAACAAGATAGCCAAAGGTATTTTTATGTTACGTAGTTTACAAATGAGAGTAGATCAGAGAGTTCTAACGACAATTTATTATGCATTTATACATTCCCACCTTTCTTATGGAACCATATTATGGGGCAACCCTAGCTCAGCTTTTAATCTCTTCAAACTTCAAAAGAAAGCATTGCGTATTATAAATAGAACTCATTTTAAGACACACTGTAAACCTCTTTTTATTTCAAATAGAATTTTATCTTTTCCTTGTTTCTATATTTTACAATTTCTTTTATATGTTAAGAGCGACTTAAACTCCTTTGATTTTGCTGCTGACTTTCATGAGTATAACACCAGACACTGTGATTTGATTAGAACAGAGAGGTGTAATTATTACACATCTCAAAAGAGTTTTATATATATGTATCTGAAATTGTATAACGCTCTACCTAGGTCAACAAGAAATCTAGATTTTATGTCTTTTAAATCGGTTGCGTGCATATCGGCACAATCGCATTTTCGTGCACATTGGCATATTATTTTTATCTTGCAATATCATCGTGCTCATCGCCACACACCCTTCGTAGGGGTGTACATAGAGACAAAGTTGGAATTACATTATCGTATTGAGTGCAATGGAGTTCACAGTAACTGCTAGATAGACAGAAAGGCAAACACTTTTATTATTATAGATACATACTGTGTACATTAATATTATAATTGTATTGTTTAGAAATCATTCATGAAGTATCTGCCTGCGATTGAATGAGACTTTGAATTAACCTAACCCAACCCAACCCAACCTAACCTAACCTAACCTAACCTAACCTAACCTGACAACCTATCTACGATATCAACGGTCGGTTTCCTTAGCCGCGGTAGCTAAGGGGTGCTGCCTTGGAGCCATGGTGAAGGAGGCTGTAGGTTTGAGTCTCTATGTCCACCCCTGCCCCCAACGTGGTGTGTGGCGATGAGCACGATAACCATTACAAGATAAAAATACTATGCAGATGTGCACGAAAATGCGACTGTGCCGATGTGCACGACACCTTTAAATCTTATGTTAAGAATTTTTTAATCCTGAATTGTTTTTATGACCTGGATGAATATTTTAACTTTGTTAAGCTTTTGTAACTCTTTTGTCAGACAGCAGAAAGGAGTGCGTTTGTTTATATTGACAATGTCATACATGTATATTCATGTTCGACAATAAATAATTACCTAATTATCTACAATTCAAAACTACACACGCACATACGTGTAAGGTTCTTGTCTCCTGCTAACTACAACACCTCCTGGAGAAAGGATTTCACCACATTTCTCCGCGTTTCTCCGTCTCTTGCTATTCTCGTCCAGTGGCCACGGGCCGTTCGTTGGCCCATCGACTCAGGAAATTTGGAGGAATTTAGTTCCATTTTACGTTGGCAGACCTGTAGCATTTTTTCTGTTTTACTGTTAACGGCCAGGTTTGACATTAATACGGGTAGTGCTCACGGCGACTGGAGAAAACTGCATAATAACAAGCTTCATAACCTGCACTCTTCACCGAATATAATGAGGTTAATTAAATCACGGAGGATGAAATTTACATGGTGCACGCATATGGGAAGAAAGAACATATCTCAAAAATATTAACTGGGAAAACAGAAGGGAAAATACCACGTGGAAGACCTACACGTAGGTTGAAGGACAATATTAGGATGGATTTAAGGGAAGTCGGATTTCCGAGGGATGGTTGGTTGGAGTTGACACAGAATATGGTTGAATGGCGGCCTTATGTAAGCGCGGCAATGAACCTCCAGGTTCCATGAAGTAGATAATATTCCTTCAGCTTGGTTAGGAATTATCTATTGCCATTGAGTAAGTACCTAAGTAAGTAAGTACCGGTACACACTTTTGTGGGACTTCGGTCTCTCGACGAAGCCTTTGACATTTCTCCGTAAATCTTACTTATCACGCAAAAGTGCAGTAATAATAATTAAAATAATTGTTCTTCCATTGCCCACTGTAAGTATCAAAATGCCTCTGCGGTATATTTTAAACATAGTTTTTTCTTAAAAAGATGGTCTGGGTAGCATTTCAGCTAGGCAAGCTCCGCAGTACCGCAGACTTAGGCAACACGTGCATTTTGAGTAAAACACTAAGTGATTTCATATACTTAGCCTTAGAAATTATTAACAGTTTTTAAACCATGGAATAAAGTACAGAGCACGCCGCTTATTGTGATCACTTCGGGACGCAGCTAATGTTTTAACGATCATGAAATAGACATGAGTAATTCTTTAAAATGTCTTTTAAGGTGGTTTAATGCAAATGGATTATGTCTAAATGTAGATAAGACACAGACCTTCGTTTTTAGCCTCTATAACAACTTATGTACCGAAAGTTCAACCAAGTTACTAGGATTTTATCTTTAAACTTACTTGGAAGCAACATGTTGAAGCTGTTTGTACTAAACTTTCAAAAGTAATCTTTCTATTACGTAGACTTAAACAGCTGCTTTCAATTACTGAAATGCTTATTATGGATTCTTCCAGTCCCAACTAAACTATGGAATTTTATTATGGGGTCACAGCGCTCATGCGAAGGATGTGTTCCTTTTACAAAAGAAGGCCTTACGAATTGTCAAAGGGTGTGATAAAAAAACGCATATCAGACCTATTTTTACAGAATTTAAAGTGCTGACTGTTGCTTCATTGTATGTATTGACAAACAGTATGTATGTATGTATGTATGTATGAGCATCAAAATGAATTTGTTCCTGTCAGCGCAGTTCATTCACATGATACTCAAAATTATTTTAACATAATTGTTCCTAAATCTAGGCTAACAAGAACCTGTGACAGCCATGTTGTTTTAGGTATCAAACTTTTTAATAAAGTCCCCATTGACGTTAGAAATACAAACAACATGAGAATTTTTAAGAATTAAGTAAGGAACATCCTTCTTTCAAAGAACTTTTACACTGTTGAAGAATATTTGAATTGTAATTTTAATTTTTTACCATTTGACTTAACCTATTGTAATCTTATATTACCTAATGGTGACAAATATATTATTATTATTATTATTATTATTATTATTATTATTATTATTATTATTATTATTATTATTATTATTATTATTATTCTGTATCTGGTATCTGGTACCCTATGATCCCAAGGTGGGGCGAAGGGGCCTCCAAGGGGAGGTTTCATTACCTATACTAATTTTGATATGCTTATTTTCCGAGAGAGGGTAGAGGGACAGGTGGTAAGCCCATCGCCTCGCAACCCCCCTCTGGAAACTAAGTATTTCTTGGACGTGAAAGGGCTTAAGGTCCCTCCCTGAGGACTCCGTGCCCAGGATTTTTACGTCCTGAAAAATCCATCGACCGCGGCCGGGTTTGATCCCGCGCCCTGCGGATCTAGAGGCGGGCACGCTACCTCCAGACCACCGCGGCCGACATTATTATTATTAATCTGATAATATTACCCGAATGATAACAATAGCCGAAGAAATTACATGAAAGTTATTTATTCATATATAAGACAATACACTATAGAACAGAATTTAAAATATTTATTCATAAAATAATACGTAGGCCTAACTGTGAATCATTGAACTACTCATAGGCTAATACAGTAATAGACTGGAAACAACTATTTTTTCAATCAGTAACAAAGTTTAAAATTGTTTTTACTTTCCTTTAGGAGTCCATTAACCAATAGGCCTACTCCAACTCAGTTAAGAATTACGAGTTTTTTAAGTCTATACTGACCTGTGGTGAACCCCGCGTAGCAAAACATCTAACGCCTGTCTGTTCAAGCCTTTACATTTTACATTAGCCATCACTGCATGTCAACATTGTTATCTTCATAAATTAAAAACTGCAGCTTAACTGTGGGGTGAAACATGTTTTATTGTTTAAAAGAGAAAGTTAGGCAATGTCACCCCCCCCCCCGAACTGATCGTCCTGTGAGCTGGGAACACTACCCTTACTTCCAGTACAACACAATGCAGTTGAGTTAGAAACAAAACCCTTAAAAACGAAATTTTGAATTACGTACAGTGCTTTCAAATAAAGCCGCAAAAAGGAAAATGTGATAACATAAACCGAATCTTTGATCACAATAAACAACATTTTTAAAAATGTATCAGTATTAATCCATACGGGACTTCATAAAAGTGATAGCGTTATCCGACTGATAACAATATCCGCGATTACATTAAGCGATGTTCACTGAATTTTTAAAGAACGTGCTTTGGCTGATTATTGCGACTAGTATTTGTTGGTGTTTCTCACTTTATTGATCTGCCAGCAATTACTGTTTAATTGTTCTTGTTAATGTCAGCAGCTTTCTATGCCACATCCCAGTAACCAGAGGAATAAGTAAATGAATATGCGATCTCTTTAAACCTGATTCCCTGAGAGAAAGTGTATCGAGTTGGACTGGCAGATTGCCTCGACCATGTGCGTCTTCAACGTAGACGTTTTGAGAACACTCTGAATCTAAAATAGTTATTTATGTATCAAGTGCACAAAATAACGCTTTAGCGGACTAATCTAGTGTAGCTAATGAATGAGTCTGATAAAGCTTTTGCGTACACGGTGCATATGATATACTACTTTTTAATAAAAGATTACTAAATTATATGAAATGAAATAAAAATACCATATAAATAAGTACAGGCCTAATGAAAGGTGTAGTCAGCCATTTCATATTCTCACAGCCACCTGAATCACAAATCAACAAAAACCGTACCAATACGAACTGCGGTAAAGGTGCATAATATATGAGTAGCTTGTTTGTAAACAATAATGCACGCGAACTAGTATTTATGAAAAGCTTGTGAAAATATGAATGATATTTATACGAGAAAATTTCAATCCAAGCCAGAAACTTTGAATTGGTGCTGCTGCCTGCAACTTCACGGCAGCAGTAGACCATGAGAACGAATATATTATTGCAATTAAATGCTAGTGCATCCATAATAAGCAATGTTTCTCTTGTGAACCAAGATGAAGTAGGCTATCGTGTTTTGCGAAAAAAAAAACCTGGTCAAGTCTCTGATTATCATAAAGAAACATGTTTGCTTAAATTTGTTGTTTTATGACCGAATATATGCTTAAATCCATGTTACTGTTGATGTGACTGGTCAATGCCATCTGGATTTTGTTTATAGACTGATAAAACTGCATTTTGAGTGCAGTTTTATGCAAGTTTAGCGGACTAGGCTACTAAAATGCAATTTTTCGGAGTGTTTACCAGTTTTAGAGATAAGAGCATGTACTAAAAATACAATTTTCTTAAACATGTCTATTTAGGCTATGTGTGTATCTGTTATGAGCAGGACCACGTTTGGCTATACGTAGTGTGCTTATTAAGTGCCAGTATGGTACTTTATGAGATTGTGTGGGGGACGAAAAAATGTCTGTCCGTCTGTCTGTCTGTCTATCTGTCCGTGCGTCTGTACGCACCATAACTCAAGTACGCTTTTTTGGATTTTCATGAAACTTGGTATAGACATTCATAATGTCGATGGGAAGAACCCTATTGATATTGAACCAAATCGGTTCACCGGTACCGGAGTAATGCCCAATTTAGTGCCTATTTTAATAGATTATGGCGCCTTTCAAATACGCTGTAACGGATTTCCATGAAACTTGGTATACCCATTTATGACGTCCATGAGAAATGCCCTATTGAATTTTAACCTAATCTGTTGACCGGTACCGGAGTAAAACCCAATTTAGTGTATATTTTGAAGACGCGGTAACTCAAATACGCTTTACCGGATTTTTATGAAACTTGGTATACACATTTACAATGTCCGTGGGAAGACGTCTATTCATAATGGATAAAATCGGTTGATCTGTTTCGGAGTAATGCTCAACTTAGTTCCTATTTTATGGCAATATACGTATTCGAAAGAATTTATAAAAAAAATGAAAATCAGTTATCTTGACAACATAGCCTATTGTTTTACTGTTATTAAGTGCCAGTATGGTACTTTATGAGATTGTGTGGTGGACGGGAAAATGTCTGTCCGTCTGTCCGTCCGTCCGTCCGTCCGTCCGTCAGTCCGTCCGTCCGTCCGTGTGTCTGTACGCGCGATAACTCAAAAACGCTTGATCGTATTTTAATGAAACTTGGTACATACATTTATAATGTCCATGGGAAGAACCCTATTGAAATTGGACCAAATCGGTTGTCCAGTACCGGAGTAAAACCCAATTTAGTGTCTATTTTTAAAAAAGCCAAATCTCAAATACGCTATATCGGATATTCATAAAACTTGGTATACGCATTTTTAATGTCTATGGGAAGACGTCTGTTGATATTGGACCAAATCGGTTGGCCGATACCGGAATAATGCCCAATTTAGTGCCTTTTTATGGTATTATATAGCAAAAGGTGCGATAACTCAAATACGCTTTATCGGATTTTCATGAAAATTGGTATATACATTTATAATGTTCGTGGCAAGAAGCTTACTTATTTTGGGCCAAATCGGTGGACCGGTACCAGAGTAACAACTAATTAAAGGTCACATTTTTTAAAAAATCATGTCTATACAACAATGTTGCATTTTTAATCATTTGGGGGCTTTGTCTGCAGTGCAGTCAGATGTTTGTTTACTTCGCTGATGTGGTTGTAAATAAGTACTACCAAATACTATACATGAATACTGTTATATGCAGTAGGTACATTACTGTGAAATAATTAGCGGAGTTATATGCCACTGAATTTTGTGAAATGTTGACGTATTTTAAGAATTTCAAGTTGTAATATATTTTGATTTGACAAATAACACTATTTCTTCACATAAGCTTATCAAACTACATTGTCAAATTGACTGAGTTAACCGAATGGTAACATCTTGGATTCAACGAAAGCATACTGGCACTTTGTTATATCAGTTTACCTGATTTTATCTTATAAGGCCTTGGAAATTAAAATACAGGTAGCTATGACAAAAAACACGATTGTTTTACATGCGCTTATCCAACTAGACCGTTAAAATGACCCAGGTGGCCGAGATGGTAGACCTTTCTTCTTCCGTAAGCCCTGCTTAATGAATAAATCTGGAGCTTAACTTGGAAATCAATTTAAAAAATATATATATTCTGCATATCATAATTGCAGTCATAACTGATTAAACAAAAACATACTGGCACTTTTTTACATCAGTTTACCTGATTTTATTCCAAATATCTAAACAGTTTTTCTCTACCAGCTCGACTTTTATAGATTTTATTCGTGAACTTTTAGTCTAGCGAAACAAAATCTTGCTTGTTCTAAATTCCAACCTCTCGTTATTAACTACTAGCTAGCTAGATGGCAGCACAGTTGCATATTGTGAAAATTCGTACCGATGACAATAACACGAAAATTCGTTCAGATAGAAAACTAAACAACTGTGGGACAAATGACGTCCCGTGTGGAACATTTACAAAATACCTTAAAATGTGGGACGTCCTGCAAAATGCAGTCGTCAAGCAGTAGCGCATCGCGTACAAGGTTACACAGCTGATTGTCACGAAGTCAACATGCCATGGTTTAAAATTCCAGTCATGTAGGTTTAAACAAAGCAATCAATACATTTCACTTTAACACATGACATTAATAACAGACGGAGCAAATGTAAACAACAGACTTAATTTGACTATTGTTTCCAATATACTCAATAATCCACATATGCTCAATTAATACATTAATTGTATAGTTATTCTATTGCTCTTATATAAATTATTTTTAAAAAAATCATGGGATTAAAGCTTTATACATAAACTAGCTTAAAAGACCCGGCGTCGCCCGGGTTTTGTATTTTGTAATTGGAAATTAGCTTATGAAGGATTTTCAATTTTAAATTCTAGGTCCTTATATAGGCATTTATAATTTGAAATAGGAAGAACGACTTATTACACTCAAACTATTCCCTCAGAAAACGCTTGATATACTTTTTTATGGCTCATAGAGGATCTAGAATGTTGCATCCCATCGCTTGTACAGTGCACAGCAAGCCTGGTAGAGGTTTAAATAAGAAGAAACAGAAATTCCTGTAACATAAAATTTTAATATCGAGGCGGGAAATTTCCCACTCTTATGTTACCATAAAGCATTATCACTTTCATACTTTTCTCTCCAAAAACCTGCGATATAATATAATAATATACACATTACCATACCTCGTTTTGTTTTCTCTATGTCCAGGGTAGAGAAAGTTATGTGATTCCATTATTTTAGTGGATTTCATTCTGTAATATTTATTTATAACATGAATTATTTTGATAACTTCTCTTATTTGTCAAAAGTGCATTTCATTTGTTTTTTCCAAGCCCACCTGATACCATTTGGCAACAATATATTCTGTTACTTGGAATTGATAATTCTATGTAAAAAGGGATTAAGTATTTTCAAAATCATTTAATTTTTGGCATTTAGAATCAGAATTTTTCAAAATCCTTTCTTAGTGAGCACCTACATTATGCAACGAAGGTACTGTCAAAATTCCAAGTCTCTCCTGTTATAGTTTAGGCTGTACGTTGATTCCTGTCATTCAGTCATTCAGTCAGTCAGTCATTCATTCAGTCAGTCAGGACAAAGCCTTTTATATATATAGAGATTTTTAAAAAATCATGGGATTAAAGCTTTATACATAAATTATAATATACGAGGGAGAATCAAATGAAAACCACAATTGATTTTTTTCCACTATTTTTCTGCAGATGAATGTTTGCTTGTACATTATTTTTCTACATAGTCCCCTTCCAATTCAGTGCACTTATGCCATCAGATAGGAAGTGCTTCGATACCGCTTGAGAAAAATGATTCTGGTTGACACTGTAGGCACTCATGCACCGCCGATTGGATGTCTTCATCGGACTTGAACTTCTGCCCTCCAAGGAGCTCCTTTAATGGACTAAAGATGTGGAAATCTGGAGCTCCTTTAATGGACTAAAGATGTGGAAATCTGATGGTGCCAAACCTGGCAAGTACGGCAGATGTGGGAGGCACTTGAAGCATATGTCTCGATGGTTTTCATGGTTGCACGAGCAGCATGAGGACGAGCTTTATCATGTTGAAGCGAAACACCTGCTCTCAGCAACCCCCTTCGCTTTGTCACGAACAGATTCCCAAATCTTTGGTCCGTTAAAGAATTTCCTTGGAGGGCAGAAGTTAAAAAATCTTATGAAGACGGCGCAGGAGTGGCTACAGCGTCAACCAAAATAATTTTTCTCATGCGGTATCGAAGCTCTTCCTATCCAATGGCGTAAGTGTATTAAACTGGGAGGGGGTTATGTAGAAAATAATATACAAGCAAACATTCTTCCTGCAGGAAAAATAATGGTAAAAAAATAAATGCAGTTTTTATTTGATTCTCTTTCGTACATTACTTGTCTAAAAACATTAAATTATGTCTGTACACTATAAGAGTCAAAATGATAACAATTAAAATGACTTGCAATTATTAAAATTTAAACTCTTGTCCTCTTTAATGTCTCTTGTCCTCTTTTCGAACCAAAGTGTGCTACAGAAGTAGGTCTAAGGCATAGTATAAATTTCGGACCAAGGCTGTACAACAATTTTACTAGAAGAAACCTTAATATGATACCACTAAACAATAAATTGTTTAAAAAAAGAGTACTCGATTTGATTAAATCTAACTTGTAATTGTACTTTTACCACTGTTTTATGTTAATCATTCTCAACTGTAAATTTTTAATTTTTAACATTGGGTATTTTGTTTGTAACTCTGTTATGCTACTGTAATTTATTTTTTCGTATCTTTGTTCATGCATTTATTTCATATAAGCAATCTTATTTATTTTTATTCTTATTTTTTACCTAAAACTATAATATGTATGTTTTTTTTTTATATGTATAATTTTCAAAATATAATTTTAGTATGACAGAACTGACCCCGAACACGAGCTATGCTCATGCGGGGCAAATAATACTCTTTTCAAATTGTACAAATTGTGTGTATATTATTTGTATTTGTAATAATTTTGTATCAATTTGTATTTTTTAATTTGTAATAAACTTAATTTGTAATTTGTAAAAATGTCACCAGTAATAGAAAAGATTGGTAGTCCTAATGTTAAACTACAGTCATAACTTCGTTAAATGCTTGTTCAATGTTAAAATTGCAGTGTTATTTTCTTCACGACGCGATCCGACGTTAATTCGTCATCTTCAGGTATCTTATTTGTGTAGCCCACAGCTATTCTTTCTACACACATAAAATACCTGAAGACGAATTGTATATATATATATATATATATATATATATATATATATATATATATATATATATATATGTTACAATTCTGTTAATCCTACATTAGAGTACGATTACTTCCACAAAGTCTCTGGATACCTTAGGAGCGAGTCTCACCGATCCTGGAGTTCCTGCCTAGGGGAGGTAGCTGCACCCTAATTGGCTCAGCTCTTCTATCCCACTCCACGTGTTGTCTGTCTCTGTCTCGCTGTGGCATTATCCCTCCACTTAACTATTATAGTATTTTCTACGACTGGGAACGTGCTGCATGATCTTCACTCTGTGCTCAATAGTAGCTAAATGATCTTACGCGCATGCGAGTCTGCGCCAGCTGGTAACGAGAAGCTCGCTGGCTGGGTTAGTCTTCAAGGCCAGAGACTTTGTGGAAGTAATCGTACTCTAATAGAGCTCTTGCTTCACACATACAAGTGTAGGTAGGCCTATATTATATCAGTGTGATTATGCATAAATTAATATTTAGGCTGAATGTTTTCTCCTATCTCTCTCTCTCTCTCTCTCTCTATATATATATATATATAAAAGGCTTTGTCCTGACTGACTGAATGAATGACTGACTGACTGATTGACTGAATGACAGGAATCAACGTAGAGCCTAAACTATAATAGATAGAGACTTGGAATTTTGACAGTACCTTCGTTTCATAATGTAGGTGCTCACTAAGAAAGGATTTTAAAAAATTCTGATTTTAAATGCCAAAAATCAAATATTTTTGATAATACTTAACCCCTTTTTACACAGAATTATCGAATCCAATTCACATTTGACATTAAAACATATTGTTGCCAGTGGGTTTCAGATGGGTTTGGAATTAAATTAAATGGAAGTTTGACGATTACAGTTGGCTTTGGCTATTTTTGTCATACCTTGGAAATAATACTTTCGCGATCGCTTGAATGTTGTAAGCCCTAATATGGTCATACATTGTTTTATTTGGACGAAACTCACTATACAGGGGTTTTCTGGACCAAGGAACTCGAATCTGAGGTCGCTTTTACCAGGCGATGCTATCTAATCGTGGTATGTAGTCCACGTGATTTAGGTGTTAATAAATATAATGATTTAACATTTAACATTATGCTGTTAATTTTTAATTTTTGAAATAATTATCGCGGGCGAAGCCGCGGGCACATGCTAGTTTAAATATAAGCAGCACTAGTGGAATGAAGTTCATTAATATATTAGTTATAGTGTACTAATGACCACCAATACAATTGTCTACTGCAAGTAGTGTATTACGCTACAATGTATGCAAGAATGTGGAGCTGAGACTACATTATCTTCATCCCCGTCCCAACAGAATTTCACCTTTCACCCATGCCCAGTATGAAGTCCTGCGCATGCCTAGGTATGAATGGAAATTACTTTAATCCACAATAATTACAACAAATAATATATTAATTTAATCATTCTAATAATCCATTAAAACATTACATAAATCCAACAGCAACAAAAATAAAGCTTTAACATCCTTTAATCAATAATCACCTTCAAATCCATAATATCGTTAAAAAAAATAAAAATTAAGGATTTAATTTTGATAAAAGGGAATTAATATGTATTATTGTCTTAATACTTGAAATGATTATACCATAATTGATGTGATGAAGTAATAAAGGAGAGTTTTATTCTTGCTTGAAAATTATTTATTAAAATTTTGTTTTGTATGTAAAATTTTTGTGTATTATTATTATTATTGAATATTCTTAATGAATAGTATGATATTGTTGATCGCAGCAATAAATATTAATAAAATTCGTTCTTGAATATATCTGATTTTTTAAGAAATAAGTTTAATTTACACAATTGTTTATAATTGATTGTTTTGGAATATATTGTTTGAAAGATAGTGAATATTGTGAGGGATAAGCTTTGACAATAGATTATTACTTTTTTTTGTATGAATGATATTAAAACTGAACTAAACTATACTCCGTGGCGCGACATCCCTGGAGGGACAAGGCCTACCACCCGGCCGCTGCGTATTATGGATTTAAATTCATAGTTAGGTGAATGATTATTTTCAAAGTTATAATATGTTGCAATGCTAGAATTTTTAATATTTTATAATAAGTATATTTGACTTGAGATTCCTAATGTTTGTAATTTGTGTGTGTTACAGTTTGAGCAATACGCCAGACAGACATTCCACATCGGCCCATCAACGCACTCGCTTCGATTTGTGACAGACGGCCAGTTGCCACTCCGACAGTGTCTTCATCCCGAGACGTGTTCCAAAAATTACGAACTGCCAGGCTACTATGCCTTTTTTCATGACCTAAGGAAAGAATTCCGTGCGTTTTACAGTATGCCGGAAGAGCCACAGTCCATCAGAGATATGGTGACATGTATCCTTTTTTCACTTTCGTTTTATTTGGTATGTTGTGTGTATAAATATGGTGAGTTTAACATTTCCTATATGCATGCATTGCTTGGTGTGAGATGATGTCACTACTTACTCGTGCATTGAAATCACCCGGCTTATTCCCCTAGAACATCTGTGAGTTGGTCACCTCCCCACGTCAATATTAATGTGTATGTGCTCCGAAACAAACATGGTTACTCCGAAAAATATTTTATTGTGTATTATCATCAGGGCCCGGGTTCTAACGACATGTCATCTTTTTATTGATGCTGCATAGACATTGCCAACTTGTAGATAAATCCTAATCATGGCCTCTAGACTATAGAAATACATTTTATTAGGTCTTTTTTTGTAATTTTATGCAATTTTATATTTTTAGGGCATTTATTTAAATTTTAGGTCATTATTTTATCATTTTCGTGTCATTTGCTTCCTTATTTAGTCAATTTCATTCATTTACATTGAGTGTATTAACTTTTTTCGTCGCTAGCGATTCTCACTTTGAAGTGTTGTTTGTTTAATGCAAGAAGGAAAAGTGTTGTCATGTCTTGGTCGGAAATGAGAATCAAAGAAACGCCAAAATTTTGTATTATATTACTATTTTTTATTAGATTGACTTGGCACCTGCTTGGATTTGAGAGTGCAAACTACTGTTTACCCTCAATAAACAATAATCCGGCAGACCGCAAAAGGAAATGCCGAAGTTTGGCTCGCCATTGCCTCAGTGCCAGTATAAATTTCTGTGAGAAAAGAACATTCACACCATTACAGTTATTTACAGTTTTTACAATTTTGTAAAAATTAGCCTAAAACTTTGTGTGTACAGTAATAGTTTTTTATAAATAAAATATCAGTTTTAGGTAATTTTTTATAATTATTAAGAGATTTCCTTTAAAATTGAGGTCATTTTATAGGTCTTTTTCAAACAATTTTATGTCATCAGAATCCGGGCCCTGGTTATCATGGACCTTTTTGGAAAAACTGTCAACTGAATCAGGGAAAAATCATCCTAAAAATGAACAACTTTTTCCGTACGTCTGTCATCTACTAACATATATTCAGGTTTCAACTCCTACCCCAAATAAAAGAAAAATTTAAAGAACTTATAACATTGTTGCAGTAGTATTACAAAATTCCTTTTTTTGCTATTTGGAAAGGTAACTTTCCGTAAAGTTTATAAACAAGCACAGTATTTGTACAAAGTTCGTCAGAAAAACTAATTAGCTTTTTTGAAAACTGGTTTCCGTATTTGGAAAAAAAGTCCCATGAAATTTAGAAAATGTATGTTTCATTAAAAGGCTCTAATATTTGTTTAATATTAACTTTAAATTAATGAGGTCCCCTCCAATACTTTCTTTGTTTTGGCGCTCCTGACACCCCAAAAAGCTTCTTCACAAAGAGTTTCATTTCACAACCTGTGTTTTAGTCATTTTCTTCATCGTCAATTGTGTTAATTGATTGTAACTCCTACTCTAAAAATTCCAATATTCAACATTTTCCACCGGCTACCCTAACATTTTAGCATAATTAAAGTTGTATACAATTTTTGTTCTGCTTTACCTCCTCTCTGATAGACTTACAAGACAACACACGTAATGTAGGAAACAAAGCTGGGGATCACTTAAGTTTAGGTAGGACGTGATGTGTGATCATCACAACGCATGAACTCCTCCTAATACAACACTAACGACGATAACGACAATGGGTAGGGAACTTTTGGGTGGTGTTAGGCAAATTCCAATCCGGCATTCACATTTGGAATAGTGAAAACTGTGAAAATCCTAACAGTCAGCTTGGCCAGCCACGATATTTTAAACCTCCGCCTGTCAAATAAGATTCCGCAACTGTCCGGCCATGTCTCCCTAAACTAAATTACGATGTGTACAAAAGCTATGAAAAGTAAGAAGGTTACTGGTATACACATTGTGGCCATTTGCAATTCTATTGGCATTTAGCTAGTGCGTAAAATATAATTATTTGATCTTAAACGTTGGATTGATGGTTGACATTCTGAACGGAGGTTTCAATATCAAATACTAATCTAGTTACTTTTATTTTTCTATAGAGGACAAAATGACAGGTGTTAACATCATCACCTTGGCGACCAGCTGACGTAGGCCTATTACTTGGACGTGAAAGGGCCGGGGAAATAGCCCTAGAGCTTGTAATTCAAGCTTGGGGAAAACAGGAAAAATCAGGCTCAAATCAGGAAATGGCTGCTTATATGCAGCTCAGAAAATCTGAATTTCTCGTCTTCTCTCCAGAAATCTAAAAATAAAAATTTATAAGACAATAATCCTGCCGATTGTGTTATATGGATGTGAGACATGGTCGCTTACTCTTCGGGAAGAACATAATCCGAGAGTATGTGAAAACAGGAGGCTTAGGAAAATATTTGGGCCTAAGAGAGATGAAAATGGGGACTGGAGAAAACTGCATAACGACGAGCTTCATGACCTGTACTCGTCACCGGATACAGTAATAGTAATGAAATCACGGGGGATGAAATGGGCTGGACATGTTGCGCGGAAAGACATATCTCAAAAATATTGACTGGGAGACCCGAAGGGAAGACCTAGACGTAGATAGGACAATATTAGTATAGCTTTAAGGGAAGGAGGATTTGAGAGGGATAATTGGATGGAGTTAGCACAAAATAGGGTTGAATAGCGGGCTCAGGTAAGCGCGGCAATGAACCTTCGGGTTCCATAAAATAGATAATATTCCTTTAGCTTGCTGAGGAATTGTCTATTGCCATTGAATAAGTAAGTAGCCGGAGAAAAGTTCGCGTGGTATTTAAAGGAACTATTTAGCAAATATATGAATAGATAATAAATGTAGAAGCTGTACTAATTACGTCATGCAAAATTTATATAATAGTATGGTAAGTGTATTTCACCGCCTTCTGGACAGTTATTACTATTATCCAGTCCTGTGCATGTAAACGTTGCATTTGTATCATTCCACACGTGACGTAATGTATTACGTCAGTCTTCTCCACGTCCACGTGTGTTAATACATTAAAAACAAAGACTTAATTATTTCGTTATTGAAGCTTACAATGATAACTGGGACGGCGAGAAAAGAAGCTTGGATTGCAGATGCGCAGTAGGAATATAAGCGGCATTCTCGCGCAGGTCTCATCGACACGATTAAACTAATGCATGTTATTGTGATTACTAGGGCAAGGCATTTAATGACCATAAAAGAGTGACAAAAATGCAAAATAAAAAAATTCATTTATGACCTAAAAATAGTGAAAAAATGACCCAAAATTTTAAAAAAATTATCAATAAATTGACCATTATTACTTATAATTAGTTTTTTTCTGAAGTAATGAATTGCTAAATACAGTTTATGACTGTGCGTTATTACGAATTTACAATATAAAACACACTTATTTTATTACTAAAAAAGTAAGTAAATCTATACTACTTGGACACCCTTAGCGAAAAAAAAAATCTTTCTGAACTGACATGCCCATCAAATTTCCCCTAGCAAGTGTGTGTCATTTAAAAAGAAAGAAAAAATAATTCTTTATTGCTACAAGACAAACTGCTGGGGGTGTTTACAATAAACTTGAATTAAAATGAACTATGAACACTTGGCGGAGATTCTCAAATAAAAACGATTTTCTGTTGTCTGAAAGTAATGATTTGTAGGCTACATGGAAATGCTCCTCTCTATCTCCACTGAAACATGACTTAAAATGCCAAAAATGACCTAAAATGGCCTATAAAATGCTGAAAATGACATAAAAATTGCCAAAAAATGACCTATCTCTTCAAAATGACGAAAAATGCAAAATAAAGCAAAATAATGCCAAAAAATGCCATTATTTAATCAGTTATTTCATGATACACGTTTTTATATATTCGAGCTATCTTTTAACCTTCATATAAAAAAGATGCTAAATCATCAAATGCCTTGCCCTAGTGATTACTTACATGCTACAAGGAACAATGAAGGCATTTCAATGATGAAGGGTAATACATATTGCAAGTTCAAAATTTTGTAGGCCTATTTCATATGAATTTAGCAGTATTTAGGCTGTATTTATTCATAGCAAAAAATAATAAAACCTGTTAAAATGTCTAAATTACTTTATTAATGTCAATATTTACACCTATTTGTTTTTGTACATTTTATGCATAGGCCTACATCATTTTAGATTTTAATTTATTAATCTACTGCATAACATAAGACTGTAGCTAACAAAAGCAGTGAAAATACTTAAATAATCGATGGTTCAAGCACAAAACCACTTAACAGTTATATATATATATATATATATATATATATATATATATATATATACCTCTTCTCTTATAACAATTTAATTTAAGGTAGCCTATGATACTTACTTTGCCTGGTCCCGAGCTTAATTACGTTATTTTAAGATAGGAGGCGCTTTAAGTCGAGTGCATTTGTTTACGTGCAGCAAACTTATCAAAATAAACGGGGAATAGTTAAACGACATCTACTCAATTATTACTGAAAGAAAATATACAGGGTGTTAATGAATAATATCGAAATATTTTACCTGCGTATAGAGAGGGGATAGACAAGCAACTATTATTATAAATTTTGTGCGCTATGGATTCAATTTTTCCTGTTACAACATAAATTCTCCAAGGGTATGGCTGGTAATGACTTCTAACATTTGAAAAAAAAAAGCAAAACAAAGGAACTTCATTGTTAATACTGTAGTTATGAAAAAGAGAACTAATGCAGCGGAGGCCAGTCATGTGATTAGTCTGTAAATGTTGCATAATATGAAAACTCTAAATTATGATATAGTCGTTGATGAATGATTAAGAATCAGGGTTTTATCGATCACTAAGAAGGCGTGAAGTCAATTTAATGAAAATTTTACCTCTATTTCGCTTAGTTATTGACTTATTAGCACCAAATTGTAATGACTTTAATGCCCTGTACCATACACATTTTACGTCATAGAGCAAACATCTCCTAATAAAAATTGCTTGTCTGTGTCCCTTATATACACAGGTAAAATATTTTGGTGTTAATCATTAACACCCTGTATAACTTCCATCTACACGTCAAGTGTGACAATATATTAAATACTATTGACTGCGGCAAGATATAACAACAATCTTGCACTGATAGATGGCTCAATTTGGTACATAGCTAAACAGTCACACAAACTTACAATAGAATTGTTTTAAAATCATTTTTAGTAGGGATGGGTCGATACCAGATTTTCTCGATATTCGATACTCGATACCGATACATGATTTTTTCCTCGATACTCGATACTCGATACTCGATACTTCGATACTCGATACCTTCAACATTTCCAGTTTCAATAAATAGGTACATTAAAAATTAAAATTTGAGAGAACTGCTTAATACCAACCAAATTAATTAAGTCTGCATATTTAATGAGACAACATTTAATATCATCAGTAGTCTATAATTATTTTTTAACTCTACATTAAAACTAAAATTAGTTTTTTAAACAGTCCACTTACAAGTTTTTGTTAAAAAATACTACCATTCTCACTTAATTGCAGAATTACAAAAGTATCGAAAAAGTATCGAGCGAGTTCTCTGAAGTATCAATCGATGCCGATACCATACAAGTATCGAGAGTATCGAGGTATCGAAAGTATCGAGGACCCATCCCTAATTTTTAGTACACGCTCTGTAAAACAGTTGCTTCTCGGACTGTTAGTACTTGGGCAGCCTAGGCCGGTAGAGTAATATTTACGGCCTAGGCCGGTAAAGTCGTGTTGGCAACTGAAAAACCAGATGGCAATGATCAGTCATACCAACCGTAACTGGGTTTGAAACAAAACACTTGACCATAAAACAACGAATATAACGCAACATTGTTTCTTTACGTTAATCAGAAACTTTATCAGGTTTTCGTTTTACAAAACAATTAACAATATAACAAAAAATATAGGTATAAGCCAACATAGATGTATTATTCACAAGAAACCCGCACTGCCATCTACATTTGCATTTCGTTTTGGTTCATAGCACAAGATTCAGGCGGCTGTGAGAATAAGGCGTCAACAAATGGCTGACCGCCTTTTATAGTTAATTTTGCGGTATTTTTATTTCATTTCATGTAATTTACAGAGTTTTTACTGTATAAAAAAAGGTATTTACCACGTACGCAAAAGCTTTAGCGGACTCATCCAATACTAGTCCACTAAAGCGTTATTTTGCGTACTTGATATACTGTATAAATAGGTATTTCCATACATTTTTCTGAAGTCAGATGAAAAGTGTAGCCTATGTCGATTTACAAACTTCTCAAAAACCATAAATTTCGTGAAATTTCACAATCTGCAAAGCGAAGTATAGGGTGGTCCAAAAAAATTGTAACTGAATTTCTTTAGTACCCATTTAACTTTTTCTTTTTCCACTTTGTAATACTAACCAAACCGTTCTGCGAAATTTGGCGCTTATCTTTGTTACAAAGAAATGTACTCCTTATGGGTATTATTATTGATGTCCTTGTCCAGTGCACATAAGCAACGTAATGCATTTGAAAGGGGCGTGTATTAAGGAGAAGTGAAGCCAGATGGTGAGGTAACTTCTCATGCCTGGAGGCTGCCGAGCGACCGGCCACTGCACTCTCCAGCAGTGATAGAGCGAAAATATCCACTACTGTATATGGCCCGTCTAAATTGTCACATCACCTCAAATAATCAAACAAACTCAACAAAAAGAGAAATGCAACTTAGAGGGGTAACCATAATTAATCTTTTTTGTTCTTGTTGCACATGTACAAGGCTCATATACGAGGGCTGAATGAAAAGTAATGCCTCCACCTTCATAACTTGGGTTTCGATGGGAGTATTTTAATAAATCAAACACAGAAATAATCCTTAGAATGTGCCTGTAATTACAAATATTCACTTTTCCACATAATCACCAGACAATTGGATACACTTCTGCCAACGGTGAACAAGGTTTTTGAAGCAGTCAGAAGAAGTGTACACTCTGTTTCCGCAACCAGTCTCTCACAGTTCTCTCAACTTCTTCATCAGATGCATAGTAATGTCGTTGGCAGAAGTGTATCCAATTGTCTGGTGATTATGTGGAAAAGTGAGTATTTGTAATTAAAGGGCACATTCTAAGGATTATTTGTGTGGTTTATTTATTAAAATACCCCATCGAAACCCAAGTTATGAAGGTGGAGGTATTACTTTTCATTCAGCCTTCGTACAATTGCAAAAAATGAATACACAAAACCTTCAGTCCTTTCAAAATGTATCCTGCTAAGACTATTTTCAAGACTTTAATGTGCAATTAAATTTATAAATTATTATTGATCCCATTCTACTTTGATCCTAGTCAAAACAAAAGGGAGGATAACTCACAGAGAGTTCGCGGAAAATTCGCATCATGTGACAAAACGTGATTGGTTAATGTCATTAGCATGCGCCATTAGCAGGGTGTGGCTAACGAGTGTTCTTAAGTTCATGCAACAATAATATCAACATTTACACGTGAAATAACAAACTCTCACTGGCATCGTCATCATTATAGTCAGGGGCGTATACTCTATTGGTGCTATGCGTGCGCCGCACGCCCTAATTCTAGATGTAATATATTCATTCATAATATTTGATTTTTTCAGTAAGAGAGAGAAATACTTTATTCAAGTCATCTGCCTGGCAATCCAGGTGACCATACAGATCCAGAATAAACAAAGAAAAAGAATCATACATTACATAGTAACACGAACTGAATTGAAACGGAACATAAGAATTCTAAGTACCATATAAATGATTGTGCAATAAAAATAGCGAATCTTCTAAAACCCTAATACATATTTTAACAACAGTGTCTTTAGAAATATTGAGAGACTGAAGAAATGAATTAACAAAGGTGAAACTTGCACCGCGTGCTCCGAAAAGCAGACCCTTCACCTCCCATGCATTGACAGGTAAGTTATAGCTCTCACTAAGGTGAGGGATGCATGGTTGGTATATGGCCTCCTTTTCCGCACTCACACGCTTAGCTTGTTCTCTATCCTCTTCTAAGCGAACTGTAGGATCCAAAATTAACCCTCGTTTTACAGTTCTATTGATGGCTATTATGTCGGCTCTTCGATTACTGCCATCTTCCGCGATGCAATGCACCTCTTCATACACTTCCCAGTCTTTTTGTCGTCGAAGGGCTGTGGCAATCGCTGAACGGACACGGTGGTGGCGAGAATTTCTCAATAATTCACCCTTTTTACAACTACCCAATACATGGCCCAAGGTTTCTGGATTATTGCAACCTGTATGCCGGCAGAGTGATGTAGTTTGACTCCTTCCAGGTACAGACCTCACCGCAGAGATATTACAACACATCTTGATTGCATTAGTCCACTGTGAACAAGAGAGACCTTTTCTATTGGATATCCATGTGTTGGTATTGGGATTTTCACTATAGACTGAAACGCCTTTACCTTTGTGAGGGAGTCCACACCATTTTTCAAAAGATCTTTTTCTCATTTCATTTCTTAACCATCGGCCTGTCTTGGTTAGTGTTGTTTCGTCACACCTAATGCTGAAATGTGACAGCATGTCCTCCTTTTCTTTATCTAAATCTCTACAAAAGGGAAGGTGTTCATCATATATTTTACTAAGGCATTGAGCGATGTTGAATTGTTGAATGTGAGCTTCCCATTCGGCATTAACGAGTCCCAATCCCCTGAATTTCCTCGGAGAATAAATCATGTCATTTGGACAATCATTTGGCAAGCTAATAATCTCTTTTATGGTTGATCGTAAGAGTTTGTCAACATCTTCTAAGAACTTGGTTGGAATTTTAATTAATGGAGTACTTTGGATAGGGTATACAATACATGGCCAAATATACTGATTGATTATGTTCGCTTTTTGGTCTGGATTGAGAAGATTTGAATTTGACAGATATGATAAATTATCTTCCAAATCTTTAATTATTTTATTCTGATCAAAAACAATTTCATCATAAAATGTAACTCCTAGGTACTTTACGGTTTCATCACTTTTTAAACAATTTAGGTTGGCAGTTCCCAATTTAACAGTTGAATCTTGACTAAGTTTACCATTTTTAATATTAATCATTTTACATTTAGTTGAATTAAGACTGAATCCAATTTCAGTCAAATGGCTTGTTGCTAGATTCAGTAGTGACTGGGCAGATGTTTCATTCTTAGCAACTAGAACTATATCATCTGCAAATGCCAATGCTGATATATTTTTAGCAGAGTGATTTATCTTGAAGCCGTGGCTTTGCTCAATTTCATGATCTGTTAAATTTTTAATGGTATCATCTATGGCTAAGTTAAATAATGCGGGAGAAATAGGCGATCCTTGTGCAACTCCTTTTCTTAGTTCAATGCACGTCGTTTTGTTTTTATTACATTCTATTTGAATGTGATTTCCTTGAATTAGATCAGCAATTAACTCTCTTAGGTTATTTGGCATGCTAATATGCATTAAACACCTTTTAATATGATCGTGTCCCACATTGTCATAGGCCTTTGTAATTTTCATTGCTGAAATGAGAAAACCAGGGCCCCGCTGCGAGGCTGTCACCCGTGTGCTACGATTCCGTAATCAGAATGAGTTTCTGAGCGGTACGTTAGACGTGGACTTCCCTCGAGGCTAGAACTTATGTGCTTTGAGTTTTGAAGAAGGGCGATATCCTGACCGCGGGGTGAAGAAGGGAATAGGTTTCGCACGGTGGGGAGATTTGGCAGTATCTTGAGTGCGTTGCGTGCTACTGAAGTTCCGCACTCAGCTGTGTTGTAGCGAAGTATATTGCGATTTTAAGACGTTCCAAAGTAAATTATTGTAAATATTATTTTATTTAATGTTATCAAAAGTGTTTAATTAATTTTTAGTCTTTTATTTTAAGAATTTTAATAGTAAATAATTGTAAATACAGTATTATTTACTGTTATTCTGAGCGCGGCGGGAGATTTGCCGGTAGTTTGCGTGTTACTGAAGTTTCGCAAGCAATTGTGTTGTAGCTAAGTATATTACAATTTTAATAATTTCAAGGCAAATATTGTAAATATTATTTTATTTAGTGGTTAAAAATGTGTCAAATTAATTTTTAGTTAATGTAGCCTATTTCATTCTGAAAACATTATGAAAGAGCACAGCTGTATTTTGGAAGATCTGATAAATACATTTTTATCCAAAACTTTTCAAGATAAATTGCAAATTATGACAAGTGTACGACCTTGCCCTGAGTTAACAAGTCTTTCTACAATACATAAAGGCAAGAATGTAGAATATACAGAACATTTTTCAGTCTCACATTCCTGAGGAAGGCCACAGAGTGAAAATTGCCGTAAGCTCGAGCCTAATAATTTTGACACGGCTGATAACCCGAGAAGCCATCTTAACTAATCAGCGCCGTGAAGCTTCAAATCTTATAAGTACAAATCCTACATGTTTTAAAAGAAAGAATAAGCCTACTTTAATAAAGTAAGCTATTTTTAACTTTTCAGTTAAAGTTAATCTATATTCTCAATTAACTTAGGAATCAAGTAATTTTTCTGTGTTGGACGAATGCATAGCACGCCCTTCATCAGAGATCAGGATACGCCACTGATTATAGTATATCAATTAGCAAACAAAACAAAGGATTCATTGTTCACGACGACCCTGCGGGTGAATTGTACTGAGAATAAACAAATTAACATTAAACACGGTGAACACGTGCGTTCTCACGGGCGGGCTATGACAGCCACGCCTCTTTGTTTTGAACACGATCGTTCTTAAGTGGGATAAAGAATAGCTACTTTCTATGTCAGGTTTGAGGGTTTAATCTCTTATCCCACACATCTTTAACATTTTCATAATATATTTTTTAAACTTAAAGCTAGCCTAAATAAAACACAGATTTCACGTTTGTAGTTAAATAGAAAATATTTTTATTTATTTTTATTTTGTATAAAACTTACTAGCAGGTGCCCGCGACTTCGCCTATGATTTTTACTGAACTGCTAGATCTTGCACATTCATAACTTTTAAAATACCGCAAATATTTAAAGAACACTTGCGCCAAAATGAATCTAAAAGTGGCTGCATACATTTGAATTTTTTATAATCCATTTAACTGTAGGCCTACCTACCCCTTAAACAATAACTTCGTATGTTATGGAACTTCTGTACCTAAAGCCTTATTGACCATATTATTGTGTTATTCATTCACAACCTTATAACTTACTCTCGTATATTGAAAATGTTAAAGATTAAAAAAATTATGAAAATGAAATTAATTATTATGGCACATGAATTAATAAAAATTATGAAAATCTGACATAGAAAGTAGATATTTATAAATTTATTTGCACATTAAAGTTTTGAAAATAGTAAGAGTAAGTAATGTTATAATAATTATAAAAAAACATTTACAATGGCTCGTGTCTATCTGTTCCGAGTTTTCGCAAAAACTACCAAACTGAAAGAGCTGAAATTCTGCATGAACATAGTTTCTATTCCGGAAAGCTCAAAGGACTATACTTATAGATAGTCGTTCACTCACAACCGCTATTTCACCTAATATAATTCATATTAATTAGCATTCAATATCAGTTAAAATGAACACAACTCCCAAGGTTGCGAGTTCGATCCCGGCCCAGGGCAATGTGTGCAATGTGTGCATAAATGTGCAGGCTCATGTCAGTAGTAGATTTGCGGGACAAAATTCCTGCACACCTGCGACGGTCAGAGGCCTAAGTAGCACTATATCTCCGTCGTTAAATAACCATATACCATCCAACCAACACAGACCGCCGGCGTGGTCTTGTGGTTAGCGTCGCTGACTTCAGGTCCGTCGGCCCGGGTTCCATCCCCGGTACCTCCTCGGATTTTTATGAGGTAGGGAGGTCTGGAACGGGGTGCACTCAGCCTCTTGATTCAAATTGAGGAGCTTCTTGATAGAGAAGTAGCGGTTCCTGTCATGGAAACCACCATTAACGGCCGTGGGTGTCGGCATGCTGACCACATGCCCCCAATCCTGCCATCTGCCTATGGTAGATGACGCTTCGGTCGGGTGGTAAGCCAAATCCCTCCAGGGATGTAGCGCCACGGAGTTTAGTTTTTAACCAACCAACACAACTAACTCGACCCATTGCATACACAATAAACAGATAGAACATCAATATTTCACGCCCTAGTGGTAAAGACAAAGAACCCATTTTTCTCTTTCTCTCTTTTATAAAAGTTCAGTTTGTATGCTTTAGAAAAGAACAAAGAATCATAAAACAGAGAATGTATGCTTATTGGAGCCTTTTCATCTTTCCTCGCTTAAAATACGATGCAGAAAACATGGGGGACATTCATGATTATTAGGGCAAGGCGTTTACTGACCATAAAATAGTGAAATAATGTAAAATAAAAAATGCATTTATAACCTAAAAATAGTGAAAAATACACGAAATAAAAAAATTACGATTATTACTTATAATTAGTTTTTATATAATAAATTGCTCAAAGCAATTTAATGCATAACAGTGCGTTATAGATGAATTTACATTATAAACACACTTATATTTTTAGTAAAGAAGTAAGAAAATATATACTACTTTTACTCCCTTAGTGAAGAAGAAATTCTTTATGAACTGGCATGTCCATCAAATTACCCCTAGGAAATATGTGCCACTTAAAAATAAAGCAAAATTAATAATTCTTTATTGCTACAAGACAACCTGTTTACAATAAACCTGAATTAAAATGAACTATGAACACTCGGCGGAGATTCTTAAATAAAAACGATTGTCTGTTATGTGAAAGTAACGATTTGTAGCCCACATGGAAAAGCCTCCTCTCTACCTCCACTGAAACATTACCTAAAAATGCCGAAAATGACCTAAAAATTTCCAAAAAATTACCTGTTTCCTGCAAATGATGAAAAATGCAAAATAAAGCAAAAATGCAAAAACAAATTGCCCTTATATAATCAATTATTTCATGATATAGTCTACTTTATAAATATTACAGTTATCTTCTAACTTTCACATAAAAAAGATGCAAAGTCATCAAATGCCTTGCCCTATACAGGGTGTTAATAAATAACTCCGAAATATTTTATATGCGTATAGAGGGGACATAGACAAGCAACTTTTATTAGGACATTTTTGCTCTATGGATTCAATTCTTCCTGCTACAGCATAAAATCTCCCAGGGCTTGGCCGCCACTGACTTCTAATATTAGAAAAAAATGCAAAACAAAGGAACTTCGTTATTAACACTGTAGTCAATAGTTATGAATAAATAAAAGACTAATGCAGTGGCGACCAGTTATGTGATTAGTCTGTAAATTTTGCAGATTATGGAAACATTAAATTATGATCTAGCTGTTGATGAATGATTAAGAATAAGATATTTACCTATCACTAAGAAGTCAAATTAATGGAAATTTTAACCCTATTTCGCTTCATTATTGACTTACGAGCAGGAAATTATGATGACTTTAATGCCCTTTAGTATACACATTTTACGTCACAGAGTAAAAATCTCCTAATAAAAGTTGCTTGTCTAAGTCCCCTCTATATACAGGCAAAATATTTCGGTGTTATTTATTAACACTCTGTATAGTGCAGTAGGTATAGTCTTTTAAGGTAAAGATTACAGTTATGTATGGGATATTGTATGGTCAAATATAATGGCTTGTTCTATGTTACTGGACATTATATTTGCTTTTAAAACCCCAGGAGTGTTGGTATGCTACGATAAGGTGCACGCTACTGGGCGAGTCGTTATCAGTCTATCCTTGTTGGTAAATAACTTAGGAAGTCGTCGGATCGCAACCACTTGTCCATAAGATAATCCATTAGCGATTAGCTTGTTCCTTTGCAACTTGCACCATAACACACATGTATACATTATCAGTCCTTTACTTTAGACTAGAATGACAGAAATGCGGTAGAAGTTATAGAATTTATTTATAAATAACTAGCTTAAAAGGCCCGGCGTTGCCCGGGTTTTTTATTTTGTAATTGGAAATTAACTTATGAAGGGCTTTCGATGTTCAAATTATAGGTAATTATGTAGGTATTTAGAATTTGAAATGAAGAAGAACGACCTATCACATTCAAACTATTCCCTCAGAAAACGCTTGGTATAGCCTAACTTTTTATGGCTCTAGAGGATGTAGAATTTTGCATCCCATCGCTTCTACACACCAAGCCTGGTAGAAGTTGAAATAAGAAGAAAGAGAAATTCCGGAACATGTCTCTGTGGAATATTTTATTTCTCACTCTCATGTTACCATACAACCGTTTCGGGGATGAAATTAAAAAGAAATTCAATATCACTTTCATACTTCCCTCCCCAAAAACCTGGGACATAATAATATAAGTCACATATTACCATACCTCGTATTGATTTCTCTATATCCAGGGTAGAGAAAGTTATGTGACTGCATTATTTTCATGGATTTTATTCTTCAATATTTATTTATAACATGAATTATATTGATAGCTCCTGTAAATATTGTCAAAGTCCCGTTTCATTTATTTCCAAACCTACCTGAGACCACTACCAACAGTACACTGTTGTCATGTGATTTGGATTTGATAATTCCGTGCAAAAAGGTATTATGTCTCCTCTAAAACATTTGATTTGTGGCATTTATTTTTTATTTTTTTTCAAAATCAGTTCTTAAAGAGCACTGACTCTATGAAACGAAGGTAATGTCAAAATTCCCAGTCTCTGCCTATTACAGTTTAAGCTCTAGGTTGATTCTCTGTCTGACTTGAACATTGCAGTGTAATGCATGCTAGTAATATTAAAGTAATATTTATTTATTGAAGTAAAACTTCTTTAGTGCCGGTAGAGGGTAAATCTGGAAAATCAGTCACACTAAAACCGTCACGAAATCAGTCACACTCTTACTTGTTTCGGTGCGGACTGCACAGAAAACAATCAACTCAATGATTAGGAGTAATCAAAGGAAATTTTTCAGACCTTACTTCCTCAATGGCAATAGACAATTCCTAAGCAATCTAAAGGTATATTATCTATTTTATGGAACCCGGAGGTTCATTACTGCGCAAATCCAAAATTAAAAAATACAAATTAAAAAATAAAAAATTATAACATCCAAAAATCCAAAATTTAATAAATAATAAAATCCAAAAAAAAAATCCAAAACTAAAAAATTAAAAATCCAAAATTAAAAAAATACAAATTTCCAAAATTTAAAAAAACAAAATTAAAAATTATACCATCCAAAAATCCAAAATTTAATAAATAATAAATTAAAAATTTAAAAATCCAAAAATAAAAAAATTTAAAAATAAAAAATTTTAAAAATAAAAAATAAACAATTCAAAGATCGAAAATTTAAATAATCCAAAATTAAAAATTCAAAGATCCAAAATTAAAAAGTCCAAAAACCCAATATTAAAAAGTCCAATAATGCAAAATTGAAAAAATCCAATAATCAAAAATTGAAAAAATAAAAAATAAAATAAAGTTTTACTTCTGTCGCGTGGCGTTCCACGCACTCTTTTTTTATCAAGCATAAATTTACATTCATTGGTACTCGCATCCCTGATGTAGGGTAGGCTATTTATGTACATCTCAAATAAAAACAAAAACAAGCACACAACAAACAAAAAACAGAAAACACAACAAAACAAAATTCCTCTAATAGCTAGTAGAAGGTGACCCTGTTTAGGCATTCTTGACTAATCCTCCCATATCGTTTTGACTCTGAAAAGTTATTTTCCTATTTGTCTGAGGATTTCAGCATTATCTGTATGAATTATTTTGATATAAGCAATCTCTTCATTAATATTATTAAAATAAGTTTCAAGCAATTGTTTCCTAAACTTACTAGCCCTGTTGCATTCAATCAAAATAAGTTTGGCATCCTCCCTTAAATTACACAAGGGGAAAATGCATGTTATTCCATTATGCACAAAGCTTTCTACTGTGGTCTATTTACTAATGATTAGGTCAAGGCATTTAATGATTATAAAATAGTGAAAAATTTCAAAATAAAAAATGCATTTATTACCTAAAAACAGTAAAAAAAATGGCGCAAAATTAAAAAAAAAATTTACCATTAATACTTAAAGTTAGCTTATATTAAGTAATGAATTGCTAAAAGCAATTTAACGAATGGTAGTGCGTTATATATGAATTTACAATATAGAACTCACTTAATTTCTTACTAAAGAAGTAAGTAAATTTATACTACTTGGACACCCTTAGCAAAAACGAAATTCTTTCTGTACTGGTATGCCCATCAAATTGCCCCTAGCAAATATGTGCCATTTATAAAGAAAGAAAAAAGCGTTCTTTATTGCTACAAGGCAAACTGCTGTGGTGTTTACAAGAAACCTGAATTAAAATGAACTATGGACACTTGGCGGAGATCCTCAATAAAAACGATTGTCTGTTGTCTGAAAGTAACGATTTATACAAGCTCCTCTATAGGCCTACCTCCACTGAAGCATGACCTAAAAATTGCCAAAAATTGACCTCTCTCTCTCTCGAAAATGACGAAAAATGCGAAATAAAGGAAAAAAGGCAAACCAAATTGCCTTTATTTAATCAATTATTTCATGATACACATTTATAAGTTATACAGGGTGTTAATGAATAACACCGAAATATTTTACCTGTGTATAGAGGGGACATAGACAAGCAACTTTTATTAGGACATTTTTTTATCTATGACGTAAAATGTGTATGCTACAGGGCATTAAAGTCCTTAAAATTTGGTGCTCATAAGTCAATAATTGAGCGAAATAGGGCTAAAATTTTCATTAAATTGACTTCATGCCTTCTTAGCGATCGATAACAACCTGATTCTTAATAATTCATCAACAGCTATACCATAATTTAGAATTTTCATAATCTGCAAAATTTACTAACTAATCACATGATTGCCCGCCACTGCATTATGTTTTTTTTCCTAATTCCAGACATAACAAGAATGTTTCGTTTGTCTTTTTTTTCCCTCAGTGTTGTAAGCTATCGATCGTCGTTTTTTACAATTTTCCCGATCACTACACAATATTCACTGTTCCTTTGTTTCCCATCGTTTCAAGTATTAGAAGTCAGTGGCGTGCATATCCTTGGGAGATTTTATGTTTTAACAGGAAGAATTGAATCCATAAAGCAAAAATCTCCTAATAAAAGTTGCTTGTCTATGTCCCCTCTATACACAGGTAAAATATTTCGGTGTTATTCATTAACACCCTGTATATTCTGGTTATCTTTTAACGTTCGTATAAAAAAGACGCAAAATCATCAAATGCCTTGCTCTACTAATGACCTCATTAGGCCTATGTACGGTACGCCTATTTGAATCCTGTCTGTCTGTCTTTAACGTAGTTTAACCTCTCCCTTTTAGGATTTAAGCGACCCAAGCCGCCCGGGCCTTACAGGGCCGCGACCCTATTTGAATCCTTCCAATCATTAATTAGCTATGGTCTGATTTTATGGGGAATTGTGCGCGGAAGTTTTACTTATACAAAAGAAAGGTGTGAGAATAGTTATTCGTTCATTTAATAGGACACTGTTTATTCAGTTAACAATTTTAACGGTAATTAGTTTATATATTTACTTACTTTTAATCTTTATTAAAATAAGGCACAATGATTCTAAGACCATCGGCGTGGTCTTGTGGTTAGCGCCGCTGACTACAGATCCGTCGGCCCGGGTTCGATCCCCGGTACCTCCTCGGATCTTTCTGAGGTAGGGAGGCAGGGGTGCACTCAGCCTCGTGATTCAAATTGAGGAGCTACTTTATACAGAAGTAGCGGCCGTGGTCATAGAAAATCACCATTAACGGCCGTGGGTGTCGGCATGGCCCCCCCAAACCTGCCATCTGCCTGTGGTAGATGACGCATCGGTCGGGTGGTAGGCCAAATCCCTCCAGGGATGTAGCGCAACGGAGTTTAGTTTAGTTTAGTTTAGTTTAGTAAGGCACACTGGATATAACACTCGCGATGAAAACAGTTTGCAGATTCCCTTTTGTAGACTAAACAAGACGCAAAATAGTTATTCAGTAACAGGTTTGAAATTATTTAAGAATCTCCACAGTCAGTGATAGACAAGACATGACGCTTAGCGGCCTGTCACACTGAGCTTCGATCGATCAAGACCAGCCGACTGCCATCAAGCGCTCTCGGCTGAATTTCTGTTCCTTGTCACACTGCATCGAGCGTCATATAACAACGGAAATATTATAGGTTATGTACCTATATGATTTTACTAGGTCTACTCATCACTGTATATTAGAGGTAAAGTATATTACCTTATTAGGAATACGAATGCCTATTTCCTGCACATTATCATACTACATGTGTTGGGATGTAAGGTTTAATATTATGCCTCTATCTCAGGCTACATCTGTTTACTTCAAGCTTCCATCAGTCGGCCGAGCGAAGAGGTTTGTTGTTTGTTGTAGTTCGATCGCCCACCGCTAGGTGCTACAACTCGATCTATTTTTGTATTTTTAAAATTAAATTATATAAGAAGATATCGTTTTAAATGCCTTAAATGATTCGTGCAATTCTATTTCATTCAAATATAAGTCTAAAACGACATTATTGTGTAAGTTAAATCTTCCAGCATCAATTCTGAAATTCAGGTGGGTACGAAGTTTGCCATCGACTGGCGATTGAAAAACGGACAGGTTTGATTTCACAGACCAGTTGATCTCCCACCTTCGTTGTTGATCGATACTATGTGACTGGTACCACTGCTGTCTATAGGTTCGTTATACCAGTCGGTCGGACGCTGTCCCTCGATCGATCCAGTGTGACAGCCCCCTAACACTCTTTTTAAAACAAGACTAGGCCTATATGCGTGGCTAATAGTCAACCGTTTCTATAGTCTGAGTAAATTATTTGAAACTGACAACGTTGTCATTTAACACATATTTTGTATTATTACATTACGGTGTTTTTAAATTTTATTATTTGTGATTTATAGTTCCAAACATTGTAAATTGATTTTTTTTTTAAATTGTGGAATTAACCGATTAGATACAGTATCTTTGTTTGTAGTGTATTTGTGTTTTATCTTCTGATGAGTTGAATTGCATTCCATGTAAATACTTAAAAAACAATAAACTTAAACTTAAACTATAAAACAAATTATGGCTGTATGACCCCTCTCTTCAAGCCACTTGAAGCACTACTGTCGGTTGTTTCTTCAAGTGTTTTGGAAAATGCAGAGCTTTCGGAATCTAGCTCTGACGCGAGTACATTTTCTAGGATCGAACTCTGCAGGTCATCTGCTAATTTTTCAGGAATTCTCTCTGACACCGCTTTCATAGTTTGAGTTAGTTTCTAAATTCATCGATGGATCCATCATGGTATCGAGCTTTCATCAGAGCGTTTTTAATTTCATTGATGGAATCCATCGGCTATTCATGAAATCGTTCTCTGGGTTCTGATGAGTTTCCGCTGGTTTATATCGGTTGACATAAACTCCATCGTACTTGAATGTCTGATGGTTCAGATGAATCACCGCCTTCATGACGAATTGACAATTCAAAATTGTGTAATAGAGACAGCGTTTATAAGATTCATAACAAAATTACACACACCATAAATAGTAGTTAAACTTATTTTTGAGGATTCGTTGTCCGATTCCTCAAAAAAAGGGCTGAAACTGAAAGAGAAAGAAGTGAAGATAGTACAGGGTGCGGCATTTAAAGTTTCCCATTTTCAAAACCGTGTAACACATTTATGTAACAAATAAATAAGCTACATTGAACATTTTTAAATGGCTAACAGTCTTGGATTTGCAATTCTGGTCTTACGTTTTGAATATGATGTCCTTGAGATGACCTCAATTAACTTCAACACATTGCTGCAATCTCCCTCGTACACTGGCCATTACGCATTGTGTGGTGTCTTGCGTAAGATGTGCAATTTCCTGAAAATCCACGCATAATCCACAAGCGGCCACTTCACAGTCCTAAGGTCGTGGTGTGGTGTGCCATTGCAGCACAGGGTATCATTGGCCCTTATTTCTTTGAGAGCGATAATGGTGCTACGGTTTCTGTCAACTCTGAACGTTACAATCACATGCTGCAAACTTTCTTCCTACCAGAATTGACACATCGTAACTTGGATATTGACAGATTGTGGTTTCAACAGGATGGTGTTGTAGAACATACTGCACATCTTTCAATGGACACCCTTCATGCTGGTTTCCCCGGCCAAATTCTTTCCCTCCAAATCTCCCGACCTTACTGCAGCAGATTTTTTTTTTTCTGTGGTACTATCTGAAGTCTAAAGTTTACGCTCATGCCCTCCCTGACATTATTATTATTATTATTATTGAATCTCCGAATCTTCTAAACCCTACTTTACCGGGTATGTTAGGGTTATATTTAATTACAAAGTATGTATAATTGTATTATATGATTCACTGTTGGCCTAGCCTAATGTCTTTCATAATCTATGAAATATATGTATGATAAATTTTGTAAATGTGCTATAACAGCAGCTGCTTGTAAATGTATCTGTTTTGACTTGCCTATTAGATACTGTAAAGCAGATGTGTGGATGAAGTTCCAGTTCTAGTCTTTTCCTGTAAAATACAGGGCACTCAAAAATCAAGTGTTTTACATCCTGTCGATACTCAGAACATATACAGTTATAATTATTATTCGGAGTTTCTATGTGAAATCGTTCAAAATAAGCACCAAATTTTCCGTGTCCCGAAAGGAACTGGGTTAAAATAAAGTTTGGTTTCAACAGTTTGCATTTTTGGCGATCATAGACCGTTGGAATTAATAGTCTTAACAATGCAATTCATCAGGAAATTGTGTTACGCAAGACACCACACACCACGTAAAGGCCAGTGTACGAGGGAGATTGCATTGAAGTTAATGGAGGGCATCTCAAGGAAATCATATTCAAAAAGTAAGACCAGAATTGTAAATCCAAGACTGTAAGCCATTTAAAAATGTTCAATGTAGCTTATTTCTTTGTTAAATAAATGTGTTACACGGTTTTGAAAATGGGAAACTTTAAATGCCGCACCCTGTATATTAGTGTGCAGCCATAGTGAATTGTTACAATGACATTCATTTAAGTCACGCTTAAATTATTTCTGGTTTTGTTTTTAGTTGAAGTTTTTAAAATTATAAAATATAGATCATGTAAAATAATATTAGTAGTTTCGGGTCAATTTCGAAACCCGAAGTATAAATCACACAGACTGTGTAGGTACTATGCTATATCATTTATCTAATAAGATACTGGTGAGTCTATCTTTGTGATAAGATGTTAATTTAATGTTTATCTCAGTTTTGTTTGTTTATTTATTTATTTGATTTAATATGTAATTACAGTTCACTCCGCTTATTGTGATCTCTTCGGGACGCAGCTAATCTGATACTATTAACCGAAGGTTACTTATTCATATATATAAAGTAATACACTACAAAACTGAATCCACTCACAGGATAATAAGTAATAGACTGCAAGTAACTATATTTTAACCAGTAACGAAGTTTTTAATTTTTTTACTCTCCTTTTGGAGTCCATTAACCAATATTTCATACTCATAGTCTTTTTGGAAGTTTACTGACCTATGGTGAACACCACTTAGCAATACATGTAACGCCTATCTGTTCAAGTCTTTTCATTGTATAGTAGCCATCACTGCATGTCATCACTGTTATCTTCATAAATCAAAAGCTGCAGCTTAACTGTGGGGTGAAATATGTTTTATTGCTTAAAAGAGAAAGTTAGATAATGCCACCCCCTGGAACTAGTCATCCTGTGAGCTGGGAACAGTAATGCTACCTCCAGTACAACACAGTACAGTTGACTAAGAAACGAAGCCCTTAAAAATGAAATTTTGAATGACGTTCAGTACTTGGAAATAAAGCCGCAAAAAGAAAAAAGTTATAACATAAACCGAATCTTTGATCACAATAAACAGCATTTTTTCAATGTATCAGTATTATCCGTTCGGGACTTCATAAAAGTTGTAACATTACCCGATTGATAACATTATCCGCGATAACACTAAGCGGCGTTCACTGTATTATAAGTTTCCATTATACCGCAATGTACATGTATCGGATCCTCATAACTAGAAGAAATAAAACATTGCCTTTAATAGAACCAAAATACTTCACCTCTTCTGGCTCTAAACATAGCATTTATTATGGTCCAAGACTCTATAACTCTATAGGCTAATTAGGTCACATCCAGAAATAGTACACATAAACAACAAAAAATTCAATAAGTTTATCAAAAATCTTATTTCATAGTTCAAAAGTTACTTCACTCTGTACTTAGTAGACAATTAAGGAACGATTTTATTTGTAATAACTCATGGTTTCAATTTTTGTTCTTACTACTTTTCCTTTTTTCTTTTTACTTTGTATGTTCTTTCATTTTTATTATTACTTTTTAGGTATTGATTTAATTATATTTTCTTTATGTATTTGTAATTTGTATGTTATAATGTAAATGCCTGAACTGTGCCCGAGCACGAGCGCTTGCTCATTCGCGTGGTCTTATTTTATTTTGTATAAATACTAGGAGGTGCCCGTGGCTTCGCCACGATAATTCTATTAAAAATTAAGAGTATAATAATTATTAAAGCATTATATTTATTAACACTTGCACGGGAATCATTCATAAACTAAGCCATTAATAATTAATGAAACAGCTAAAATTCCTGCTTTATAGTACATTCCACGACATGAAAGCGCCCCCTGGGAAAACTATATCAGAATCGATTATGCAGTTCCAAAGAACCTGTGAACACATAATACGTATTGTTTCTCAGCTGTTTATTGACATAAATTTGATGTGAATTTTTTTTATCAATTCAGTGTAATTTTCAGAAATTATATAATGTTTCAAGGGAAGGAATGGTTTGTTTGGATTATTATTATCAGCGATATTTCAAGAGATAAAACCATCAATATTTTACAGCTGTTGCCCCCGGCTCCGCCCGCCATTATTCATTGACTCCAGGATTTTTAAGAAAATTACACTGGTAGATTATTAAAAATGTTTGTGGTTCAGAGCTATGAAAATTGTAAGTAAAAATAAAATTAGAATATTTGTTCATTGTGTTCATTTCACTTAGGCCTTATATAATAAAGAAACGGTTTTACTAATTTTGTAGTCTGATGAAAGTTTACACTGCGAGAGACGAACATCGCCGAGTATACCCGATGTCTCACGAAGCGGGCGAGCGAGCAAGCACGCTATTTAGGGCCGTTGAATTGTATAAGAGTAGATAAATTTTGTATAAATATAAATATAAATAAATAAATATATATTTAATGTAAATGCAAATCGACCATTTGGCCTATATTTCTTTTAGGGGGAGTATAATAAACCGGCGTTACCAACAATGCCACATAATATTTTACAATTTTATATGTAGTTAGTACGTTGGCTATCCCTCAAAACATCGCTTTGGCCAACGAATGGTTTTTACTTTCTCGCATAAAGGCCTGCGTTGTAACTTATAGAGAAAGTATTGTGATCGTGACAAAGAATCGAAATCGAGATAACGCCGGGAAAACATGTTTCTCGATACCTAAATACCGAGAAAAGTGTTTTTGGAATGACGTCTGTCTGTCCGTCTGTCTGTCCGTCTGTCTGTCCGTCTGTCTGTCCGTCTGTCTGTCCGTCTGTCTGTCCGTCTGTCTGTCCGTCTGTCTGTCTGTCTGTCCGTCCGACCGTCTGTCTGTCTGTGAACAAGCACAGCGAGTAAACCGTTCATTGTATTTAATTAATTTTTTTGAATTAAGGACTTTTTCGGAATTTTATTGAACAGCCCTGAATTTGGTTTTTATAACTGAAATTTTAAGGGGACTTTTCATGAAAACTTTCCTCAAAATTTTGATTTAAAAAAAAATGGCTCTAACGATTTTCACATAAATCTGAAACTTCTGTATTGGACTAATGAAATTGCTATATCTGTTTTTCTGTAAAAATGACTCAGGGGCTACGTTACTCGTATCCATTTTGAATTTTTCTAAACTATCTCCATTGCATTGGGCGATACATGAAAACTTAGCACAGTCAAGTCGCAGAGAAAATGAAAATTAACATTTTTTGTTAATTACATTTCTTTATAAAATTAATAGGTATGAAGATAAAAACGAAATAACATGCCTTTAATGCGAATTTCGGACAATCTATCTACTCTTATACAATTCAACGGCCCTAAATAGCGTGCTTGCTCGCCCGCTTCGTGAGACATCGGGTATACTCGGCGATGTTCGTCTCTCGCAGTCTAAACTTTCATGACGACTACAAAATTAGGAAGGAAAACAGTTTCTTTATTATATAAGGCCTAAGTGAAATGAACACAATGAACAAATATTCTAATTTTATTTTTACTTACAATTTTCATAGCTCTGAACCACAAACATTTTTAATAATCTACCAGTGTAATTTTCTTAAAAATCCTGGAGTCAATGAATAATGGCGGGCGAAGCCGGGGGCAACAGCTGTAAAATATTGATGGTTTTATCTCTTGAAATATCGCTGATAATAATAATCCAAACAAACCATTCCTTCCCTTGAAACATTATATAATTTCTGAAAATTACACTGAATTGATAAAATAAAATTCACATCATATTCATGTCAATAAACAGCTGAGAAACAATACGTATTATGTGTTCACAACAGGTTCTTTGGAACTGCATAATCGATTCTGATATACTTTCCCAGGGGGCGCTTTCATGACGTGGAATGTACTCTAAAGCAGGAATTTTAGCTGTTTCATTAATTATTAATGGCTTAGTTTATGAATGATTCGCGTGCAAGTATTAATAAATATAATGCTCTAATAATTATTATACTCTTGATTTTTAATTTTTAAAAGAATTATCGTGGCGAAGCCACGGGCACCTCCTAGTAGGCTACATTTTGATTAAAATATGTTGCCCATAATAACAAGAATACTATAAAATAATTATTGTTGTGAAATGCAGTCAGTTTACCACAGTCGTAATGGGCACACCAAAATCAATTAGAGGGAGGTGGTATAGGGTAATAGGTAAGAGATCCTAGGTTCAAATCAAACCTCGAGCCGCCCAAATTTACCAGTAGGCTCTCAGTGGCGCCAACTTTTGAAAAACATTGGGTGGGCTCAAAGATTTAAAAATTGTCATACTCTCGTCCATTGGTTCATGAAATAAATAAATATATATATATATATATATATTATATATCCTGACTGACTGAATGAATGAATGACTGACTGACAGAGAATTAACGTAGAGCCTAAACTATAATAGTTAAAAACTTGGAATTTTGCTAGTACCTTCGTTTCATAGTATAGACCTAAGTGAAAACTAAGAAAGGATTTTGCAAAATTTGGATTTTAAATGCCGAAAATCATATGTTTTCAAGGAGACGAAATACCTTATTATAAAATTTAATCAAATACGAGTCACATTGAACATACACTTCTCATGGCAACAGTGTATTTTTGGCAGTGTTCACAGGTAGCTTTGGAAGTGCATGATTCGGGACTTTGACAAAGTAGATTAATTAGATTAATTTATTGATACAAATAAGTATTGAATTCCACGAAAATAATGCACAATGTGATCCAATCACATAACTTTCTCTACCCTTGACATGGAGAATACCATTTTCTCATTTCATATTTTGATGTAGGCCTACTGTACAATAAGAGTTCTTATTGCAGGGACAATGTTTCCAGTTGTCTCAGCCTGGGTGTGCCAATAAGTATGCCATATCAGAAGTCGGTAAACAATTCTATCCACTGATACGTTATTCATAGCTGTAGGATTTGCATTCTTAGTTGAGAAATACGGATGATTATCATAGGCCCTAAGCATGTAAAAGGATACAAAATAACGTGGAACATTTTTAGTCATAGGCCTATGCGCACAGTATATTATTATGTCCTAGGTTTTGGGGGAGGGAAGTATGAAAGTGATATTGAATTTCTTTTTGATTTCAGCCCCGGAAAGGTTGTATGGTAACATGAGAGTGAGAAATAAAATATTCCGTCAAACTTTTTGTTACCGGAATTTCTATTTCTTATTTCAAACCCTACCAGGCATGGTGTGTAGAAACAATGGCGTACAAAATTCTACATCCTCTATGAGCCATAAAAAGCTACATCTAGCGATTTCTGAGGGAATAGTTTGAGTGTGATAAATCGTTCTTCTTAGTTTCAAATTTGTAATACCTATATAAGGACCTAGAGTTTGAAAATCGAAAGTCCTTCGTAAGTTAATTTCGAATTACTAAATACAAAACCCTAGCGAAGCTGGGCCCTTTAAGTTAGTGAAATATAAGACACATAAAATGCAGAATAGGAAGCGCATGGGAAAGCTCACGAATTCATCCAGTTCTAAACGTCTCAATTCACAACAGCACACTCACTGGTATTCTGTGTTAATTACAGGCCTATTGATACGGTTCCAGATATTTAAATATTATGTTATATGGTGGGAATTGTTACATTATGTTAGGTAACGTACGACTTTCTTTGCTTAAACAATAAATTACCTACAGAAAAATAATACTAAAAAAACTGCGAACGAAATTCTCCGAAATAATGTATAAATCAACCAGTCGTTATACTATTGCCAAAGCAATACTAAAATATCAATCTGCCATATTGGTCTTGTTACTTTTCCGAAATACGTAAAACTGAGGAAGACTGCCCATAAATTTCTAAAATGTTTCATATGCCTAGAAGAAATATACATATATTCGAATCGTCTTTGTATAAGTTACCTGTTCACCTGGTGAACAACCCATTGCGGATAAACCGTGTACTGCATTCTAATTACTTTATTCGAATATATGATACACAAAATACAGAATTTAAGTCTACCCAAATGAGCTTTGCCCTTGTGTGGGTGCCGTTCAGTATTAATTGTAAATAAATACCGTTAACAGCCAATAATATGGTAAGTAATTATTAAGAAAAAATATGTTTAGTTTACAAATCAACTTGAGATAAAGTCAGAAATTTACAAATTCACCTAGAACTAGAACAAAAGAACCGTGAATAATACAATTAAATCTAAAACTCAAATTAAAATTAATAGAGAACGTGTAAATAATACAAGAAAGAGGACTGGAACTTTATATGGATGTGAGACATGGTCCCTTACTATTCGGGAAGAATATAATCTGAGAATGTTCGAAAACAGGGCGTTCAGGAAAATATTCAGACCTAAGAGAGATGAAAACGGGGACTGGAGAAAAGTGCATAGCCTAATGACGATCTTTATACCTTGCACTCTTCACGGAATATAGTAGGCCTAAAGGTAATTAAATCACTGAAGATGAAATGGGCTGGACATGGGGAAGGAAAGACATATCCCAAAACTATTTTGAATTGAGACCCGATGGGAAAATACCACTGGAAGACTAAGACGTAGGTGGGAAGACAAGAGTAGAATAGATTTAAGATTTAAGGGAAGTGGAACTTGCGAGGGATGGTTGGATGAAGTTAGCACAGAATATGGTTGATTGGCGGGCTGTAACCGCGCCAATGAACCTCCGAGTTTCATAAAACAGACTAGCAGATGCCCGCGATTATTTACTTACTAGATGTTATAATTAAATCATTTATTTATCTTGGAATGCACTCCAAAGCCGGATTTTTAGCTGTTTCATTATAATTATTAATCATTTAGTTTATGAATGATTCGTGTGTAAGTGTTAACAAACGCGTTTTAATTGTTTTGCTCATAATTTTTTATTTTTGAATTAATTTTCGCGGGCACCTGCTAGTAGGCTTATAAAATATTGATATGAATATGGTATAAATATAGTACTGTAGGCCTACATGAAATGATTTCATTGTTTCTGAAGACAAATTTTATAATAATTGTCTTGTAGGCTACTCCACACTCTTGTCTTGTATCACAATTCCTTGCTCTCCCCATTAAATTAATACATTTCCTGTGATTTTTATTAACCACAATCATAATCTAACTTCTGAATTTTAACTTTTCTGCACTCTCCTTAGCCTGTAGCCTATATATTTTGAAAAGCAATCTGATTAAATTTTTTATGAATGCATGAAAAGCATAAAAATATGGCGGTGGATGTGGAAGATGCGTTAACAGATTGACTGACTGACTGACTCGTTCCTGTAACCACTATGGTGGTGCATAGTGCCTACAAGTGGAGGTTTCATTACCTATACTAATTTAATGAACTGAGAAACGACTTCAGATAATCGTGAGTGAATTGGAACAAGAGGAGATAGTATTATTATGTCAACAATAGCCTGATTTTAGCTTTCCAGCTATTCAACAAGAAAACATATTTTAGTAATGGTAATAAATAATTTAACAAAATAGGCCTACGGCAAATTATTGGGTGGGCTTCAGCCCCACGGGCCCATATAAGTTGGCGCCTCTGTAGGCTCTTGTAATAACTCATTCGTGTAGCATTTGCTTCTATTGTTTGGCTATATCTCAATGTATCCTGCATTCTTGCCTTTGAGATTGAGGAAACCATGCAGACATAAAGTTATTATTCACATTATTACTATCATTATCATCATTAGTATTATAATTATTATTTCATGTTAAAAGCATTTAACATAAAGATCGGCTCTGATGCTTTCCGTTCTAGATACTTGTTAGTTTTATAAAAATGTTATAAATAAAATTTGATTGTCTCTATAATTTACTTCTTTCTGTGCAAGCTTTTAACACATATGCGAGAAACTTTGTGGAACATATTTTGCACCATTTATTTCATTAATCAGTCGATAATTCTGAAATCCAACCTTCAGTTGGTGAAATCCATCGCTCATTAGACCGATGAATTTAGAAACTCGCCTTGTTCACACTGAGACCTGTTCAGTCAGTGTGACGTATATCTCTATAGCTGGAGAACGTAAAAAGACGTCAAGTTATGCACAGCGACACGGACCTAACGTGACATGCAGAATGTAAAACCAGAACTACAATTAGTTCACAGTTTCTGCTACTAGAGCGGTCGTCTCTGTTCGCTAATGCCATCTCTCGCCGACTCCTGGCAATGGTAGCGTGGTACCATGTTCTTATCTCTGTATGACAAGCTCTGGTACTCGGATAGTATAATCCTCAATTGTCTCTCTATATATAAAAGGCTTTGTCCTGACTGACAGAGAATCAATGTTAGAGCCTAAACTATAAAAGGTAGAGACTTGGAATTTTGACAGTACCTTCGTTTCATAACGTAAGTGTTCACTAAGAAAGGATTTTGCAAAATTTTGATTTTACATGCCAAAAATCAAATGTTTTTTAGAATATTTAATCCCTTTTTACACAGAATTATCAAATCCAAATCACAGTTCACATGACAACATATTGTTGCCAGTGGTCTCAGATGGGTTTGGAAATAAATGAAACTGGACTTTGACATATATGCTATCAATACAATTCATGTTATAAATTAATATTAAAAGAATGAAATCCACGAAAATAATGCAGTCACATAACTTTCTCTACCCTGGACATAGAGAATACAATACGAGGTATGGTAATATGTTTTGGGGAGAGAAGTATGAAAGTGATATTGCATTTCTGTTTAATTTCATCCCCAAAACGGTTTTATGGTGACATGAGAGTGAGAAATAAAATATTCCGCAAAGACAATACAATTTTATGTTACCGGAATTTCTGTTTCTTCCTATTTGAAGCCCTACCAGGCTTGGTGTGTAGAAGCGATGGGATGCGAAATTCTACATCCTCTATGAGCCATAAAAAGCTATATCAAGCTTTTTCTGAGGGAATAGTTTGAGTGTGCTAAGTCGTTCTTCCTATTTCAAATTTTAAATACCTATATAAGGACCTAGAATTTAAAAATCGAAAGTCCTTCATAAGTTAATTTCGAATTACAAATTAAAAAACCCGGGCGACGCCGGGCCTTAAGCTAGTATTACATAAATTGCATGGATGTATACAAGTTGCGACCGACCTAGTTATTTATTCGGCAGAGACAGGTTAGTTGCGTCCCTACCTTATTTCGGCTACGTATTAGTTGCGGCCCTGCTTAATTATTGCTGTGCTGTTGTTTACATATAGGCTAATTTATATTCTTAGTAGCAATATGGTGAGTTCAGATCTCTCCATGTCGTAGTTTAAATTTTCAAATTATAGACCCATTATGACCTTTTCAGATTAATGGATTAAGGTAGGCGCTAATGTCTAAGTCTGGTGCGATTCAATATAGGCCACAGATTGGTGTGCCTTAACCCTATCATACCACGAATCCCAGTGAAATTCGTCTCTACAAAATAAACTTTTAGTATTATTGCTGATAAGCAGAGCAAGGCATTTGATGATTTTGCGTATTTTTATATGAAGGTTAAAAGAACGCTCCAATGCTCTATCGTGAAATAATTTATTAAATAAGGGCAATTTGTTCTTTTTGTTTGTTTGTTTGTTTGTTTTTTTGTTTGCTTTATTTTGCATTTTTCGTCATTTTCAAGAGGTGTCTTTTTTCGGCAATTTTTAGATCATTTTCGGCATTTTAGGTCATGTTTGAGTGGAGTTAGAGAAGAGCTTTTCCATGATAAAATCGTTACTTTCAGACAACAGACAATCTTTTATATTTGAGAATCCCCGCCAAGTGTTCATAGTTCATTTTAGTTCAGGTTTATTATAAACACTGTAGCAGTTTGTCTTGTAAAAAAGATTTTTGTTCTTTCTTTTTAAATAGCATTTGCTATGGGCAATTTGATGGACATGCTAGTACAGGAAGAATTTATTTTTCGCTAAGGGTGTCCCAGGAGTAGCCTATAAATTTATTTATTTATAAGGCAAAGCTACTGTGCTGATATTGTAACAAGAACATTTTATGCGAGGGAATAGGTGGTATTATTTTATACACAAGATACAAATCCCTCGTAGGAGAAAAGAAATATGAAATTTATCAATACAGGCCAAGAGAAGCTTCGATTTCCCCGCAAACCATCACCTGCCGTCTATCGCAAAAGAAGACAAATACAACTTTCCTATAATAGCAATGAAGACACTCATATGAAAATTATCAAATATGAAATACGTCTATAATAATAAAAGGAAGTTTTTGTCTTTCTGTCTGTCTGTGCGCGATGCCCAGCGAAATCAGCTGAACGCAAAGATCTGAAATTTTATTTAAACATAGATGGACTGAAGGGTGGGAAAATGCACCTCGAAGCCGGATTTTTAATTTTCGCTTTCGTTCGCGAGTTATGAGAGAAAAACTGGCAGAAAACGTGATTATTTTTAGCAATCGTTTTCGGTAATACATTTCAATTGTCAAATCAATTGCAGGTGGTTTTGCCATCTTTTGTCGTAACTTGGAAATAAGAGGGATAATGAATGTAGGCCTAAATGGACAAACATTGATCGATGTGGACGGGACTCACTATGCAGGGGTTTTCTGGGCCAGAGAACTCGATCCTGAGGTCGTTTTCCTAGACGGGGCTTTCTAATCGTGAAATTCACTTCAAAACCGGATTTTAGCTGTTTCATGGATTATTTATTAATCGTTTAGTTTAGACCTATGAATGTTTCGCGTGCAAGTGTTAATACATATAAGGTTTAATTATTTTGCTCTTAATTTTTAATCTTCCAATTAATTATCGTGGACGAAGCCGCGGGGATCTGCTAGTGTCTTAATAAATGTCATTGTAGACTCGATGCATAACGTACTTTTATGATTTTGGTAGGTAGAAAAGGAGTTTAAAACAAAATATTTATACTGGTCTTTGATCAGAGGAGGTGTGGTCTTTTAATAGAGGTGGAAATGGAAATTGCATCGCGTCGAGCACGACCCCTGGTGATCCCATAAGGAAATATTCTCAGCGGATTTGTTTCCTATCTAACACTTAAACTCAAGGACGACGACATTCCCAGTCCTGAACTCGGGACATCCCAGCTGGGAATCGAACGTGGACAGCTGGGGTGGAAGGCAGGGCGTTATCGACTCACACGGCGGCGAACTTAATAATCAGAGGTACAATTATTGTATTGATGCTATGTACTGTTATGTTGGCTCCTACAAAAATCAGTCTTTAAGAGGGTGGTCTTTAATACTGGTTTTATTGTTTTAGGTTTTTTTCTGGTCATGACTCCTAAATTATAACAGTGGTAAATTTTAGGGTCTTCTTTGGTCATTTTCCTCTATCAATAATTAGGAAATTTTTAATTTAATGTCATTATTGGGCCTTTTTTACCATTTTACGGTCTTTTTTCTTCCATTTCATATTTTCACGTATATGTATAATATATATATATATATTTACATTTTTACATTTATCTCCTCATTTCGTGTTGTTTCTTGCATTATACAAGGTGTTAATGAATAACACCGAAATATTTTACCTGTGTATAGAGGGGACATAGACAAGCAACTTTTATTCGGACATTTTTGCTCTATGACGTAAAATGTGTATGCTACAGGGCATTAATGTCCTTAAAACTTGGTGCTCATAACTCAATAATTGAGCGAAATAGGGTTAAAATTTTCATTAAATTGACTTCATGCGTTCCTAGTGATCGATAAAAACCTGATTCTTAATAATTAATCAAAAGCTATACCATAATTTAGAATTTTCATAATCTGCCAAATTTACTGACTAATCACATGATTGCCCGCCACTGCATTATGTTTTTATTCCTAATTCCAGACCTAACAAAAATGTTTCGTTTGTCTTTTTTTCCCTCAGAGTTGTAAGATATCGATCGTCATTTTTTACAATTTTCCCGACCACTACACAATATTCACTGTTCCTTTGTTTCCCATCATTTCAAGTATGAGAAGTCAGTGGCGTGCATATCCTTGGGAGATCTTATGTTATAACAGGAAGAATTGAATCCATAGAGCAAACATCTCCTAATAAAAGTTGCTTGTCTATGTCCTCTCTATACACAGTTAAAATATTTCGGTGTTATTCATTAACACCCTGTATAGAGTGCTTGTGAATTTACTAACATCCGATAGTCTACTACCGGAACTCTAAATAAGAATAAATAAATAGAGCTTGTTGTAATTTTAATTTGGATACAGAAAGAGGGCGTTTGCTGTTTGCATTTAACCGTGTGTAATTAACTAATTACAAGCCTATAATTGGGTCAACAACATAAATGTAGAATAGGCACAAATCTAATGAATAAACTAGCATTTTCATACAAATTTTTTGATATTTTTTGTTGTATTTTTAAGGTCTTTTGTAGCCTCATTTTTAAGTATTTTTAGGTCATCAAAATCCGGGCCTGTTATCAATGATAACGGACAGACTCATTTTATTATTTTCCCAAATTCGAGATGTTAAATTAATACCAAACGTTTCACGAATCAACTTAAAGAATTGAAGGGCCTAGTTCCATAAGGGCATAAGGCACATATCTTGAATTTTGGGTTTTGTACTTTACGCCTTCTCCTCATATCTCTTAAATACTCAATGAACTATTTGTACTTGTGCCTTAAAGCTCTGCTCAGTTATAAGTAGACCTGGGATTTTAGGCTCTAAAAAAATTAGTTTTAGGCGCCTAAAATAGGCTTTGAAAACAAGTAAATAGGCCTTTAAACTAGAAAATAGGCACTTAAAATATGCTTCAAAAATGTGTAAATAGATAGAAAATAGACTTTAAAATATTACAATATAGCCTACACTTAAACTATAACATGTTTTTTTTTTTACTGCAAGAAACGTGGAATACCTATTCTTAACAGAATTAACTGCAAAATTAGGCATCACGAACTATATTCACTTAAAAAGACGTTGTTTCACCGGTGACTTGACACAGTAGTCCTTCCCCCCTTAATCCTCCCCCTCCCCCGTCAGTCAGCATTCTTTTAGCGACAATTGTTTGGAATAATCAAGTTTCTACGAAAAACCCATCTCTGCTGTTCTGCTTTTCATTGAGGGATGTCCATTATAAAATTGTAAAAATTACAGAAGTTGAATTTTATTTTAAATGTACAAAATAGGCATTTTAGGGCACTATAAAACTCTATAAATGTACGTGATTTATCATGAAACGTCAATATATTTTTAAAAATTCATGTTATTTCATAAGGAACAAAATAGGCATTTGCCTTAAAATCCCAGGTCTAGTTATAAGAAAAGACCCGTGAGACTACACATTCAGTTCCATACAGGCGTAAGGTACACTTCTTACCTCTTATTGAGGTGTGTTTACCAAGAAAATGTTTATAAAATTTAACTTGCAATCTGAAGTGTAACTTCATTCAAAATAGATTGTTTTTCTTATCTGTTGTATTAATGACTATACTGGTATTCATTGGCAAACATGCAATTGTCACTGTATAATACAGGGTTTTCCTAAAATAAAGTAAAAACAAATAATATATTTGAATAAAAACACTTTCTTAACGCACTTTATTTTACCTTAGTAAACTTCTGGACGGCCGTTTCGCAGGTGGTGCCACTCTGCTGATGATGCAGGAACACCACCTGCGAAACGGCCGTCCAGAAGTTTACTAAGGTAAAATAAAGTGCGTTAAGAAAGTGTTTTTATTCAAATATTTGTACACAACGCTAAAGTCGGACACAAGAATGAACAAATAATATGATACAATGTAAAAAGATTTTGCTACTGTAAAAGTACTTCAGTTCTGTTTAACATGTTTAGGTACATCTAGTTGAAAGAAAAAAAACCGATACCTTGTAAATTTGTAGAACACTGATTTAGCCTGTCCTTCAAAAATATATGTTATAAAATTAAACTTTAAACCACCTCCTTGTGAGTGGTAACATTGTTTATAAACATCAAAATTTCTCGAAACTATGACCTTGTGCCTTACGCCCTTATGGAACTAGGCCCTTCAATTCATTTCTGCAACGTCAGTGGTTTCTGAGGAAAGGTTTGACTTCCTAATCCATTCCGCCGAGGGAGTGAGAATCTGCCACTGGATTGATGGTGACGTGCGAGTAGGAATGACCTTGCCACCTGTTGCACGAGCAGTGACCGGTCCGCACATGCGCACAACTACGACACGTCACGCGGTGTGTTTGCTCCTCTCGCGGGTTCGATTCCTGCTCTGGACAAGTTGTAGCAGTGGTAGTAGTAGTAATTTATCTGTAGAAAAGAGTACAGTGTGTTGCAGAATGTTAACGAGAGAAGACATTAACAAAATCAGGGTTGGAATTTTTTTTTTTTTTTTTAAACAAAAAAGTTTTCTTTCTTTAAAACATGTTTTTGTTGTTGTTTAAAACGTTTTTTATGTGAACAACAATGTTGTTTGTTTAAGAAAAGTTTAAATTGTTCATTTTGTTTAAAACAACCATTTTAATGTATAGGGCCTAATATATATATATATATATATATAATAAATAAATCTGAAATCTTTTTGAAGTGAAACTTCTTTAGCCGCGGTAGGGGTAAATCGGGAGCTTGTGTCACGCTCAAAAACCGTCACGAAATTAGTAAGGTGTGACGGAACGGATTGCACAGAAAACAATCAACTCAATGATTAGGAGTAATCAGCTGCTATACGATTTAAAGGACAAAATAAAATACTCAAAGGGGAAATTAACGATAGAAGGTACGAGGACCTGCAAAAGGGAATAGTAGTAGAAGTAATAATAATAATAATAATAATAATAATAATAATAATAATAATAATAATAACAATAATAATAACAATAATAATAATAATAATAATAATAATACTTAAAGTGGAGGCTAGACCTATGTAGACAGTCGGGATGCTTTGAGGATTAAGCCATTGTCTGGCACTTAAGGAGTGGTATGACTGACTGAACGGCACTCGTCTGGTGTCCACGTGGAGTCATGTCAAAAATTCAGAAATTAGCACTGATTGGTTGCACACGAAATTCTATTGGCTGTCAGGCAAGTTCAACGCCCAAGAAAACACGCTGAAAATCCAGAATATACAACTCTATTGTCCAAGACACCCTCATTTCAAGTTATTTACTGCGGATTATAAGGGTCTGTCGGCATGCCCTTGAAGAAAGATGTATATGTAGAAGTTACCTCCACTACAAATCGTAAGCGAGCTAAAGGAATATTATCTATTTTATGGAACCCGGAGGTTCATTACCGCGCTAAAAAAATAAAAATAAATAAAAAATCAAAGATCCAAAATGAAAGAAATCCAAATTTAAAATCCAAAATTAAAAAATTCAAAGATCCAAAATTAAAAATCCAAAAATGCAAATTTAAAAAATAAAAAATCCAAAATTAAAAATTAAAATATCTAAAATTTAAAAAAATATAAAAATTCAAATTTCAAGAAATTCAAAAATCCAAAATTTAAAAAATTAAAAGTCCAAAATTTAAAAATAAAAAAATTAACAAATCCAAAATCGAAAATTGAAAAATTAAAAAAATTATAATTAAAAAATCGAAAATACTAAATTAAAGAATTAAAAAAATCAAAGAATAAAAATTTAAAAAATACAAAAATGCAAAATTTAAAAAATTAAAAATAAAAAATTAAAAAATCCAAATAATCAAAAATTAAAAAAACAAAAAATTAATTTAAAAAATACAAAATTTAAAAAAATTATAGAATCGAAAAGACTAAATTTAAAAAATACAAAAAATAAAAAATTCAAAGACAAAATTTAAAAATCCAAAATTAAAAAAAATTAAAGATCCAAAATTTTAAAAATCCAAATTTTAAAAAGTCCAAAAGCCCAATATTAAAATGTCCAATAATCCAAAATTAAAAAATCCAATAATCCAAAATTAAAAAAATTAAAAAACAAGTTTCACTTCTTTTGCGTGGCGTCCCACAAAGATAGTTGTTTATTATGTTTTAAATTGATAATATATTATTTTATTATTTATTTTTCTTATTTTGCCATGCATTATTGTACTAAAGGTGTGTAACTACTGTATTTTAATATTTCAAACTCTATTACATTAATAATTTTATCGTTAGTCGGTCCTCACACATTCCTTTCGGCAGGCTTTCAGGCGGAGGTATATTTTTAAGTATTATTGTTTTTTAAACATTCAAATGGCCCCGGCATTGGGCTGATCATTCATCCGGGTCATCCGGGGAGGCCCACCATGTCCTTTTCTGATCAAAAATGTATGTATGTGATTCAAAGATAATCCCTCTCCCGACAGGTAGTGGCCTTTAAGGCCCGGGGGGCTTGGGTCGCTTAAATCCTAAAACTACAACAAAGAAAGAAATAAAAAAGAAACATTCAAATCTCGCCTTATATGAGAGCTATCGAGAAACTAGTTATTGTTTTGTAGAGTAGCCTACTCATCAAGAGCTTTTCAACGATACTCACAAGACGTGGCTTCAAAAATTTCGAATTTCCATCCCCCCCCCCACCCCCACCTGTACCCCCCCACCCCCACCTGTACCCCCCAAACCCCCAAATCGTTGGTGTCACTTTGAACTCCATAGGGAGTACTCTAATTTATTCAAACAAAGTTTCCCTCTATACTTCATAGGGGCCGAGATATATTTTTTTTTAAAAATCAACCCCCTCCCCTTGGGCCAATTTTGTTCATTAATGAACTTGTCCGAACTATTGGGCCTAGAAATAACATAAAATTTGGTTCAAATATTTTCAAAATTACGGCCGCTAGCCGTGTGTGTGTGTATATATATATATATATATAAGTTATATATAAAGAAATGAACGGGCGGTGGTTTCGTACTTAAGGAGGCATGAAACGTAAAGATATGAAAGAGTTATTTTTCAAATGTCATGACATGTTATCGATTGCAGATTTGGAAAGAACATAGACTTATGAATGGAGAAGAAAGAATAGGCCTAGCGGTTTTCTTAGGAAATACAATCCTCGTGGAAGAAGTGAACAGGGTTATTTTGCTGTTTTTGGGGAAATTTAATAAGGAAGCGTTTCAGGAAAAACACTCAGTGTGCTCAACAATTTTATAGAATTCCAAGATACAAACAATTACAACAATACATGGGTCAGATAACAATTAAATCCAAAATTGTGTTGAGAAAACCACAACCCAAGAAATATCACAGATTATAATTAGCAAATCCCCTGAGTTCCAAAGATTCCACAAATACCAACATCAGCACTCGGACCTACAACACCTGCCGCCGTGCTTAAAATACACACTATCAATGACTACCTAGTCAATATAAGGAAATATGATAAATGCCATCTTCACAACTAGAAATAATAAACTACAAGGTTAAGTAGCTGGGCAGTAGAATGTCCAGAACTTAATTCAGCAAAATGAAAATAGTAGAAATTAACTCAACCAAGCAGAGTAATATTCCCACTCAGCATAAGCCGACCTTATAGTGCCAAACTAATTTAACATTAATCTGAGAAGGGTATGGGGTTGGATGGCAATCTAGATATTATTATTTTACCTATTCACAAGCAATAGAAAATTCACGCAGAGAGGCCAATGCAAATTTTATACAACATAATAATGTATAAGATCGAATAATTTTCAAACATTAATCTGATAAAGTTATGTTGCTAGGTTCCGATCTATTAAAAATTATATTTGGGAATTAACAACAATAAAAAATTTTACCTAATGGGCTATGCAAGCCTTACACAACATAATAATGTATAATATTGAATAATTTTCAAACATCAATCTAATAAAGGTTAAATTGCTAGGCCGCAATCTATTTAATGTTATATTTGCCAATCCAAAACAATAGTAAATTCACCTACTGAGGGCAATGGCAGCTTTACCCAGCATAATAGTGTATAATATTGAATAATTTTCAAAGATTAATCCAATAAGGTTAAGTTGTTAGGCTACAATCTATTTAATGTTATATTTGGCAATGTATAACAATAGAAAACTCACCTAAAGAGGGTTAAGCAAGTTTTACACAACATAATAGTTTATAATATTGAATAATTTTCAAACATGAATCTGATAGAGGTTAAGTTACCAGGGCGCAATCTATTTAATGTTTGCCAAATCAAAACAATAGTAAATTGACCTATTGAGGGCAATGTCAGCTTTCCTCAGTATAATAGTGTATAATATTGAATAATTTTCAAGGATTAATCTGATAAAGGTTAAGTTGCTAAACTGCCATCTATTTAATGTTATATTTGGCAATGCATAACAATAGGAAACTCACCTAAAGAGGGTTAAGCAAGTTTTACACAACATAATAGTGTATAATATTGAATAATTTTCGAACATCAATCTGATAGAGGTTAAGTTACCAGGGCGCAATCTATTTAATGTTTGGCAAATCAAAACAATAGTAAATTGACCTATTGAGGGCAATGTCAGCTTTCCTCAGTATAATAGTGTATAATATGGAATAATTTTCAAAGATTAATCTGATAGAGGTTAAGTTGCTAGACTGCAATCTATTTAATGTTATATTTGTTAATGCATAACAATATAAAATTCACCTAATGAGCCCTATGCAAATTTTACACAACATAATAGTGTATAATGTTGAATACTTTTTAACATTAAACTGATAAAGGTTAAGTTACTAGGGCACAATCTATTTAATGTTATCTTTGCCAATTCAAACAATATTAAATTCACCTACTGAGGGCAATGTCAGCTTTCCTCAGTATAATAGAGTATAATATGGAATAATTTTCACAGATTAATCTGATAGAGGTTAAGTTGCTAGGCTGCAATCTATCTAATGTTATATTTGTCAATGCATAACAATATAAAATTCACCTACTAAGCCCTATGCAAATTTTACACAACATAATAGTGTATAATGTTAAATACCTTTTAACATTAAACTGATAAAGGTTAAGTTACTAGGGCACAATCTATTTAATGTTATATTTGTCAATTCAAAGAATATTAAATTCACCTACTGAGGGCAATGTCAGCTTTCCTCAGTATAATAGTGTATAATATGGAATAATTTTCACAGATTAATCTGATAGAGGTTAAGTTGCTAGGCTGCAATCTATCTAATGTTATATTTGTCAATGCATAACAATATAAAATTCACCTACTAAGCCCTATGCAAATTTTACACAACATAATAGTGTATAATGTTGAATACTTTTTAACATTAAACTGATAAAGGTTAAGTTACTAGGGCACAATCTATTTAATGTTATATTTGCCAATTCAAAGAATATTAAATTCACCTACTGAGGGCAATGTCAGCTTTCCTCAGTATAATAGTGTATAATATGGAATAATTTTCACAGATTAATCTGATAGAGGTTAAGTTGCTAGGCTGCAATCTATCTAATGTTATATTTGTCAATGCATAACAATATAAAATTCACCTACTAAGCCCTATGCAAATTTTACACAACATAATAGTGTATAATGTTGAATACTTTTTAACATTAAACTGATAAAGGTTAAGTTACTAGGGCACAATCTATTTAATGTTATATTTGCCAATTCAACAATATTAAATTCACCTACTGAGGACAATGGCAGCTTTACCCAGCATAATAGTGAATAATATTAAATAATTTTCAAAGATTAAAGACAAGGTAATGCGGGTAGGCTGGACTCTAGTAAATATGACCTTTTTGGCAATACCCAACAATAGAAAAATTCACCTGATGAAACCTATGCAAGATTTACACGACATGAGCAAGTGGTACTAGAAGGTACTGGAATGTCAGGGCCTACGTCACAAGTTCTGGAACTAGGGCGTGTCACTAACCCCAAAATGGCCATAATATGGATTCATGCTATATCTCAGCACGGCAATTACATCAGTACCGAACTAATCTTTAACATACCGGAGAGGAAATGTCTACCAATACCTGTGGTTAAATACATAATCGAAACTGTTCCTCACTCGGAATCGTTCCTCTAACCTTGACTGACCTTTAACAAGATGGCCGAGTACCATACTACAATAACACTTTTGCAGTAAAAACCTTTAAGTATATGGTTACAACCCTGTCAATAACCCTCAACAGTATATAAGTAGAAAACCTAACAGAAATTATTCTGCCATTATTTGCCGTTCTCGGATATCCATTCCCAATTCAACCTCTACAAAACTTGAAACATGACACACCAGAAAATTACAACAAGGCTTGGTATAACTTTGAATTTAAGTTAAAGATTCCGAAACACATAAGTTAGTGAAGCTAACATTTTATGCAATTATTCTCACTCTCGGAACACATACCTGGCAGCAGACCCAGCAGGCCAAGGACAGCGCACTCCACACAACCGAAGTTCAGAAAAACTACACGGGTTCTGATCTGCTCTCCGCGAGCACACACGCGACATGGCTGCCAGCGCCACGCGCATGCGCAAGAAGGAGGAGAAAGGAGAAATCTAAAATTGACTGCCACGCTCTCTATACGTAACATCAGTAAATTCATAACAAAATGCCTCAGTCTCCCCCTTGCAAAAAAAGAAAGTGAAAGGAGGATCACTAGAAAATCGTAGAAGTTGAATTAGGATTACAAACACACATAGCCCAGAACCAAAACCAATAACGTAAAAATACAACACAATAATAACACACATTAAATTTGTCCATAGCCATCAATATTAGTCTGAATCTTGGATTAAAAGTCTTTCAAGGAGTGCATCCCCTTTTTTATATCTATATAGAGAGTGACTAATACCAATGTCACCAATTAAATATCAACATTTAAACAGTAATCAAATACCTTGCAAAGTGTTTATGACACAATATTCCACTATGCCTAGAAACACTATACATTTGTGAGCGAAGATAATGGTTAGACTACTCACAGTCAAATGGAAAATGGAACAATCAATGACTATAATCTTGAATAAATTCCAAAATGTCTATGGAATTAGTTCAATTTTAACTTCTGAAACTACGATAACATACAGTCGCATGATAGATTATAAGAGACTAGGGTATTTTACACTTGGGAACTTAATTATTCTCTTGTACAACGATTTGCTTAATATGGTTGACGCACAAGAGCCACAGAACAGGATAAGGGTGAGAGCACATATCACCATAAGGGGACTTACCACATTCAGCAAATAACACATGGTCAAAGCAATACTCTCACCACAACACACGCATCTTCAATAGAGATGACGAAGGTAGATGTCGCTGAATATCTGTTCCCAGGAGACGAAGAAACGCTACAAGGAGTGGCTCCGGCCACCCATTCAGGTGACAAGACAAACTGGGGCTATAGTCCCCATGAGCCAGACCAACAGGAAGGATCGTGCAGGCCTACACGACTCAACCAGGAGCACAGGAACAGCACGCCGGCATCCATGGCACAAGCAATCACAGCAACAGGAAGATGAAGAAATCCATAGGCCTCAAGGCATCACATCCATAATCGCCTTTAGGCATAAAATGCAGGACAAGTCAGGAAGTAGGACCGAGCTCAAGTCCAATACTCGCCAACAGGAAGTTGTGAAGTCGACTTCAGAGATAATAGAGTATAAGATGAGATAAGTTCAGGAAGTAGTCGTCTATTACTCCTTCTATAGTTAACATGATATTTCATGCTTCAGGAACCAGTAGAATGTGGCTACATATTATTCATGAATGTAGAGTGTTTTTCTTCAGCACTTACTCGTGCATAACTTCTTCTTTGACTAAATATGAGTATCATTCTCCCGGAAGAGTCATCTGTGACTACTTCATCGGGTAATATAATGTCTTTTCCCTTTTTTTTTGGAATCTTGCAATACTTATTATAGGGAATACTGTAACTTGGAGTAGAACCCAAAAGTCCCATAATATGTAGGACAAGGTGAACAGGAAATGCAGAGCACGCCACCTCAACCATACCGGCATCCAACTGCGAGGCGTGTAACGAGAGGAGAAAAATTAGCATCACTAAATTTAATACATTTATGTGTTTCGGAACCAAAAAATAACATTATAATACCTTATTTAATAAATTACACTAATAAATACCAAGCCAAGGAACATACAATAATTAAATGTGCTTATAACATGCACACAGACAACATATAATGTATATACAATTCACTAAATAACCACAAGTATTAATATGAATTAACTCATCCTTAATAAGCAGTACATTCAAATTTCATTCATTACATTAGAAAAGGGCTTTAATTGAGTTACATGGGCTCTTCTCAACACATTAGATACCACATGTTGAAGCAAGAAAGAAACGCCGTGTTCCAGAACCTGTGCAATCTTAAAAGGACCCAAGAAACGAGGCGCAAGCTTCTTTGCAAATTTGTTCTTAGCAGAACTGAGAGGGTAATTACGCGCCATGACAAGATCGCCCACCTTATATTCACAAGGACGACGTCCAACATCATAACGAATAGCCCGTTTTCTTTGAGCAAGAGCGAGGTTGCGAGCGGCCGCCCTCCAAGAAGTACGAACAACTTCCGGGGTAATGTTATCAGGTAATAAATCCGAAAGCTTCCATAGATTGCTAAGAGGGTGATTAGGCTGATAGGCAAACAAAAGAGAAAAAGGGGTGTGGCCATGAGATTCGTGCTTAGATGTATTAAAAGCAAACTGAATCCAAGGAATATTAACGTCCCAAAGTGTGTGATCAGCGTGATGGTAGGCAATGAGAGCACTTTTTAGATTACGCATAACGCGCTCGGCGTGAGACGGGTTAGGGTAATGGGGGGTGGTAGTGACATGCTGTATACCCAAGCGAAAACAATATTGTTTGAAAACCCGTGATATAAATTGCGGTCCATTATCCGAAACCAAACTTTGAGCCACGCCACAAACTTGAAATATATCAGACAAACACTTGATAACCCGGTGAGTGCATGAGTCACGGAGAGGGAACAACCAACAGAACTTGGAAAAAGAATCGACAACTACAAAGACATAGGTGTTGCCGTTCTTTGAACGTGGCAACTTCCCCAAAAAATCAATAAAGAGGCGTTGGAAAGGCCTGGTCGCCACAGTAGAAGCCAAATATCCTACCCGGGTATTTAAAGGAGGTTTAGCCAACGCACAAACACGACAGGAAGAAATGCGATTGCGAATGTCACGTTCCAAAGTTGACCACCAAAAACTCTTCCGGACCTTATCTACAGTCTTTTTAATGCCTAAATGAGCCCCCAAAGGAGAAACATGGTAATACCCAAAAATCATAGGAATTAAACTGTTCGGCAAGACCAAGCGAAGACAACTATGCCCCCTTTTTCCCAAGGATACCTGCAAACTGTTTTTAACCAGAGAATAATTACCAACTTGCTCACCCTGCAGCAAGCGATCAATAATGACTCTAAGAGCAGGGTCCAGCCGTTGATGCTCAACAATATCGGTGAAGGCCAAGGGAGAATCAAGCAAGAAGGAAGATAGAATAGGAGTAGGTACTACCTGAGGGGCATACTCGGTATCAGCCCGGGGAAGAGGTATATTGTCATCGACAGGAGATAACCCAAACTGAGCATCATGAGCCGCCTGATCGCCCTCAAACATGCGAGATAACGAGTCCGCCAGGATATTCTCAGAGCCCTTAATATGAACAGATTCGAATTTAAAGGCGGAAAGTCTTACCGCCCAGCGAGCAATACGACCCGTCTTCCTGGGTCGGGCCAAAACCCAAGTGAGAGCTTGATTATCACATTCTAAGATAAAAGGTACATGTTCAACATAAAGGCGAAACTTCTCAAACGCAAACAGCACCGCAAGTGCTTCCATCTCATAAACAGAATATAATTTCTCTTGCGGATTGAGAGAGCGCGAGGCGAAAGCTATAGGTTTACGCCCATCCGTAAAGTCTTGTAGAAGAACCGCCCCCAGGCCTAAAGCGCAAGCGTCCGTTTGGACGATGAATTTCCTAGAGAAATCCGCCATGGCGAGGATAGGAGGGTTAGAAATGGCCAGCTTCAGATCTTCAAAGGCCGCCTGTTGCTCCGGACCCCAAACAAAAGGCACATCCTTGCCACGTAACCTGTTTAAGGGGGAAGCCCTAGCGGCAAATCGCGGAATAAACTTAGCAAAGAAGTTAATCATCCCCACAAAACGGGCGACTCCTTTCACATTTATGGGAGGAGGGAAATTCCGGATGGCAACGGTCCTTTCAGGATCCACAGCAACACCTTCAGGTGAAATGATATGGCCAATAAAGGTCAACTGAGGCCTAGCAAACCTGACCTTAGCCGGCTTGACAGTGAGACCAGCTTGCTGAAGTCTCCGAAAAACCTCCTTAAGATGGAGTACATGAGTATCAAAGTCACGGCTGTAAACGACCAAATCATCCAAATAATGATAGACAAAATCGAATTTAATATCTGAGAATATCTTATCAAGTAATCTGGAAAGAACTTGGGCGCCTGTGGCCAACCCGAACGGTAAGCGACAAAATTCATAATGAGACCAATCGGTCGAAAATGCCGTTAAGCGGCGTGAAGACTCCGCCAAGGGAATTTGGTAATACGCGCTGTTCAAATCCAGTGAAGAAAACACTGTGGCGCCTGAGAACCAATGGGCCGCCGAGTGGATGTCAGGTAACGGCATAGACTCAATACAAATTCTTTGGTTGAGGGCCCGATAGTCTACCACCGGACGGAAATCATTTTCTCCCTTCGGTACCAAAAAGATGGGACTTGAATATGGGGAAACTGAAGGACGAATAATCCCCTGGTCCAACATTTCTTGAATCTTTTTACGCATAACCAACAATTTCGGGGGAGCCAGTCTGTACGGTGGAAGACGAACAGGAGAATTATCGACCAATTGTATTTCGTATTCCAAAACACTCGTAGAACCCAATTCATTACTAAGAACCTTGGGGTAGGACCGAAAAATCTCCAAGATCTGAGCACGGTGGTGCTCAGGAAGATGGTGCAAGTCAACCTCAACAGAAGGAGAGCGAGGCTCATTGAGATGAGAAGGACCCTCCAACAACGGTGCCAAGTGAGAAGACTGCTCAAGACGCGGAAGATGAATAAGAAATGGGAAGCATACACGAGGAGCAAATTTGAAATATAAGGAACGGATACTAAAGTCAAGAACCATGCCTGAATAGCTGGCAAAATCAGAGCCAAGAATAACAGGAGCTACCGTAGTCGACAATACCCAAAATCTATACCTCCAAGAAAAGTTAGAAATGCGAAGAGCAAGATACACAGAACCCAACAATTGGATAGAAGACCCATCAACAGCAAAAGCATACGGGGAATCTGATAGTAAATTGTGAACCGACAGGCCTAACTGCGCCAAAGTATGAACAGAAATACACGAATGAGAAGCACCAGAGTCCAATAAGGCTGAGAACACTTGATGGTTCAAGGACACTTGCAAGACTGGTAAATGGCGTGGAACTCTCCCACTACAACCCATAGATTGAAATAATTTTAGATCTAAGGTCTCGTTCTTCATTGGAACACCAAAGTCACAAGGGCTAAGTTCTAGTCAAGATGGATGATTAGGTCTAGAAAAGGTAAGACCTTTAAAGGGAGAAGAGCCAGATCTATTTGGAAGCTGAGCATCCCTCATTCTTTTGCGACAGTCCCTACGAAAATGTCCCGGCTTACTACAATAATGACACAATTTCGGATCTCTCACCGAAACAGAAACTGGAGTTGGGTTATGCAACAAGGACGAGGCAGAGGCCTGAACAGAGACTGCTGGTCTACGAGCGTCAGCACACTCAAACTCTGAGATCAGGGTAACTAGATCTCCCAACTGCACAAATGAGGTAGGCCTAGATGCAAAAGTCAAACATGAACGAGTAGAGGGCGATAATCCAGATAATATGACCTGAACTATTTGCGCTTCCGACTCCGAAACCTGGAAAACCTCGGCATATAGCCGAATATCCTGAACATATTCTGAGAAATGTTCAGAGGCCCGCTGAGGACGATAATAATATTGTAGGAGTAAGGCCTGCCTCAGCCTAGACGGCACAAACTGGGAAAGGACTTGCGAATGAAAAGAGTCCAAGGTCGCCTGACCAGCCAAAGAAGTATTAAGAATATCCAAGACTCTACCTGTGACCACTCCCAATAACAACTGTAAAGCTAAATGATCAGACACCTTAAAGGATTTGACTTGACGAGCGAATTGTACCAGGAAGGTCAAAAATAGAATAGCATCCGAGACTTGGGCCACAACAAAAGGTTGCACACTCTCCACTAGACGTTGTAACGGGTGGGTGATTTTAAATGGCATAAATGTAGGTTCAGGCAAAGGGACTACTTGAGGTGCAGGTTTATGCAGCTGCCCAGATTCGGACACCTGGACCAACCCAGGTACAGTGGCAGACCCCAAATGTGAAAAGTCGTCCAAATGAGGAGCCGGCAATGACGGTGGAATAGGATTACTACCAATGAGAAACATGTTAGAAGGGTCCAAAACATGGGAAGGTTGTTGGCTCAATGCTGCCGCTCCCTGAACAGAAGAAACCTGAACAGACGTACCGGGGAGGTCCAGCAGTGCCTGTCCGGGATCAGGAACTACCTCAGAATCATCCGCACCCAAAGCGGTAAACAAGGATAGCAACATATCTCTTAAGGTGGTCAAATCTCCCAAATCGACAATTGAAGAAGGGGCGCTAGACAATATAAATATCCTATTATCCAGGTGCCACGCCCTATGCAACAATCTACGCTTCTGTTTGACGGACAATTCAGATTCAGATAGCAACTCCTTAACTGTCTCCACTATCTCCTGAACCTTCCTCTTTAGAATATGAAATTCAGCGACCATCTCCTCTTGTGAGGTAAATACCTCTGAAACAACCTTGTTAGACGCAACTTGTTTGAGGAGACAGACCAATTGAAAAACGTCGGCAGATTCTACTGTTTCTGTACCCCGACATTTCAATTCAAATACCAACTCATCCTTACGTAACAAATCCCACGACAGGACAGGGTGAAAGACCATTTTGAAGCAAGGAATACAAAATATAAAAGACACAAGATAAATACAAGTAATATTGGCAGAGAATTATAAACCTCCCACCAGGGACAAAAGGAAATACAATGCTTAACCCACCCACACTTTATCTCAACAAGCAGGAGCTATTTTCAGGTGGACGGTTCTGTAAGGTCTAATCCACTCCTTTCCGCCCTTCTAATAGCTAACGAAAGAGAAAGCTGGGAAATCAAAGCAAGTAAGATTTAGAATAACAGACATCAGAACTTAAGAGTTCCAACCCGCACAAACAACAGCTTAGAAGGTTGACAAGAATAATAGTACATACAACTATAGACGCACTAATGACACATGGACCCTCCCACCAGGAACAAAAGAAGAAATACAACCAGAGAAGCAAGATCGAAGAGCAACCGCTACCACTGAACAGGGTTATTTTGCTGTTTTTGGGGAAATTTAATAAGGAAGCGTTTCAGGAAAAACACTCAGTGTGCTCAACAATTTTATAGAATTCCAAGATACAAACAATTACAACAATACATGGGTCAGATAACAATTAAATCCAAAATTGTGTTGAGAAAACCACAACCCAAGAAATATCACAGATTATAATTAGCAAATCCCCTGAGTTCCAAAGATTCCACAAATACCAACATCAGCACTCGGACCTACAACACCTGCCGCCGTGCTTAAAATACACACTATCAATGACTACCTAGTCAATATAAGGAAATATGATAAATGCCATCTTCACAACTAGAAATAATAAACTACAAGGTTAAGTAGCTGGGCAGTAGAATGTCCAGAACTTAATTCAGCAAAATGAAAATAGTAGAAATTAACTCAACCAAGCAGAGTAATATTCCCACTCAGCATAAGCCGACCTTATAGTGCCAAACTAATTTAACATTAATCTGAGAAGGGTATGGGGTTGGATGGCAATCTAGATATTATTATTTTACCTATTCACAAGCAATAGAAAATTCACGCAGAGAGGCCAATGCAAATTTTATACAACATAATAATGTATAAGATCGAATAATTTTCAAACATTAATCTGATAAAGTTATGTTGCTAGGTTCCGATCTATTAAAAATTATATTTGGGAATTAACAACAATAAAAAATTTTACCTAATGGGCTATGCAAGCCTTACACAACATAATAATGTATAATATTGAATAATTTTCAAACATCAATCTAATAAAGGTTAAATTGCTAGGCCGCAATCTATTTAATGTTATATTTGCCAATCCAAAACAATAGTAAATTCACCTACTGAGGGCAATGGCAGCTTTACCCAGCATAATAGTGTATAATATTGAATAATTTTCAAAGATTAATCCAATAAGGTTAAGTTGTTAGGCTACAATCTATTTAATGTTATATTTGGCAATGTATAACAATAGAAAACTCACCTAAAGAGGGTTAAGCAAGTTTTACACAACATAATAGTTTATAATATTGAATAATTTTCAAACATGAATCTGATAGAGGTTAAGTTACCAGGGCGCAATCTATTTAATGTTTGCCAAATCAAAACAATAGTAAATTGACCTATTGAGGGCAATGTCAGCTTTCCTCAGTATAATAGTGTATAATATTGAATAATTTTCAAGGATTAATCTGATAAAGGTTAAGTTGCTAAACTGCCATCTATTTAATGTTATATTTGGCAATGCATAACAATAGGAAACTCACCTAAAGAGGGTTAAGCAAGTTTTACACAACATAATAGTGTATAATATTGAATAATTTTCGAACATCAATCTGATAGAGGTTAAGTTACCAGGGCGCAATCTATTTAATGTTTGGCAAATCAAAACAATAGTAAATTGACCTATTGAGGGCAATGTCAGCTTTCCTCAGTATAATAGTGTATAATATGGAATAATTTTCAAAGATTAATCTGATAGAGGTTAAGTTGCTAGACTGCAATCTATTTAATGTTATATTTGTTAATGCATAACAATATAAAATTCACCTAATGAGCCCTATGCAAATTTTACACAACATAATAGTGTATAATGTTGAATACTTTTTAACATTAAACTGATAAAGGTTAAGTTACTAGGGCACAATCTATTTAATGTTATCTTTGCCAATTCAAACAATATTAAATTCACCTACTGAGGGCAATGTCAGCTTTCCTCAGTATAATAGAGTATAATATGGAATAATTTTCACAGATTAATCTGATAGAGGTTAAGTTGCTAGGCTGCAATCTATCTAATGTTATATTTGTCAATGCATAACAATATAAAATTCACCTACTAAGCCCTATGCAAATTTTACACAACATAATAGTGTATAATGTTAAATACCTTTTAACATTAAACTGATAAAGGTTAAGTTACTAGGGCACAATCTATTTAATGTTATATTTGTCAATTCAAAGAATATTAAATTCACCTACTGAGGGCAATGTCAGCTTTCCTCAGTATAATAGTGTATAATATGGAATAATTTTCACAGATTAATCTGATAGAGGTTAAGTTGCTAGGCTGCAATCTATCTAATGTTATATTTGTCAATGCATAACAATATAAAATTCACCTACTAAGCCCTATGCAAATTTTACACAACATAATAGTGTATAATGTTGAATACTTTTTAACATTAAACTGATAAAGGTTAAGTTACTAGGGCACAATCTATTTAATGTTATATTTGCCAATTCAAAGAATATTAAATTCACCTACTGAGGGCAATGTCAGCTTTCCTCAGTATAATAGTGTATAATATGGAATAATTTTCACAGATTAATCTGATAGAGGTTAAGTTGCTAGGCTGCAATCTATCTAATGTTATATTTGTCAATGCATAACAATATAAAATTCACCTACTAAGCCCTATGCAAATTTTACACAACATAATAGTGTATAATGTTGAATACTTTTTAACATTAAACTGATAAAGGTTAAGTTACTAGGGCACAATCTATTTAATGTTATATTTGCCAATTCAACAATATTAAATTCACCTACTGAGGACAATGGCAGCTTTACCCAGCATAATAGTGAATAATATTAAATAATTTTCAAAGATTAAAGACAAGGTAATGCGGGTAGGCTGGACTCTAGTAAATATGACCTTTTTGGCAATACCCAACAATAGAAAAATTCACCTGATGAAACCTATGCAAGATTTACACGACATGAGCAAGTGGTACTAGAAGGTACTGGAATGTCAGGGCCTACGTCACAAGTTCTGGAACTAGGGCGTGTCACTAACCCCAAAATGGCCATAATATGGATTCATGCTATATCTCAGCACGGCAATTACATCAGTACCGAACTAATCTTTAACATACCGGAGAGGAAATGTCTACCAATACCTGTGGTTAAATACATAATCGAAACTGTTCCTCACTCGGAATCGTTCCTCTAACCTTGACTGACCTTTAACAAGATGGCCGAGTACCATACTACAATAACACTTTTGCAGTAAAAACCTTTAAGTATATGGTTACAACCCTGTCAATAACCCTCAACAGTATATAAGTAGAAAACCTAACAGAAATTATTCTGCCATTATTTGCCGTTCTCGGATATCCATTCCCAATTCAACCTCTACAAAACTTGAAACATGACACACCAGAAAATTACAACAAGGCTTGGTATAACTTTGAATTTAAGTTAAAGATTCCGAAACACATAAGTTAGTGAAGCTAACATTTTATGCAATTATTCTCACTCTCGGAACACATACCTGGCAGCAGACCCAGCAGGCCAAGGACAGCGCACTCCACACAACCGAAGTTCAGAAAAACTACACGGGTTCTGATCTGCTCTCCGCGAGCACACACGCGACATGGCTGCCAGCGCCACGCGCATGCGCAAGAAGGAGGAGAAAGGAGAAATCTAAAATTGACTGCCACGCTCTCTATACGTAACATCAGTAAATTCATAACAAAATGCCTCAGAAGAGAAGGAAAAGTTAATTGGTGAACTGAACAAATAATTGCACAAATAACCATTGTCTTTTATCCAATTTACATGATAACAGTTGTCCAGATAACTGGATAATGACGTCAATTTATCAAATTAACCGTTAAAAGAGGGCTTAGTTGATTGTTAAATTCTGCTTGAATCATCGGGTCCAGTGCTATAAATAGAAGGTTGTCATACACATACTGAAACACGTAGTAGAGTAGGATTATCTCCACAAAATCTCTGGGTTTTTACGTATATACCTCAGGAGCGAGTCTCACCGCTCTTAGGGCCTGTATGACGACCTCCTGCTATCGTATTTATCTACCAGATAGAGAACCTATCTGGAAGTTGGCCAAGAATTGCGTATTATGGTCTGCTGACAAAATCTGTCTGGGAAGAAAACTTCCAGATAAGCTAGCAGGAGGATGGAGTGGCTGACAAAGTACCAACTGCTAGTTAGGGATCTTGGTTGAAACAAGATGGCAGGACGCGGAACCTTTCTGGCCACCTTATTTTCAGAATTGATGCTGGAAGATTTAATTTACACAAAAATGTAATTTTATGCTCACATATGAATGAAATAGAAGTGCACAAATCGATTAATGCACTTAAAACGATGTGTTATCATGTAATTTAATTGTACAAATACAAATCCGAGCTGCCGCACCTAGCGGAGGACTACCGAACTACAACAAACACACCTCTTTGCTCAATCAGCTAAGGACCATTTTACAAATTTTTACTGCGTTCTTGCCGGTAGCAGTTCAGCGGTGGTATTACGAGGCATCTTCCAGTTAAGCTATCTGGAAGTCACGTATCGGGAGGAATTGTCGACAGGTGGTAATACAGGCCCTTAGAGTACCTGGCTAGGGGAGGTAGCTGCACCCTGATTGGCTCAGGTCACCTATCCCACTCCACGTGTTGTCTGTCTCTGTCCCTCCGGCATTATCCCTCCACTCAACTATTACAGTATTTTCTGCCCCTGGCAACGTGGAGAAATGATCTTTACTCTCTGCCAAGCGGTAGCTTACTGATCTTACGCGCAGCGAATTCGCGCATCTTGGTAACGAGACGTAACGAGAAGCTCGTTGGCTGGGTTAGTCTTCAAGGCCAGAGACGTTGTGGGAGTAATCCTACTCTAATTAATTTCTTCTGGTCCCGAAATGTAAACAACAGCGTTCCTGAGAAGTGATCAACATGGGGTCCGTAGCCTGAGCTAATCCGGCATTCTTTACAGACGTATAGCCAACTGTAGTATGTCATATTCCGTGGCCAACCATGAAGTAACAATCGGAGCTCTTCCAGTTCTTAATCAACTTAGTAATAACAATAATTTTATTATGTTTTCCGCTAGATGATGTTCATGAAAGAACGTACCAGTAGGTACAGCCTGTGCATTTAGACGTGAGCACTTGCATGCGCCGCAGAGATAGGGCGGGACGGAAGGGGATTGTGTTGCTAGTATGTATCACGTGATGACTGATTCCTCTGCGCATTGTGTTTACAGTGCTCACGTCTAAATGCACGGACAGTACAACCTAAACAAACAGATAGGCCTATGTGGCAATGTTCCGCAAGGTGTTATATTGTACACTACATGACCATTGCGAGACCAGGCCATGCAAGCCTCTACGAAGTTACGATTTTTTATGTTTACCAAGATTTTGAGAAAACTCTAACACTCAGAAAGGTATAATAGCTATTTATGTAACAAGTACGCAAAGCTAGGCTTTAGTGAACGAATCTAGTATTCCGGAGTCTGCTAAAGTTTCTGCATACCTGGTGCTGCAATTTTATTACTAATGACCTCGGGTTTTCACTAATTTTCAATGATCCTACGTAAAGAAAGCAAATAGACATGGCGCTTCCTAAAATTGTCGATACGTAATACAGTGTCGATGACACAATAGAATATGTAAAAGAAGATGTATTTTTAGGTCAAATATTATCGTTTGACAATAAAATTCAAAAAGAAGTTTCAAGAAGAATCTCTTTAGCATGGAACAAATTTTGGAACTTAAAATTCATCCTATTAGATAAATCCTTAAGCATGAAGATAAAAAAGGATGTGATGGACACTTGCATTCTGCCAGTTATGACTTATGGATCCCAAACATGGACATTAACTAAAAAAGATAAAAACATGCTACAGATTTGCCAGAGGAAGATGGAGAGGAAGCTGCTAAACATCACATTGAAAGACCGAATAAGAAATGAAGACATTAGGAAAGCGACATCTATAAAGGATGTGATGGTTACTGCTTCTAGATTAAAACGGATGTGGGCAGGGCATGTCATGAGAATGAACCCGGAGAGATGGGCACATGCGGTGACAGTGTGGGAGCCCAGAACTGGGAAAAGAAGTGTTGGAAGACAGAAATCGCGATGGGAGGACGAGTTTAAGAGTGTTGTGGGGAACTTGTGGTCTAGGAGTGCCAGAGACAGAAAGAAGTGGAAAACTCTTGACAATCAGTACTAAAACTAGAGTCAGTTAACTTATACTGTATTAAATTTTAGCGTTCTCAGGTGAGGCTAGCCTGAAACGTTCTTATTTAACGAGTCAGCCACCCTGGTATGCCAGGAGGCCCTTGCCCGCTATGGGATGCTTGTGGGCTAATTCTTAATTCTTAATTCTTAATACAGTAAAAATCTAGAGTTTTGCTGTTCCAAATATACGGTCATTTATTTCATAACCCAAGAAATATTAGGCCAAGGATAAGCACTTTGTTCTGCTGTGACGTGAGCCGAGTTCAGCAGGTACAGTGTCTAGTGGCCAGGGAAAATTAAAACTGCCGGTATTCACCTAACTCTGAGTTTAAGATTTTCTAGACTGGCTTCAAAGGAAGTTTTCAGCAATAATTTTTCTTTCACGGGTACCTACTACTTACACTTTTCAATGCGGAAATTTGTTCTTCATATTCAGGTCTTTTCACTCCTCCTCTTTAGCTTTAAATAAAACTCGCGCACTATCATTTTCATCTTCACCACACTGCTTTCGTTTTAGTCAGTTTACCTGATAGCCTAACTCACGACCAAAATCTTATGAACCAGTTTTTATCAAGTCATACTCATAACTAGACTTCGGACTTTTAGGTCGCTAAAATGCTGTTTTAGGTACCTAAAATAGGCTCTAAAAATTTGGAAAATAGGTTCTAAAAATCGTAAAATAGTCTCTTATAAAATCGTTAAGTTGCCAATTTTCTTAAATATCTCAATTGCAATGCAGGATAGTATATTTATTGAAGTCACCATTAATCAATAATCATGATAAAACACAGATATAGGCCTATGGTACACAGAATTATATAGACCTATTACTAGGACCTGTATTACTACCATAACAGTGAAAACCTAGTCCTAGAGCCCAGAAGCTACGCATTTCATAACTTACTCAAGATCAGTAAACTATACAGGTTGCGTATTCCGGGATAGACCAATCGCAGCACCTGAGTGTGTGACGTCACAAGATTCCAGATCTCGCAATTTTCAGATTTTACTCAGTCTAGAAAATCTTACACCGCGTGATTAAACTCGTAACCTTTAATTAACCCGTGGTCGGATTCCTGTCAAATTTATACAGAAATAATCTACACACATCAGCCCTACTGATGGTTAAAACAGAGCCTTAAAAAAGCGGATACAAATGTTTTTATTTCATTTTATAAACATCACCCGTTACACAAAATTCATGGAGGGAGAAGCAAATTTCACTATGCGACAATTTTTTGTATTTTTGTGTCCCGAAAAAACTTCAAGCGAGAAAGTTTTAGTGAAATAATTGAATTTTAATACAAATGAAGTTCCAGCCCCATATCTTGAATGGTTTACGAGTAATTGAGTGGTAATTATTCCAGGCGCTTCTGTGTCGGAGTGATTTGTGACGACCGTGAAATGTTCAGGAAAAAGCATATTTGACTATGCGACAATTTTTTTATTTCTGTGACCAGAAAATGATTCAAGCATGTGAGCTTTAGGGAAATATTTGAATTTTATTATACATCAAGTACCACGTTTATATTTTGAATGGTTTACGAGTAATAGAGTGGTAATTACTCAAGGCGATAAAGCTACCGGAACGGTACAGAGGTCTTTTTTATTCTATAAAATAGGCCTACTAGCAATTACATAAAAATCCTTAAATATTTTAATCGTGGACTCAATAATAAAGGATATTAACTGGCTACTTGTACCCATACTGAAAGATTGACCCGCTGGGGAAAAAGAATGAATTAAACTTTAATCTTGTAAATCTGCACTACTGTTATTTAGATATTTGTTGAATTATTTATTTTATTTTTTGATCCTTTGTGCTAGTAACTTATATTTCTAATTACCTTATCAAATGCCTTATTAGTTTAATACCTTGTTACGCCCTTTTCATATTTTAATATAATTTATCAACATGAAAACGTATTACAGTTAAAATTGAATTGCCGAGGCTTTAAGAGCATGCTATCGGGTTATAGTTAGGGCAAGACGATGATACTTTTTAATGAAAACTTCATGGAAAAATCCTTTGAAATATTGTGTGATTTATGTAGAATGCATTGCGAAGCAATTTGTGTCCTTTTTTAGGTAGATTTTCGAAGAAAATTCTACCTATTGCAATGGATACCACTTTATGATTTTCGAAAAATTCTTTCATATCTTTACGTTTCATGCTCCCCTAACAATTTTGAAGATATTTGAACCAAATTTTATTATGTTATTTCTAGGCCCAATAGTTCGGACAAGTTCGTTAATGGGCAAAATTGGCCCAAGGGGGTGGTCGGGGGAGGGGGTTGAAATTTTTAAAAATGTATATCTCGGCCCCTATGAAGTATAGAGGGAAACTTTGTTTGAATAAATTAGAGTACTCCCTATGGAGTTCACAGTGACACCAACGATTCGGGCGTTCGAGTGAGGGTGGGGGTGGAGGTGGGGGTGGGGGATGAAAATTCGAAACTTTTGAAACCACGTCTTGTGGGGTATCGTTGAAAAGCTCTTGATGAGTACTCTACAAATCAATAAATAGTTTCTTGATAGCTCTCATATTACGCGAGATTTTAATGTTTGAAAATAATAACACTTAAAAGAATTATTATAATATCATAATTTTGTCTTGTTTAGCGGCTTTGCTAATTTTATTCATTGCTGATCTTGCGCACGGCCTCCCAGAATATTATATCCTATTCTTGTTGTCAAAACAAATGATTGTAGGCTCTTCCTCTTTACCGAATTCAGTTCTTATTACTGCAGGTTTACCATGCCAAGGCTAAAGAAGACTATGCTACTACTAAAGAAGGCTATGCAGCGACAATAAATTAAACCAAAAGCACTTCGAAATCTACCTCCGCCTGTAGGCCTGCCTAAAGGGATTTTTTTATGTTGAGACGTCGATTTTAAAGATCCTGCGCCTCTTTTCGTTGTGCTGCTCATGAAAGTTTCCCTGCCCTGCAATTCACAAACCATCCCTTCGTTTATTAGGTCTATATTATATCTGTCGTCACATAATTTGTATACAGATGTACATTTTTGGCCGTGTTTCACCAATCATTACCTACATAACTTACCCCATATAACCCGGAGAAAATTATTATTAATATAAATGTATTGCTTTGATTACAATATTAACACAAATTAATACTCTACAATAGTCTACGCAATGTAATAATAACATTAGTACTGTACATGTTAATATTGATACATAAAAATTCCCGTAGTTGTTTTCTACCCTTATTATAAGGTACAATTTCTATACAAATACAGGATACATTCTTTAACAAATTTTCATCAAATTATACTCACATAACCTCTAGAATGAGGAATATTTTCTAGGCAACAAAATATTAGAACAAATCACCCTTTAGCTGTTATATAGGCCTACCTGTATTATATAATTTCTATTCAAATCTAGATCCTTTGGGAGATTTTTACAAGATTTTAAAGACAAATGCTGTAGAATCAGAGGAACATTTAAGTAACTTGAATAACAGAACAGTTCACATCTTAGCTGTTTTCTACAATCTACAAAATTACTGTTACACACTGCCACAGCACATATCTGGCCCGGCATAATGGTTCAGTTAATTGCACTTTCTAAAGCACCTTCCATTTGTATTATTAAAAACAGTATGTACTGGTAATATCTATCCTAAATGACTGCGTTCAAGCGGCCGAGATCAGTAGGTAGAAGCTTTGTCAGCGGCACCATGCTTGAAGCGCCAAATCATTCTGACACCTTGAAGCGCCCGAATAATTACCACTCAATTACTCGTAAACCATTCGAGATATGGGGCTGGAACTTCATTTGTATTAAAATTCAATTATTTCACTAAAACTTTCTCGCTTGAAGTTTTTTCGGGACACAAAAATACAAAAAATTGTCGCATAGTGAAATTTGCTTCTCCCTCCATGAATTTTGTGTAACGGGTGATGTTTATAAAATGAAATAAAAACATTTGTGTCCGCTTTTTTAAGGCTCTGTTTTAACCATCAGTAGGGCTGATGTGTGTAGATTATTTCTGTATAAATTTCACAGGAATCCGACCACGGATTAATTAAAGGTTACGAGTTTAATCACGCGGTGTAAGATTTTCTAGACTGAGTAAAAACTGAAAATTGCGAGATCTGGAATCTTGTGACGTCACACACTCGCCTGCTCGCCGCAACCCCCTGTCCTATAAACTCGCCGGAATACGCTACCTCTGTAGTTTACAAGCCTTGTAACTTACTAGCATATTCAACCCTTCCTTTGTATCCCTCAGTGATTCGGAGAACTACGTTTTTTTCTGTTACTGGATGTGGGAGTCGGGAGAAAAACACTACATTTTCTTGGAAATTCCAAGGAATTTTTCTACTGAAGACGAAACATTCCTTGCTATTTAACGACGTCACAAATGTGTCATGTACTGCACATTCCGAGCTAAAAATTTTGTACGAACTGAAAATAAATGCTAGAATTTATAATAAAAAATTATTTATTTTGAACTTTAGAGGAAAAACAAGCAAAAAAGGCAATATTAGGCTCTAACGTAAAAATAGGCTGTTTTAGGTCCTATAAAAGTATCAGTTTTAGGCATAGTCACTTATGAAACTTGCATATACAAGTTTTCGTCCATATATCACTTAAGGATTAAAATAGGTTTTTACCTACAATCCGAAGTCTACAGTCATAACATCAACTGCGCTACGAACAGGATTTTTGTTTCAAATACAGTATAAAGTTCTTTTTAGAAATTTCTGGGGAGGGGGGAAATTCTCGCAAAATTAGCATTTTATGCCTGTATGTTAAAAGTAAAAACTGAGAAATTTTATAAAGTCTTCATAAGTTAGTAAAAACTTCTTATGCAGCAATACCCTTTTCTTGGAAAGAAGCTGTACTGTTATTCCACTATTTGTAAGGGGGAAGGGATACTTTTCGTGAACCTGGGGGAGGAGGTCATGGACACCCCTAATAAACCAATGATAGAATCCTGTTTTATTTCTATGCTAAGCAGTACGACATTGTACTACTCCAGACATATCATTCTTCATTCAACATAATTTGGTTTGGTGCAAGCGGTCGACAATATGTCAGGCAGGTCAGATTGACCCTTACAGTTTACGGCAAAAAATAAAACGTTTTCTTCAACATTCTTCTTCTCCCGTCATTAGGTGTTATGAGGTTACTTTCTGTTCAGTAGATGAGGGAGAATCAAATGAAAACCGCAATTAATTTTTTCCACTATTTTACTGCAGAAAGTATGCTTGCTTGTACATTATTTTTCCACGTAGTTCCCTCCCAGTTCAATGCACTTGCGCCATCGGATAGGAAGTGCTTCGATACCGCGTGAGAAAAATTATTTTGGTTGACGCTGTAGCCACTCCTGCACCATTGATTGGATGTCTTCATCAGATTTGAACTTCTGACCTCCAAGGTGCTCCTTTAATGGACCAAAAATGTGGAAATCTGATGGTGACAAATCTGGCGAGTATGGCGGATGTGGGAGGCACTTAAAGCATATGTCGTCGATGGTTTTCATGGTTGCACGAACAGCATGAGGACGGGCATTATCATGTAGAAGCAAAACACCTTCATTCAGCAATCCCCTTCGCTTTGGCACCATCAGACTTCCACATCTTTGGTCCATTAGAGGAGCACCTTGGAGGGCAGAAGTTCAAGTCTGGTTAATACGTCCAATCGGAGGCGCACTAGTGGCTACAGCATCAACCCAAATAATTGTTCTCACGCGGTATCAAAGCACTTCCTATCAGATGGCGTAAGTGCAGTGAACTGGGAGGGGACTATGTAGAAACTAATGTACAAGCAAGCATTCTCCCTGCAGTAAAACAGTGGAAAAAAATTAATCGCGGTTTTCATTAGATTCTCCCTCGTAATTTTATCCAAATAAACAAACAAAACTGGGTTGGTCTTGTAAGAGCCGGTGCATGCTTGAGAATTTTCGGTACTCTCTTTGAATCGGCCCAAATAAAGCCCAGCTAGTGGTTCCATGTGAGCACAAAGTACACGAACATGGCCAAATCAAGAGTCGAAACTGAACCACGTTAAAAATAATGCCCTTATTCATATAACATAGTCTTATTTCCAAGTACTGTAAGCCATTCCGAATTTTGTTCCTAACTCAACTGTATTGTGTTGTACTGGAAGTAGCAATTCTGTTCCCAGCTCACAGGATAACCATTTCGAGGGAGTGGCATTACGCAACTTTATATTTTAAGCAATAACAAATGTTTCACCTCTCGGTTAAGCTGCAATTTTTGATTGATGAAGATAACTGTTGACATGCAGTGATGGCTACAGTAAAATGAAAAGACTTGAACAGACAGGCGTTACATGTTTTGCTACGCGGTGTTTACCACAGATCAGTGTAGACTTCCAAATAACACTCGTAACTTGTAACGGAGTATGGAGTATTGATTAATGGACTCCTAAATGAAAGTAAGTCGGCCGCGGTGGTCTAGAGGTAGCGTGCCTACCTCTGGATCCGCAGGGCGCGGGATCAAACGCGGCCGCGGTCGATGGATTTTTCAGGACGTAAAAATCCTGGGCACGGAGTCCTCCGGGAGGGACTTTAAGCTGGGGGTCCCGTGTCGTAGATTTACGGCACGTAAAAGAACTCCAAGCCTAAATTAGAGCCTCTGGATAAAATTTTTCGGCCCTTTCACGTCCAAGAAATACTTAGTTTCCAGATGGGGGTTGCGAGGCGATGGGCTTACCACCTGTCCCTCTACCCTCTCTCGGAAAATAAGCATATCAAAATTGGTATAGGTAATGAAACCTCCATTGGAGACCCCTTCGCCCCACCTGGGGATCATAGGGTACCAGATACAGATACAGATACAGGTACAGGTACAGAAATGAAAGTAAAAACTTTGTTACTGGTTGAAAAAATAGTTGCTTGCAGTCTATTACTGTATTAGCCTATAAGCAGTGGCGTAGCAAGCTTAGGTGGTACCCGGTGCGGAAAATTTCTTGTTACTCCCCCCCCCCCATTTAAATTATGAAAAGATGGAACAGTTCCAAGTGTTATTTTTTGGATAGTAAAAGGTAATCCCACGAGAGTTTAAGAGTTTATCGATAGATGCAGCTGCAACGAATTTAACTGGTGTTACTCGTAAACTCAACGGATTATACAAAATTAATAATAATTACTTTGTTATATAAAAACAAAACTAATCTCCAAAATCATGGCATACTATGAATCATTGATCCATCAAGCGATTCGAGTTACCATGTTGTCGCCATGTTGTAACCAGTGCTTCCAATGTTGCAAATAAGACATAGCTAACCTAATTCAGCCAATTTTTTAGGATTAAGGAGACATACATAACAAGCACATTTTGCTGTACATTGTACATTGTACTGTTAAACGACAATAAATGATTTTATTATTATTAATATTATTATTTTATTATTATTATTATTATTATTATTATTATTATTATTATTATTATTAATCTAAAGTACGTTATAGACAGACAGATATACATTGTTTTCGTGAGCGGCAGATTCACGAATTGTGGGTGTTACCATTAATAAAGCGAACATCTTTTGTTCCACACATTTCTAGGCCAAAATACACTCCCGAAATTGTGCAAAGTTTTATTTTTGGAGTGATTTTTTTTTATATTTCTATATTTTGTTTTCCAAGCGGAATCTCGAATTTTCGAAAGTTGAATTTTGATAAAAGGACAAAATTTTGTATTTATGTCAGGTAGGCCTACCTTTCAAAATGTGACTCGAAGTTTGGAGAAGAGTGTTCCTTATTTTTGCATAAAGAAAGTTTTTTCGAAAACGGCTCTAACGTTTTTCTTTAAATTTTGCCCGTGGGTTTCTTATACTAAGAGCTAAAACTTTTATTTGAAACACTTTTTCGAAATAATTCTCTGAGGGTAGTTATAAGCCACCCACTCTGAATACGGGCTCTTTGCAATACGGCCTCTTGCAACGGAAAATCGTACGAAAACAAAATTTTGTATTTGGGTTAGGTACCTTTTGGGGATGTGACACGAAGATTGGCGACGACTTTCTCTTATTTTTAAGGAGAGGCTTTTATTTGGGCAGAGGAAGTTATGAGAATTATACATCATATTTTTTATAGGTTGATCCTAATAAATTTCATAAACAAGTAATGTAAGTATTTTACGGAACTGTATTATTAATATTCTATTCTTAAATATGCGCACATACCAGTTCAAAATCTAGATTGCCGGAGACTTCGAAGTCAACGGACATTCGAAGTTTATTTTCGTCAAAGTCATGACTGCCGCAGCGGGTAGAATTGGTTGCGGATTAAGTGATATAAAATATCACCGATTGATGAAGTCTCATTTAAATTAATAAAACTGCAGAGCCAAGCATCGGCAGAAATAAACACCCCTCCCCCTAACCATAATATTATTCTTCGTATCAACACAGTGGCCAGTTCAGCCGCGTTTTATTTGTTGACTGCATTTAAAACTAAAAGAAGTTTCAATACGCATGTTGACTTGTAGGTAGTTGTTAAGCTTATTTAATTGTTTTAAATAATATTATTATTTTCTTTAAATTCCCTTGAGCGATTTTTTACTTACAAAGACATACTTTTATTTTGTCACCCCCCGCACCCCCCTTCCTACGCCACTGCCTATAAGTGGTTCAATGATTCACAGTTACCTATTATTTTATGAATAAATATTTTGGGAAAAAATAGTTTTATGCTGCACCCTAGGCTCCTGTCTAATGAGGCCCGCCTAGGAAGGTGGGGTTTAGGGTTTCGTCACAGAAGAAATTCAATGTGAGACATAATAAACCTTGTGCTATTCAGTATATTGCTCCTAAACTAACATAAACGTTCCTAACCTAACAAAACGGCGGAGCTTGGCTGGGGTGCAGCATAAATCTATCTTTGCCAATATTTTAATCCTGTTTTGTAGTGTATTATCTTATATATGAATAAATAACCTTCACTTAAATCCTTCGGATACTGTTATTAATCGGTTAGTATTATCAGATTAGCTGTGTCCCGAAGTGACACTGTATACGTTAATTCGAAATGTGGAATTAATCTTGTTAGATGCGAGCTGAATTCCCCCTCCCACGTGTTTGTAAAGCCCTTTCTCCCCTCCTCCGTTGTTCGCATCCCCCAGTAAGCAGAACTCAAGTCTGCATGAGCATGTAGTGTGTGCATTGTGGTCGTATTGCAACGTGTCGTATTGCGCGACCAAATCTGCTGAGAAAGGAGTTAACGCAGTCGTTCGTTTTGCAAGGAATCCGAGTCCCTCCATTCAAGGTGTAGCGGTTTGAGGATAGCAACGCGTTGTGATAAGTGTAGCTACTGTAGAAATCACTGCTGAAACCAGTCACATGAGGTAAGCTGTAATATTACTAGTCAATGCCATTTTACTCGCTCTAAGCTTCAACTGCCATTTTCTAAGGTCGATGTAGGGCTACCAGCAGGGCCGTAGCTAGGCGGTGGCGAGATGGGCCCCCGCCAAGGGCGCAGGTAAAGAGAGGGTGCAAAATTAACCATGAAAATTCCGCCTTTCTTTTAGACTGGTGCAATTTATTAAGCAATAAAAGTTCCACGTTAATGGAAGAAATCTTTCAGGTTATTAAAAATTACTGCACATGTACTATCTGTAGTATTATGCCGATTGTCTACAAATAAAAAGCAGTCATGGAACGTTCTTTAATTAACACGTTTTTTTATTGACAGAGTAGGCCTATAACATAAATCATGAACAGTATGGAATGACATAACAATAAAAATTAAAATGTACGTTATTATTGAGATGATAGTGGTTCAACTATTCGTACAAAATACTTTTACCTATATTAATGTGTTAAACATTTTAGTAGGCCTCAGGCCTATTATGTAATTTACTTTTGATACTAGATTTTATTATTTAAGTATTTGATCGTCTGAAAATAAGGTTTTAGTACCTTGAAAGTCCAACACTTAGTTCATTTTCAAATTGAGGTTTAGGTTTTCTTTGATATAATAACAGTGTTTTTATAATAAAATAATAAACAATTTTACAGGAATTTAAAAAAAAAAATTGTTCAGACCCCCAGATTTGTCAAACTCGCCAAGGGCGCAGAAGGACCTTGCTACGGCCCTGGCTACCAGGAATGGTAGTTATTCAAAATGCCACCTACTTCAAAGTGGCATTGCTGTGTTTTACACCCTCCTACACAAGTGTTTCCGTATGTAAATAAAATGCTCTTATAACGTTTCTCTAAATTGCGTAATAAATTAGCACAAAACTATTAAATTTGATCTATATATACTCGAAAGTAAAAACAATATTGAACAAAAACAAGTAAATTGTGATTTTTCATAAAAGCATAATCTAAATTCTAAATCTAACTTTCCCGCGCTCCCCTTATGTATATTATAGACACCAATGAGATTAAGTTTTCTCATGTAGATGTAGATGTAGATGTAGATGTAGATGTAGATGTAGTTATCTCGTTTTGTAGATCCTGTGTTGAGTGGGACTCAAGGATATAGAACTCGTCAGATTACGCCAAAAGTCTTTAATTTGTTCAAAAGCGTAAACAGATTTTTCGGCCATGGCTGTGAAAACTACATTGACAGAGTAAGACGAAAAAACTTTAATGAATTTAGGGACTATTTCAAACGATCGTGAGTGAATTTGAAGAAGAAGGGATCATACTTCTAGCCTACGTCAACAAATAGTACGATTTTCGCTTTACAGTGATTCAAAAAAGAAACACGATTTTTAGTAATAGAAATTATACGTATGATAATAATACACGACAGATAAATGGGTGGACTTGAGCCCCAAGGGCCCATAGAGGTTGGCGCCACTGTAAACATGTTGTTAATAAATATAGGTTGTAGTGAATGGCAATCACAATGATAATGTTCGTATAGTCGGTCAAATAAAAGAACGTCGGGACTCGTATGCAGTTAAAATTAAAGTTTTAACGCATTAGTTCACAAGTTTCCCATAAAAAACATAAAATACAGGTCATTCCGGAACATATGAGCCCATGCGACAGGAGGGAAAAAATGAACAACGCGAAAAGCGCAACACACGAAATTCAACTTAATGTATTGTCATAATTCATTTTGCTTTGTGTCATCGCTCGTTTTTTTATTTGGCCGACTGTACATATGCATATTTGAAGACACTGGGGCCTAGTGAAGTACTGTACGATAACCAAGAAAAAAGCAAGTGCTAATAATTGAAACATATATAACTTGGGAAGACGACATATATTTAAAGTGAACTAGGCTATATAACAAGATATCTACTATTAAAAACCTGACACGAGCTAAGAAAGAAACCTGAAGTAAACAAAAACCAGTATGTCTGTCTCACTCTTAAAGTCATATGAGTAATGTGGTAGTGTGAGACAGATGTACTGGCTTTTGTTTACTTGAGGTTCCCTTCTTAGAACGACCAGACTTTAGGACTGAAAACATGTTTTTGTGAACAATATAGTGCAGCTGCTGGTTTTATGTAGACTATTACTGCAATACAGTATTTCTTAGCTGATTGGGACACTCTTAAGCAAATAAATATGCTTATATTTTTGTTCGTAGTGTTTAAATCGTTGTGACCGTTGTATTTAAACATGTGTTCCTTTTTACTTTTTTAGAATTTATGTTGTTACTCTTGACTGTACATAGGCCTACAATGCATAAATTACAAGTCATCATTCGTATTGTTGTTGTTGTTGAATCTCCAAATATAGTTATTTCACCTTTCGGTATGCTAGGGTTTTAATTACAGTGCTGATTAATGCAATGTACATTCATTTACAGTTTGCTTAATTTACATACTAACAATAAAGGAGATATGAATAAAATTAATTAACATTCAAATACTAATAATAAATCAAAGTTTCTTAAAAATAAAATTTAAATATTCATATAACTTCTTCTAGCAGCATTTCTTATGCAAAAATTTGTCAAAGGCTGTTCAAATCTATTTTGGCAATAATCTAATAAAACTAAACTAAACTCCGTGGCGCTACATCCCTGGAGGGACTTGGCCTACCACCCGACCGCTGCGTCATCTCCCCTAGGCAGATGGCAGGATTGGGGGGCATGTGGTCAGCATGCCGACACCCACGGCCGTTAATGGTGGTTTTCTTGACCGGAGCCGCTACTTCTCTATCAAGTAGCTCCTCAATTTGAATCACGAGGCTGAGTGCACTCCTACCAGACCTCCCTACCTCAGAAAAATCCCAGGAGGTACCGGGAATCGAACCCGGGCCGACGGATCTGTAGTCAGCGACGCTAACCACAAGACCACGCTGGCGGACATTAATCTAATAGAGTAGTAATTTTATGTCCTTGGACTTCCAAAGCAGAGCATTCAAATAAGGTATGATACAGTCTGATTTCTGTCTTTGCAAATACAGATAATGTTTCATATTTTGGATCGTTCCAATAGTGCCCGAATTTTCCGTGACCAGTTATAAATTGTGTTAATATAAAATTTGGTTCTATGTATTTGCACTTGAACCGGTCAAACACTGAAGGAAAAAATAATGTTCTTGTCAGGGAGCCATTGGTGCTGTTTAGCTGTTCTCTTATGAATGACAGTGGGCAGTATTAAATAAGTGTTTAAGGGGAAATCACTAAAAGAAGAAAAAAGGGAAAATGAAAAATAAACAGAAACAAACTTACAGTATATTGTATGCTACAAATATCATCGCTGTTATCAAAATACACTAGGTCTGGTAATAACTCTTCCAGAATTTAATTATCAGTATTATGTCTACAATAAATAGCTTCATTTGATATAGAAGCTGTCGTTTCCAGCCACTAGCTTCCATGTCCCTTGTTTGATAGTTTTTGAGCTGGTTACAGTTATTTCATGTATAAATCTGATACGGCCCCTATGATAACCCATGAATGTGTATAATGGACAACTTATAGAGATAAGAATATTAAGTAGGTTAATAGTAGGAAGAATAAAGTGGCTGGCTTTTTCTGGTTAGGTTTGCTAGTGAAGATACATTTCGGCTTTAAGGTTAGGCCTACATTTTAAGGCTAATAGATGGAGAGCTAGGTGTATGGGAAGACATGAAGGAATGGGGTACGAGAGTTTATTCCAATCCTCTATATAAGGTTTCCCTGTATCACAGGGCCTTAAGCAGTACAGGCCTATGTATATTTTATGTATTTTTGGCAATTATATTGTTTCTCTTGTCATTTTACACTTTTCTATGCGAATAATGGATCATTATGTACACCCTTAGAGAAAGAATTATGAATTATGACTAAGGTTCGGATGTTTATGACATGTCATATTTTTATCCTGGTCTCCATTCTCGCCGCAAACAAAAATTAAACATGAATTCCACATTTGTTATCCTAATCGGAACGTTTTTATTTTACATATAAAGACACATTTTGTGCTCTTTTGTGGTCTTGCTCATATTTTGGCCATATTTGTAATTTAACGTCATATTAAGTTATAAGTTTGGTAAAAGAGCACAATTATACAGTGTATGTACCACTTGGTCGAGGTAAATTTGAAATTTATTTAATTAATTTAATGTTTATGCCAAATTAATAGTAACTTAAATTTTAAAATTAATGCAGTTTTTCATATTTTATAGGGACACGCATGCACTACAAAATATTACGAGTACTTGGAGCTCATGAAGCGAGCAAACAGGAGAAATTTTTAAAAAATATAAGTTCATTAAAAGTAAAACTGTAAATCACCAAAATGGTTAAAAAGGGTTTATCTGATTGAATTCATGATATAAGAATTTAGGTCTTGAAACGTTTTAAATTGGAACATTTCTTTTTTGAAAATACGTTATTTTATATGATCATATTTAGGATTTTTGGGTACTGTTTGTCATTTTAAGGGCATATTTGCAGTCATATTTTCCACTTTGTTAGGTCATAAACATCCGAACCCTACTTATGAAGTATTTAACCGATAGTTAATTATCTGCAAATGGCAAGTTAGATACAGGTATATAAAAAGTTAATAATTCCTTGTCTTTTATTTAAATAAACGAAACCCTTGCCGGATAGGGATAAACAAAAAACAATAATTTCCCTTGTATTTAAACAAACTCAAGAAATACTTTTCAGGGACAAACCAGACAAAAATGAAAATAGATAAGAAATTCAATATGGGGTATGTAATCCGAGTTGCACTACACATCAGTGTAAATATAAACATCCAAAGTCCTTCCAGTGAACACTAACTTGAATCGCTTTTACCATGGAGCTATTACTCAACCAGATACGTAATGACACTTGTTTAAGAGTGTATCTGTCGAATGCATTGATTTTGACCTTAACATTGTTCTTCTATACTCGTGTTATTTTTATTATTATTATTATTATTATTATTATTATTATTATTAGTATTATTATGAATTTAGTAATCAATACTCCTTATGGCGATGTCAGGAGATCCAGGAACTGAGCTTCTGTTTTAACTTAACTTGGGAAGAAAACGCCGATGCTGCTGAACCGTTTTGTTCTTTGTTTTTAATTTTCAACTGGTACAAAAATCTTATGCCCGTTATTTATGTAGCTTCCAACGAGAAAAATTTAAAAATTCTTATGTGAAATTCACATAACTTCCTCTGCTCAAATAAAAGTTTGCCTCTTAGTATAATATAATTGTTGTGTATGACATTCTCTAAATGTAAATTGGTTGTTAAAATGAAGAGAATGTTGTTACCACATCACTTCGCTTCCCCGAAGGATACATAACCCAAATAAAATCTAATTAATGCACTTAACCAATTTTTTGTACTTAAAGCTGCCCAATACATTTTTCTCACTGCACATTCTGATATGCATTCTGTAGATCAAGAGGCCATACTGCAAAAGAGCCCACATTCAGAGTGAGTGGCTTATAATTACCCCTCAGAAATTTTTTTCTAAAATTGTTTCAAATAACAGTTTTAGCTCTTGGTATAAGCAACTAATGTGCAAAATTTAGAGAAAATCGTTAGAGTCGTTTTCGAGAAAATTGCGAAAAACGAAAACGTTTTCATGTAAAGTCCCCTTAAAAATAAGAGAAACTTGTCGCTAATCTTCGAGTCACATCCTCAGTTGGTAGGCCTACCTAACCAAATACAAAATTTTGTTCCCAATGGATTTTCCACTCTGAAGGTAGCCTGTTCACAGACACACACACACACACAGACATGTTTCCTCAAGCAGGCTAGTATTTTTGGATTCAGGGGTGCTCAAAACGTGAATTTATGTTAAAAGCTCAATTTTTAATTTGGAGGTCGAAAACAATAGGCCTACTTCCTTTACCTATAGTACCTATGATACGGGCAGAGGAAGTAAAAAACTGAAGGAAAAAATCTGATGTGAATGTCACATAACTTCCTCTGCCCAAATAAAAGTAGTATTCACATATCCTTTTACAGAATCTCAAAACACAATTTTACGCTAATTATCCTATAAATACCTCTTCTTTCAATGATGCGATTAAAAGCGCAAGGCTATATAACAAACTTAAAAAAAAAACAAGTGACTGCAGACGTTTATTGAACTTTCCGCCGTAAAGAATAATTTCCGAACTTCATCGAATATTTCCCTCATATATTTACTCTATGCATGGCCAACAATACAACTTTCTCACTTTACATTCTTTTATAGAATAAGAGGCCATGAAAGAGCGTGTATTCAGTTGTTCATCACGCAAGACAAAATTTCTACAAACAGTGGGTGAACAGTGGGTGGCTTGTAACTACCCTCAGAGAATTTTTTCGAAAAAAAGTTTCAAATAAAAGTTTTAGCTCTCAGTAAAAGAAACACATGTGCAAATTTTAAAGAAAATCGTTAGAGCCGTTTTCGAGAAAATCGCGAAAAACGAAAATTTCTTCATGTAAAGTCCCCTTAAAAATAACAGAAATTTGTCGCCAATCTTCGAATCACATCTTCAGAAGGCACCTGACCCAAATACGAAATTTTGTTGTCATACGATTCTCCGTTTCGGAGCTAGTCTGTTCACAAACTTCCACACAGACAGACACACACACACACAGACACACACACAGACATGTTTCCAAAAATAGTATTTTTGGATTCAGGGGGCCTTGAAACGTGTATATATGCTAAAAACTCAACTTCGAATTTTAGGGTCGAAAACAATACTTCCTCTACCTATAGTACCTATGGTACGGGCAGAGGAAGTAAAAATATGAAGAAAATAAGAACCCGGGTCTAATGGGTACAAAATCAGAGTATTGCTATGGCATAAATAGCTATAAACCGTTGTTCCGCGATATTATTACAATATACTATTTACTCTGAATCTGCCGGTCCTCCTTAGCCTTGGAGCCGTGGGTAAGGAGGCTGTGGGTTCGAGTCCCGCCTCGGGCATGGGTGTTGTAAGGATTAAAGGAAAAATAATGATAAAAAAGGAAATCGAGGAAACAAGGGAAACGAGGGATGGGGAAGACCAGAAAAAAACTCTTAGAGGATTGCGCAAAGTACAAATATGGACATTATTTTTAAAAAAATGCATTTATTATGTTCATACACAAAGAAACGAAGTAATTAGATACGGTAATACCACCAAAGAAGCTTCTTTTCTTACTTCTACCGCGAGAAATGTCTTTACACAGTGGTGCCTTCATCACGTGACATCAGTCTGATTTATTATTGGCTGCATGGAAATGTCGGGGTTTGCATTCAATCGTCACATTAAACCATAAATTAGAGTGGCCAGAAAGCTTTATAAGTGCAAAATACAAATTCGATGAAAAGTGAAAATGTTTGCACCTAGACGCCTCATATATTGGTATAGTAATATTGTATTCACTGACGGATTGTAATGTTTACAGTTTGAAGATGATTTCGCAATATTCTCTTAACCTGTACGGCCGTGCTAAAACTACCTGGTGTTCATGACTTTTCTGAAAGTTGTAAATACTTATTAGCATAACTTGTATTGTATTTGGTGTTGTAATTTGTATTAATATTATTAATATTAGATAATGTAATTGAGGAACGGAAAAAGTAAAGGTTCTAGGTGTCTTTTACAAAATTGTACAGGAGACCCAAAAATCCCTCAAATGAAATATACATATAAAGGGTGTCCCAAAATTAACACAAGATTTGAATTAAATAGAAAACACAGTTTTAGTCTTTAGATTGTTATTTTTTTATTGAATCATAAAGTACATAGGATAGGGTTATTTATGGAATAACACATCGGGCAAATGGCCTCAACGGCTTTGCTGGCACATACGCACATACGCTTTGTCGAAATTCTGCATAAATGTGGCTGAATTCCGTTGATGCAGCGTTTAATTTCCTCCTGTAATGGCACGGGTGGTTGTGGGCTTGTTGACATAGACCTTTGACTTCAAATAACCCAATAAAAGAGAAGTATCGTGTAACGCCCCATTTTTACTAACCCTAAACTTTTAGCTGTCAAATTGTTTTTTTTTCAGGGTTACCAACAATTTATTGCACAAATGGCGGCAAATTCAAATCTTGCGTTAATTTTGGAACACCCGTTATAATATGGAATGCGTAATTCTTTTTAATATAGACCTCCGCAAAAATGCACTAATCCACAAAACATGCATTTACATGAGCGCATACTGTGCAATCCTTACAACTACTAACCACAAATTCAGAACTTTCAGATAGCAATATTCAGAATGCTTTATGTTACACACGCCCCCGTGTGTACGCATGTGCATGTAGGCTACATATATTCGGGAGGTGTTTTCAACAATCTGTAACTCAGATGTGACTGACATTTACAATATGATTGTTTAGTTTTTGTAATAACATGTCCCTTAACTAGAGCATCACAGATCTAGGAATGGTCCCAGAAACTGAGTCTGCTGAATTCTACGTTAAGGAGATCAAAGACATGGTCAACATTGTACAGAGGCTTCTAGCTGACGGTAAGTACTTACTGGCATATCTCTCTTGCATCCTGTCTACCTTATTTAGAAGGTGATAAAATGTGTAGTCAAGGATCCCTAACCTGGTGATCCAAAAGAACAAATGCTTTGTTGGGTGCATATTGATTGATACTACACAAAAAAAAAAAAAAACCCTTCCCCCGAGTAACGTGCAGGGGAAATAATAAACGTTCCACATGTTAAAAAAAAAACCTTCAAAACTCCGAGGTTTAGCTAAAGAATCATTACGAACCATATTAAAGAAAAAAATTCTACAAGAAAGAGCTTATAAATTTTATGCCCAATTCCATACTTCAGCAGATGAGGAGAGAGACGTTTTTAAGTTAAATATTTCTTGTTGAAATATAGCTTAGTATCTGTACGTTTGCACCAGTTCAGTCTAGAACTTAATTTTCTTTTATCACTATGCATACTAACATGTTTTTATGAACGGATTATAATATAATATAATATCAATAATGTTATATAATATTTTACTACAATATATATATACACACACACATACATATGCATATACATAGAATTAATATACGAGGGACAATCAAATGAAAACCGCAATTAATTTTTTTCCACTATGTTTCTGCAGGGAGAATGTGTAGTCCCCTCCCAGTTCAATGCACTTGTGCCATCAGATAAGAAGTGCTTCGATACCCCATGAGAAAAATAATTCTGGTTGACATTGTAGGCACTCATGCACCGCCGATTAGATGTGTTCATCAGACTTGAACTTCTTTCCTCCAAGGAGCTCTTTTAATGGATTAAAGATGTGGAAATCTGATGGTGCCAAACCTGGCAAGTATGGCAGATGTGGGAGGCACTTGAAGCATTTGTCTTCCATGGTTTTCATGGTTGCACGAGCAGCATGAGGACGGGCGTTATCTTGTTGAAGAAAAACACCTGCTCTCAGCAACCCCCTTCGCGTTTTCACCATCAGAGTTCCAAATCTTCAGTCCGTTAAAGGATCACCTTGGAGGACAGAAGTTCAAATCTGATGAAGACGACCAATCGATGATGGAGTGGCTACAGCATCAACCAAAATAATTTGTCTCGTGAGATATCGAAAGTCTTCTTATCTAATATCTTAAGTGCATTGAACTGAGAGGGGACTATGTAGAAAATAATGTACAAGCAAACATTCTTTCTGCAGTAAAATTGTGGGAAAAAACATTAATTGCGGTTTTCATTTGATTTTCCGTCGTATAATGTGGCTCATATGACAATTGCGTGGTACTAATGTAAAAACAATAAAGGTCCATATGTAAGAAAAAGGAATAGGCCTATCTGAAGTTTGTGGAAACCCTATCCATCAATTCGAATCAAACATTTGAATTTGTTTCAATTAAAAACATTGTAAGTGTAATTTCATCTCTTTTCGGTTGTCCAACATGTTCCATTAGATCCCTGTAGCTACATCCACTATCATGGGAGGTAATGTTCACACGTCACAGCAGATCAGGCACTTCTTTGCCGCTTGGGGTGAAGCATTGGACTGCTGCACTTGGTAACAACTGCCAGCTGCAGCAGAGGCAAGAGACATGGGAGTAGGCATAGGGGAGAGGCAAGGGGGCAACTGTCCCCTGGAATACCTTATGGATTCATTTTTTGGTATAGTGGAGGCAACTTCTACATATATAGTGGAGGCTAGACCTATGTAGACAGTCGGGACGCTTTGAGGATTGTCTGGCACTTAAGGAGTGGTTTATGGTACTGACTGAAGGCACTCGTCTGGTGCCCACGTGGAGTCATAGCTTAAATGTCAAAAATTCAGAAATGAGCACTGATTGGTTGCACACGAAATTCTATTGGCTGTCAGGCAAGTTCACCGCCAAGAAAACATGCTGAAAATCCAGAATATACAACTCTATTGTCCAAGACACCCTCATTTCAAGTTATTTACTGCGGATTATAAGGGTCTGTCGGCATTGCCTTGAAGAAAGTTGTATATGTAGAAGTTGCCTCCACTATACAACTTTCTTCAAGGCAATGCCGACAGACCCTTATAATCCGCAGTAAACAACTTGAAATGAGGGTGTCTTGGACAATAGAGTTGTATATTCTGGATTTTCAGCATGTTTTCTTGGCGTTGAACTTGCCTGACAGCCAATAGAATTTCGTGTGCAACCAATCAATGCTCATTTCTGAATTTTTGACGTTTAAGCGATGACTCCACGTGGGCACCAGACGAGTGCCTTCAGTCAGTACCATATACCACTCCTTAAGTGCCAGACAATGGCTTAATCCTCAAAGCGTCCCGACTGTCTACATAGGTCTAGCCTCCACAATCTCTTTGGGGTTGTATTACCACCTGCCGACAAATCCTCCAGATACGTGACTTCCAGATAGCTTAACTGGAAGATGCCTCGTAATACCATCGCTGAACTGCTACCGGCAAGAACGCAGTAAACATTTGTAAAATGGTCCTTACCTCGCTGAGCAGAGAGGTGTGTTTGTTGTAGTTCGGTAGGCGTCCGCTAGGTGTGGCAGCTCGGATTTGTATTTCTACAATTGAATTATACAAGAACATATCGTTTTAAGTGCATTAATCGATTTGTGCAATTCTACTTCATTCATAAGTTAGCATAAAATGACATGTTTGTGTAAATTAAATCTTCCGGCATCAGTTCTAAAATTCAGATGGCCAAGGACGCTTCGCGGTGCTGCCATCTTGCTTCAACCAAGCTTTCCTAACTAGCAGTTGGAAATTTGTCAGCCACTCCATCCTCCTGCTAGCTTATCTGGAAGTTGTCTTGCCAGACAGATTTTGTCAGGAGATCACAATACGCAATTCTCGGCCAACTTCCAGATAGGTTTTCTATCTGGCAGATAAATATGATATCAGGTGTTCGTCGTGCAAGCCCTTTGTCTGTCAACCTGCAGTTTCTGCATGCAAAATTATATATCCCTATAATCCCTATAATATAAAGCCACATGGCCGACTGACTGACTCACTCAGTGACATTGTTTGCCCACTTCCAGATGAGCAAGAAACTTGAAATTTGGTACACATATAGCTTTTAGGCTTTAAACCATAGAAAAATTCCAAAAGGTTTATTTTTTTAATTTTTAGCTTTAACAACCCCCCGAAAAAGGGCTCGGTTTCCATAGCAACGGTATTATCAAACAATGTTCACGTAGGTCACTGAAAGTTTAGAAATAATTATTTCCGTAAACCTAACGGGGTGCTCGAGATAGTAACGTCTTGGACTCGCATTCTGAAATTTCAGGTTGATAATAATTAAATCGAACTAACTAATTTTTGTCCAGAACTAACAAAAAACTAACAAAATTTTCTTCTATCTGTTAAATAAATGTCATGATTTATATTCTTTAATCATAACTCGTAGATGAAATCTCGCATTTTTACTTGTGTCTTCCTATGATTTTCCCGGTCGTAAAGGCAGCTAAATTGAATATTTACATAGATAGGCTATGAAATCTACGTGAACAAATATTTAGCCAATACAGCAGACTAAATACACGCACTTTATCTCCCATAGATCTTATAAAAAACCTTTCCCAAGAACCTCAGCGGGGTATGCGAGCGAAGCGAGTAATATATATATATATATATATATATATATATATTTAAATTATATATATATATATATTTAAATTATATATATTTAAATTATATATATATTTAAATTAATTTAACAAGTATTGTTATAACTGCATCAGAATATTTATAACAATCCGTCACCAAGGCTCAAAAGAAGGTAATCTGTTAATTTAGAACTTTGCAAACCTCATCGAATTCAGCAGGGGTTCAAAACTTTGGGCCGGGAAACCATGAGAATATTAATGCATTTAGCCTAATCATTTGAAATCGAGGTCCGAAATGGATTTTCCGTCGGTCATAAAAAAATAGCCTATTATTCGTAAGTGGATTAACTTAAATTAGGAATTAGCTTAGAAATTTAGATTATTGCCGTAATACCACTAATTGTTCACGATAGTAAATTAATTCGCATTATTATAGATTACTGTATAGTTTAGCCTAATAAATAAGAATCATTGTGTTTGGAATTCTGTTTAGTCCCCCCCTTAATAAAATTCTTGGCGACGCCCCTGGCAGGAGGAACAGTTACTAATTTGAACAGCGAATGAATGATCTTTCTGGTGACTGTTCACTTCTTTTAGTACATCCGAATTGTTACTAATGTCTTGGCGCAGTTTGAATTATCCTCATTTCTACACTACCATTATCGATTCTCCAATTTCTGTACCAGTTACCAGTGGACTTCGGACTTCTAGGTTGCTAAAATTCGATTTTAGGTGCCTAAAATAGGCTTTATATTTTAAGGAATAGGCTCTAAAAATCGGAAAATAGTTTGTATTATAAAATTGTTAAATTGATTTAAGTTGTCAATTTTGTTAGAAATCTCGCTCATAATACAGAATTATATTTATTAATATGCCCACTCATTAATGTTTGTGCACATACAGTACATTGATATATTCAGGCCTATGTTACTATGTAGTACAGTATTTTACATCAGAATTTCATGTAGTACATACATTTTAGGGGGGTACGCCATAGCGTAGTGGTTGAGGCGCTGCGCTACAAACCGGAAGGTTGTGGGTTCGATTCCCGATGGGGTCGTTGAGATTTTTCAATTGGCCTAATCCCTCTGGTGGCACTATGGCCCTCAGCCTCTAACAGAAATGAGTACCAGGAGCAATCCTGGGGGTAAAGGCGGCCGGTGCGTAAGGCTGACAATCTTACCACCTTCATGTGCCGAATGTCCAAAATCTGGGATCCTGAACCTCCTGGGACCCTCTAGGCCTCCGTGGCCAGTATAGGGATCGCTTTACATACATTTTAGGGACCGCCTTCGTGGTCTCGTGGTCTCGTGGTTAGCATCGCTGGCTGCGGATCTGCAGGCCTGGGTTAAACTCCCGGTAACTCCTCGATTTTTTCTGAAGTAGGAAAATCTGGAACGGGGTGCATACAAACTGAGGTAGCGGAGTACTGCCCAATTTAGTGCCTCTTTTATGGTATTATATTAGAAAGAATTTATCAAATGCAAATCAGTTCTCATGACAACATATTGCTTTACAGTGTTCATATACAGCTTTGGAAGTTGCAATACAGTTAGCTATCACAAATAACACTACCCACACATTCCTTCATATATGCTTATCAAACTAGACCTTTGTCCTTCCGTAATCCCTGCTTAAGTATCTATAGCTGGAGCTTAACTCGGAAATCGATAACAAAAATAACTTATTTTCTACATATCATAATTGCAATTATCACTGATTAAACAAAAGCATTCTGGCACTTTGTTACATCAGTTTACCTGAGTTTATTCTCTATTTAATGCTATGTAATATCCTTAATTATTACATATTTACAGATTTTCAGATCTGTTTGTCCCAGTACATTAATTAATTTCTGTCATGTTCATAATCGACAAGCAATTTCTCTCAAAAGTTTTCATTCAGTAATTTTTCTAAGATTGTAGAATTTGGATTATCGCTCCCAGGAGTGTGGTAAAGAGCTTGTGCGTGAGGCTTTCATCTGCCTGTACATTCACACGTTTTCACGGGCATAAGAACTTAACATATTAATAATGAAGGCCATAACCCAAACATATAATAATTTATGTTCTTTTCCATAAGAAACTATGCATCGATGTAGGCCTACTTACTCTATTGGTTATTCGTAGGTAAATAAAATCATAAGACAGCGTAGTCCCCCATTTGCTTCTATCGACCACGTATTGTACTAGTTTAATCGTAATACAATACTTAACTTTCCAAACTTTCCCCGCTGAATGCCAGAGTATGGGGTTTGATAAAAAGCTTAAGATATTTTTTGTGTAGAATTTTATTTTATTTGCAGTCAACCCTCGATATAATGGCACCATCCGTTCTCTAACATTTAATGGCACAAAGCGAGGGTGGCACTAAAACGAAATTTAATTTTTAAAATAAAAATGGCATAATACAGTGCTGTATTCATTTACTGTACTGTATTATTAAATAAAAGGTAAATATAGAACTTTACCACAAAATAAAAATATTTTCCTCCAATTCTTCACGTTTTGGTGATCTAAGTCGTGTTGCAGAAACAGAAGCATGTTTAACCATTTTTCTCTCTCACTCACAACATTGCCTGTGCATCCCCGACTAACAGTTTTCCCCCACAATGATGAAAAATGTGATGCAATAGCCTGCTGGCTAGACTTTCGAAATCTTAACAAACTTCTCGTTTCTCTTGAAGTGTAACAGCAGCTCTCTTCATTATTATTACCGAGAAATCTTACGAGGAACTGTAGTGTAGTGTTTAACAGCTGAATGGACACTGGACTAAAAGAAGTGCTCATTGTATGAAGAGCTCTTTCTACCTGCTCCGCCCTCACGCAGGCTGTCTTTCCGACTTTTTAACATAGCTTTCTCATTCCACCGCACTACATTTACAGTTGCATTTACAGTGGCAGGGGAACACTCACTTATTGGAAATATAGTACAGTATGTTTCGTAAATAATCTTCCAAATATTCACGCCAGTTGTCTTATATTCACTGGCACTGAATGCATTGGCACAGTAACGAGGTTTCTTATGTATTTTATATGGGAGAAGATCCGTTCACTTGCATTTATTGGCACAGTGCGACGGTGGCACTGTAAAGAGGGGCATTGTACCGAGGGTTATTGTAATTTTATTTTTAATCATTTGTTTGCTATACCCCGTAGTTCTCAATACATTTTTGAAAAAAAGTATGGAATTCCGCTTTTACCACTTCCACCCCCGCACCGCTTAAACCCGACGCTATTTCTTAGGAAATTTTTCAAACCATAAAGGGAGAGGGGTACCAAACATTTTGGAGCCATCAAAGTCTTGTCCTTTTGGATGTCCGGGTTTAGAGTACCTTAGGGACTAACATAACATAACATTAGTGATCTAGCAACTCTTCAAACTGTGCATAAACCCGTGATCCATGAAAGAAATATCAGAGCTAGATACTGTGGCCTTGTATTGTTAGATAAGGTCGTGTTTTATGCCTAGAGTGGAAACAAAGAAGTAACATTTTATTATCAGCTTATCTCAAACCTTACGCTATTTACATTGTTACTTATGTTAAGACGTATTGCAAGTAACATGCAAGTACTAGAATCAGGAGAAACTGCCTGTTTGTGATTTTTTGTTATCGGATAATAAATCAGAATCCTAGGATACAAAGGCAAAAGAAGATTGTCCCAGAAACAGTTTGCTAGACTTCATGATTATTTTCTCGTAAGTTAAACACTAAAGATGCATCACATTTAAATTGCTATAAAACACGGGCGAGACATGCTCGGTCTGCCCTAAGCTGTATCTTGCAATTTTCTCACTTTACATTCTACAGATTTGCCGGCGAAGTGGCACTTATGCTTCTGTCAACACATTTTTTAAACTAGCCTTTACATAATTTCTACAGAAAAGAGTCTGAATTCAAAGTAGTTCTCAATCTGTGATCTGGCAAGAGTTCTATAATATTAAGAGAGTAGATATTATTAACTGTAAATTAAAAAATAAATATAACCTTTGGTCTTAATAAGAGAGTAGATATTATTAATTGTAAATTAAAAAATTAATCAAATCTTTGGTCCTAACAAGAGAGTAGATATTCTTAATTGCAAATTTAACAAATAAAATCCTTGGTCCTGATATACAGTGAGTCCCACGCCAGAGTTGGCCAATGACGCGGGTTTCTGCGTCGCGGCTGGGACAGCTCCAACTCCCAAGGCGTAAAAATATGCAGTAAAGACCTTTCAATTCTTTTAGGGTATAAAATGAAAAATTTGAACAGCAAGCAATTTTTCCATCGGTTATAAGCTATAAGTCTGTAAAATTTCAAGTTCTTAGCTCGTGTGGAAGTGAGTAAATCTCAGTAAGTGGATGATTCTGACTGTCAAGCCAGTTTTTCTGCAATTCTAGGGCAGCTAGAAATAATAAATTTTGCACGCTTATGACAATTGGATGTGCCAATAATCCTGCGAACTTTTACTTACCCTATAAGTTTGTCAAAAATTATATAATATGGGGAAAATATACAGAATTTACTCAGAATATAAAATTTATCTGTCTAGGCTATAACCGATGAGATACAAAAAGTGACATGACCAGAATGTTAGATCTCTCAATATGCGCAGGGGCGCCAAGTTTTGAAAAACATTGGGTGGGCTCAAAGATTTTAAAATTATTATAACTCCCGCCCCTTACTTGGTTCTTCCCTCTGCTTTATTGTCCCTTGCTGATTTACCCAATCTTTCTTAATTCAATATTTCTACATGTTCGTTTCACTTTGGCATCCTTCTTTTTCCTGTCGTCAATATCTTGTCCTCCACACTTTTGTTTTACTATGTTATTAATTCCTTCCTGTGATTAAGCATCGTCTAAATTCCAAATCTAACTTTTCTGCGCTCACCTTTTATATAGGCTATTTAGAACAGCAATAACTTGCGATTACATTTTTCTGAACACAAAAAAGTCTATAGTATTTTCAAATCTTAAAAATATCTTTCGGCGGTGGCTGTGGAAACTGCATTGAGAGAGAAAGACAAAAATTTGTAGCAAACTGTATGTCAATATTAGTCCGATTTTAGCTTTATAGTAACACAATTATATAGTATATTGTATAGTAATGAAACACAATTTCTAGTAACAGCAATAAATAATTATAATGGTAATAGAAGACAAATTATTGGGTGGGTTTGAGCCCCAGGGGCCCATATAAGTTGGCGCCACTGGTTACTGCTGTGCAATGGGTTTACTAATAAGACCTACAATTTAGCTACTCTAGGCCCCCAAACAAGAGTTGCACTGACCTTGAAGTCGCGTCCGCCATTTTGAATATTTTTCGGGGAGTAAAAAATACAAAAAAATTAAGGGGATATTTCCATCGGTTACAGGCTAAAAGCTGTAAGCATAGCAAATTTCAAGTTTATGGCTCATCTGGAATTCTGTCAGTGAGTGAGTTAGCCACGCGGCTGATTTGTTATTTAGAAAGCATTTGACCGTTAATTGGTCGTTACTTCGGTTATCAGTCACGTGTATCGATCCATAGAGATAGCAGAAATAAAGCGCGATATAAGAAGTGAAGGAAACAAACTAAAACAAAACATTGCGATTTTAATTCAATTTTTTTTGCACATTGCTCAGTTTACCTATGGAATAGGCCTATTTCGAGCTTATTTAGAAATTTCGCGTTATGGATACAATTTGCTTAATATTGTTATTTTACGCATATACAAAGCTAAATCATAGCTAAGGAAAGCTGCTATGTTAAATCCCGAGCTTATCGCTGTTATCAGAATAAAAAGGTCCCTAATGATCAGAGCAAACCACATTAATTTTTTAGAATTACACTTATCTTTTTGATGATTTTGCTTTATTATGCTTTATTTTTTATAACGTATTTCTTTCATACAAATAAACTTAAGTGTCTTAAGTGAATGAATATCCAGTCCAGTCTCGGTCTTTGTAACAAACTCTTGAGGTAGATTAATTGCAAGTTTTAGGTGAATACTTTGACCACTTCTTTCATATTATCTTTTGAACCTTCCATAAACTGCCATACTTCAGTTACAGTACTGGTGCGTATGCTGCTAGGGCCACCTGAAGTTGAACCATGTCCATCACACTGATTCCGAGATCTATGTTTAAAACTTTCCACATGCTTTTGCACAACGGACTTCTTTTAATAATTAATGCACTCTGAATATTATAAGGTACTTAAAAGTTTTCGCATATCAGCCCCCCCCCCCAAAGTTTTTGGAAGCTCATACACCCTTTGAATTGTATTTACAGCAAATTTCGGCTTGCTAGTGTTCAACAGAACTGATGTGAACCGCTGTGATTCAGATAGTGCAGCGATCGTCACACCGTTAAACTTGACGTACAAGATGTCCATTCTTGCTGGAGTATTTTTAATTTTTGCATTGAACATAAACAAAAACTATTATTATTATTATTATTATTATTATTATTATTATTATTATTATTAGATTTTTTCCAGGCAGCTAATTTTCGAAGAATAGTGCTTTTGTACTTCATGTTTTTAAATTATGCTTTATTGTGCTTTTAAAACTAATTTTGTCCAGATCCTTAGACTCCCAAAATCATGTTCTGGATAGCAACCACATGTCTAAAACCCTGTTATGCTTTTGGGTTCCTATAGTATTAATAATAATAATAATAATAATTATAATTATAACAATGTAAGCAGTATTAACTAGAAGGTAAAATAGGTACATTTATAAGGCATATATATTTTGTAGGCCCCTTGCCCCTTAGTTGTTCCCCTCAAGAAGAACTCTTGGGTTGGATTCCAAAGATGATCCCTGTGTAATGCGACTGAGATTTTAAAGGAAGGTGGAAGCATATTAACTTTCATTTTTATTTTATACTAGCATGTCCCCGCGGCTTCGCCCGCGATTTATTTCAAAAATTAAAAATTAAGAGCATAATAGTTAAATCATTATATTAACACCTAAATCATGTGGACTACATATCACGATTAGATAGCGTCACCAGGTAAAAGCGAACTCAGATTCGAGTTCCTTGGCCCAGAAAACCCCTGTATAGTGAGTTTCGTCCAAATCGAACAACGTTTGACCATATTTAGGCTAATATTGATTATCCCTATAATAATAATAATAATAATAATAATAATAATAATAACAATAATCCTCTTCGGTGTAGGTTGAAAATTTCATATTACGTTTGCGTGCATTGACATTAAAAACAAATGAATCGACCAGCGTGAGCTACAACATTCAAGAGATCGCGATGCTTTTATGTCGAAGGTTTGACAAAAATAGCCAAAGCCTAGTGTAATTGATTTGTATTACTGAAAACTCATGCTTCGAAAACGGAATAAATACACGTTTTCTGCCCGTTTTTCACTCATAACTCACGAACGAAAGCGAAAATTAAAATTCCGGCTTCGAGGTGCACATTCCGACCCTTTAGTCCGCCTATGTATAAAATTTCAGATCTCTGCGTTGAGTAGATTTCGCTGGGCATCGCGGACAGACAGACAGACAGACAGACACTTCCTTTTTTTAATATAGATAGATTTTTTAGTTGTTTCCGTCATTTGCCTTTTCTTTCCATTCTTTTGCTCAGATAATAATGAACGTTACAACAATTTTACACTGTAATGTTTTCAATAGGCCTACAGTAAAATTATCAAACACTTTTTTTTTAAATCCTAACAAATTGAAGACCTTTTTCAAAAAGAAATGTAACCAACAGTATGCAGGGTGTAAAAGTATTATCGGGTGCTTCTTTCGCTATTATTATTATTAATATTATTATTATTATTATTATTGTCATCATCATCATCAGATTTACTGTTAATTTGCCCACCGTGTTCGTATACCGGTATTACACATAAATCCAGTTTGTTGTGGGATCAGACCTCTTTGTTACAAACATTAGCTGGAAAGTTCCTGACTGGGAAACATTCTTGCACACTTCTGTGTTTTTTGCTGACTCCTCTTTCATTGTTTTCATTTCGATTACGCTGCAAGATGCTGGTATGGAGGAAATTACATGGACACAATTTCCAGCGTCCAGAACTGCGAGTGCACAATGTTTCAAATTCTGACTCTGCCATAAGTCGGGAAAATAAATGTTTCGGTGGTGCTAAAAGAACTATTAAGGTCCCCCAAGCCCCCAGATTAGAATGACTTCTTTAAATCGTCTCATTTTCACTGATGTTTATTAATGACTAGCTTAAAAGACCCGGCGTCGCCCGGGTTTTGTATTTTGTAATTGGAAATTAACTTATGAAGGATTTTCAATTTTAAATTCTAGGTCCTTATATAGGAATTTATAATTTGAAATTGGAAGAACGACTTATTACACTCAAACTTTTACCTCAGAAAACGCTTGATATAGTTTTTTATGGCTCATAGAGGATCTAGAATTTTGCATCCCATCGCTTGTACAGTGCACAGCAAGCCTGGTAGAGGTTTAAATAAGAAGAAACAGAAATTCCTGTAACATAAAATTGTAATATCGAGGCGGGAAATTTCCCACTCTTATGTTACCATAAAGCCGTTTTGGGGATGAAATTAAACAGAAAGCATTATCACTTTCATACTTTTCTCTCCAAAAACCTGCGATATAATATAATAATATACACATTACCATACCTCGTTTTGTTTTCTCTATGTCCAGGGTAGAGAAAGTTATGTGATTCCATTATTTTAGTGGATTTCATTCTGTAATATTTATTTATAACATGAATTATTTTGATAACTTCTCTTATTTGTCAAAAGTGCATTTCATTTGTTTTTTCCAAGCCCATCTGATACCATTTGGCAACAATATATTCTGTGATTTGGAATTGATAATTCTATGTAAAAAGGGATTAATTATTTTCAAAAACATATAATTTTTGGCATTTAGAATCAGAATTTTTCAAAATCCTTTCTTAGTGAGCATCTACATTATGAAACGAAGGTACTATCAAAATTCCAAGTCTCTACCTGTTATAGTTTAGGCTGTACGTTGATTCCTGTCAGTCAGTCATTCAGTCATTCAGTCATTCAGTCAGTCATTCAGTCAGTCATTCAGTCAGTCATTCATTCAGTCAGTCAGGACAAAGCCTTTTATATATATAGAGATGACTATTCCACTCATACGTCGCGTGTTTGATATTGACCAATAACATTTAGCAAATCCTCGGATATAGACCTATCACGATCGTTTATCTTTTAAAATACTTGCGATTAATATGAGGATGATGTTTTATCGATAAAATAGTTTGCTCGTTACTGGACATACGTATAAGTATCAGTGTGCAGTGATTGCTGCCACTAAGTGGCACGAAAACAGATTACTTTATACAACATAACTTGTTTGGAAATTGAAATAATAGAAATGTACATTGATTAAAACACAATTTCGATTCAGTGCAAGCCAGTTGGTGTGCTTCTATCCTGTTCTGCTGTTAGCTTAGCTGAATGAAGTTAACTATGTAGCAGAATGAGTAAAATTGTTCGGATTCAAGAGTTTGTTGTTCAGTCCTAAACAAAAAAATTATTGCTATAAGAAAGTTTTTCTGTCTGTATCTGTCTTTCTGCCTCCTATCCGCCTGCTTGTCAGGGGCTACTTGTAAAAGGGAACACAATGATTAGGCCTACTTGTTCTATTGTGTTTGCCTTATCGCGTTGTTATCATGGAGATACAGCATGCAATTTGTTTGTTCTCTTCTCAGGTTATCGTTTAACCATAATTATGTGAAATTTATGTTAAAAAGTTTGTAGATAAAATTAATTTAGGATATAAATAAAAATATATATTTTATTGCAAATTAAAAATGAATATACTTATATATCATCTCAGATTAAGGAAAATTGTGATTGGCAACAACTCCTTACTTTAATATAATCATGTTTTTAATGGATTATATTTTTAATATAAATTCAAGATATAAATTATATACAGTAGAACCCCGATAATTCGAGCTAATTGGGGCTGAGGCTACATCGAATTACTAAAAACTCGGATTATACGGAAATATCACTAAATCAATGGGTAAATCATAAATAAACGTTTAATGAACACAATAATGGTTTTAAAAAGATTTAAAAAATATAGTAGGCCTACATACCTGTGTTACGCCTATATGTATATTGGCAAACACTTTCAATTTTCTACATCGGAATCATTTAAGGATTAAGTCGACCCTTAATGGAGTGGAACGGGAAAGCGGCGCTACTAGGAAAAAACTTTTAATTACCATTGTAGCTGAGTAGGGATTACTGAAACAATAATTTTTTTTCTGAAAGGATGGTATGCACTGTACAATTGATTGACACCAATTGATTGACACGAGGTCCCGACAAAGAAAGATCAAACCTCGGTTTCTGTCAATCTGTAATAGAAATGCATTAGCAGTATGAAGCCAAGGTTATTTCTGTGTATTATGAACGAAAACCCTAAGTGGGAAAGTTTTACCTGCATTTTTGTACATGGGAAAATTGATAGAAAGCTCAAAATGTAAAACATCCGCAAGTGCGTAAAACTTAAAAGCGGACACCGTATAAAAACGGGATTTTACTCTAGTTTTATGGAAAATTTTAATATTCTTAAGACCAGCTCGAATTACACGGAACCTCGAAATACCGGGGCTCGAATTACCGAGGCTCTACTGTAGATAGTTACTAGTAGAACTCGGAGCTATTAGCACTAAATAGCTTGACTATATGCATATATATGCAGTATAAACATAGAAAACAGAAAATGTACCCAACAACCTGGAAAATATGCGCCGAAATTGAAATACAATTTCTGTAAAAGTGAAATGCAATTATTGATTCTGTCACAAATTTATTTGTCTATGAAGTAGTACAAATATTTTCATTACTTAGTCTTTATTAATGAACTAGGTGACCCATCAATGCTTCGCATTGTTATATTTCGATATATGTATATACTAGCTTAAAATTGGAAATTATCTTATGAAGGACTTTCGATTTTTAAATTATAGGTCATTATATAGGTATTTAGAATTTAAAATAGGAAGAACGACTTATCACACTCAAACTATTCCCTCAGAAAACGCTTGGTATAGCTTTTTATGGCTCATAGAGGATGTAGAATTCTGCATCCCATCGCTTGTACACAGCAAGCCCGGCAGCGGTTCAAATAAGAAGAAACAGAAATTCCGGTAACATAAAATTGTATTGTCTTTGCGGAATATTTTATTTCTCACTCTCATATTACCATAAAACCGTTTTGGGGATGAAATTAAACAGAAATGCAATATCACTTTCATACTTCTCTCTCCAAAAACTTGCGATATAATAATATACATACTGTATTACCATACCTCGTATTGTTTTCTCTATATCCAGGGTAGAGAAAGTTATGTGACTGCATTATTTTCGTGGATTTAATTCTTTAATATTTATTTATAACATGGATTATATTGATAGTTCTCTAATTTGTCTCGTTTCCTTTATTTCCAAAGCCTTATGTGAAGACTGCCAACAATACTATTGTCAAGTGAACTGTGATTTGGATTTGATAATTCTGTGTAAGAAGGAATTAAGTATTCTCAAAACATTTAATTTTTGGCATTTAAAATCGAAATTTTTAAAAATCCTTTCTTAGTGAGCACCTACATTATGAAACAAATGTACTATCAAAATTCCAAGTCTCTACCTGTTATAGTTTTGGCTCTACGTTGATTCTTTGTCAGTCAGTCAGGACAAAGCCTTATATATATATATATATACTGTATATATATAGATTATAGATAGATAAAGTGAACACAATTTAAAGTCGGATTGATGTACTTCTACAAATCTTGAGCTGTCCAGCCAACGCGGTGGACATATTTATATTCTAAATTAAGTATGAACACTGGCCATCAATGTGTCATACACTTTTTTATGACTATATTGGACTCGTTTGGACTAACTCTGACAATTCGACTACGTCATTAGGAAACCTCCCTGAGTAACTCACGGTTGGTTGAATGAATACTTTGGGTATGCGAAGGATTAGGCAGGCCGTATTGTTGCAAGTGGTGGCCAGACATAGCAAACACCAAACCCTGCAACAAAATCAAGGTTTTGTTGTACACAGTAGCCATATTGGACAGCACTCCCTCTTGACACTCCTTCTGAAGGTTCCTTTTTACATCCTCCTACATGCTGTCCTTTTAGTTCTCCCGTATTTATTGGTTTTTGACAAAAATAAATATTACGTCATTAATTAGTCTTTATTAATGAATTAGGCGTCACCCGGGTTTTGTATGTTGTAATTTGAAATTAACTTATGGAGGACTTTCGATTTTGAAACTGTAGGTTCTTATATAATATGTATGTAGAATTTGAAAAGAGGAAGAACGACTTATCACACTTACACTATTCCCTCAGAAAAAGTTAGATATAGCTTTTTATGGCTCACAGAGGATCTCGAATGTTGCATTCCGTTGCTTCTACACACCCGAGAAGCCTATGCCAGATAGGGGTTGAAATAAGAAGTCACGGAAATTCCGGATTCATAAGATAGTATTGTCTTGACGGAAATTTTTATTTCTCATTCTCATATTATCATACAACCGTTTCGGGGCCGAAATACAAAATAAATTCAATATCACTTTCATACTTTCCTTCCCAAAAACCTGGGACTTAATAATTATACTGCGGGCATAGGACTGAAAATGTTCCATCCCATTTTGTCTTCTTTTAGATGCTTAGGGCCTATGATAAACATCCCTATTTCTCAACTTTTCGAAAGCCTACAGCTATGAATAACGTATCGGTGGATAGGATTTTTTTTACAGACTACTGATATAGCATACTCATGGGCACACACTTAAGCTGTCCCTGCAATACGACCGCTTATTCTACATCAAAATGTGAAGTGAGAAAATGATATTTTCCATGTCTAGGGTAGAGAAAGTTATGTGTCTGCATCACATTGTGCTTTATTTTCATGGATTTCATTCTTCAAGAATTATTTTCACCAATGTATTACATCGATAGCATCAGAATTTGTTAGAGCCCAATATTATGTAGCTCCCGAAGCACTATGTGAACACTGTAAACAATACACTGTTGTCATGATAACTGAATTGCATTTCATTTTTTCAGTATAATATTTTCAGAAATTATATAGAGTTCCAAGGGAAGGAGTGGTTTGTTTGAATTCGAATGTTGACCGTGTTACTTCCCGGGCTTAACTGGGTATGTGTGCAAAATTTCGTGCTAATTAGTCAAGAAATGTAGATTTGTATAGTGAACATACATACATACATACATACATACATACATACATACATACATACATACATACATACATACATACATACATACATACACACATACACACACACATACACACACATACACGCATTTTCGATTTTATATATTAGATTAACACGCACAGTAGGTACATTAGCAACAAAAACAAAAAAATGCAGTATTATGTTTCATCCTTCATCATCAGTTTATCACACCGATAACAATTTTATTGGCAGGGACATCCCCTTAAACTAAACTTCGTGGCGCTACATCCCTGGAGGGACTTGGCCTACCACCCGACCGCTGCGTCATCTCCCGTAGGCAGATGGCAGGATTGGGGGGCATGTGGTCAGCATGCCGACACCCATGGCCGTTATTGGTGGTTTTCATGACCGGAGCCGCTACTTCTCTATCAAGTAGCTCCTCAATTTGGAATCACGAGGCTGAGTGCACCCCTACCAGACCTCCCTACCTCAGAAAAATCCGAGGAGGTACCGGGAATCGAACCCGGGCCGACGGATCTGTAGTCAGCGAGGGACATCCCCTTCCATATTGAAATATGAGCTCACCGTTTGAATATGAGCTTATAATATGCCAGTCGCTCCCCAATGGCAAGAAATACGTTGTTTTTCTTGGATGCGTATGTTTTACTATCAAGGGGTGAAACATTCAAATATGCAAAAATGGCTTCTAGTTATTAGATGTGTGGAATGAGTGTAACATTCATAATCAAATTATTCAAAATGTTGTAAAATGTATTCACTACTTGATCAAGTTGAGCTGTATCTGTCGGAATACGTGTGGCATGCCTTACTTGTGTGGTATTGGTAGCACTACACATGACTCATATGAATCACACAGACTTCAACCCCTAAGCGTCACGTAGTGATAGTCCTGTGTGGTCAAGATGTCGGTCTACTGGAAGAAGCACCGGGCATTTGGTGAGTTCCTTTGTGTTTTACAAGCAATTCATACCCATAAGCTAACGTCCGTTAGCAACATTACTCCATTGCATGACCAACATTATTTTTCAATGGCTCATAAACCGATATATTTGTTCTATCTATATAGGCCATTCACGAATTAGCCTCAAGGTTTTTTCTCTGGCCCTCGACTTGAGTCGTAGAAAAATATGTTTTACATGATTAATAACGCTAATAAAAATATTTAAAATGCGCATAAATAAAATCTTTAAGCATAAATGCTTAAATGCATCAATACTTTAGATGCCTCTGCTAAGTTAATGTTCACTATTCAGCTGTGAAACATACAACTACGAGGATGATTAATATATTCCAGACTAAAACATTTTAATTTTAAAGTAAATTTCTATAACGAAACTTTTACAACTCTAAAAATATCATTATCCGATCCAGGTAATTTTAATTTATTGAGCATTTACTAATACAATTCTAACAATTTCAATTTCTACATACCTATATAGAACCTGTATAAAACACACAACACTTATACTTAATAAACATAATAAAATACAACAATATTATAGAAAATACATACAAAATCAATATTAGTTAATGAATCTATTCCTAAGTTACAACAAATACAACAATAATCAAATACAACAATTATAGAATTTGCATACAAAACCAATGTTAGTTAATGAATCTATTCCTAAGTTACAACAAATACAACAATAATTAAATACAACAATTACAGAAAATGCATACTAAAACCATTGTTAGTTAATGAATCTATTCCTAGGTTACAACAAATACAACAATAATTAAATAAAACAATTATAGAAAATGCATATAACATCAATGTTAGTTAATGAAGCTTTCCTAAGTTACAATTACAATTTATTAAATATGGAGTTGTATTTATTATTATTATTATTATTATTATTATTATTATTATTATTATTATTATTATTAGTATGAGCATTGCTCGTGATCGGAGGTGGATGTTAATAACAATGAAAATCGGGAGAAAGAAGTGGACGTGCAAGAAAATTGCCACCACAGCACCATCACTATGGTACTACTTCCACAATTATCATATCAGGGCCCGGATTCTATTGACCTAGAATTGTTTGAAAAAGACCTACAAAATGACCCTGAATTTTAAAGAAGATTACTTAATAATTGTAAAGAATGACCTAAAAGCTGATATTTTATTTATAAAATATAATTATTATGTACACACAAAGTTGTAGACTAATTTGTACATAATTTTAAAAACTGCAAAGGGTGTTGTAGGTCTAAAAACTTTGTTCCTTGTGTTTGATTGGAGCGGTTGAGAAGAAAAGTAAGAAAATAGTTTTTAAAATAGATCCTACAAAAAATGTTGCATTATACTAACCTAGTAATTTATTTAATTATCACCCTATGCGGAAAAAGTACGACAAAAAGTTGATGTACTCAATGTAGGCGCATGAAAATGACTAAATAAGGAGGGAAATTACAAAATAATGACTTAAAACTGAAATAAATGTCCTAAAAATATAAAAATTCATTTCTATAATCTAGAGGCCATGATTTCGATTTATCTACAAGTTGGCAATGTCTATTACACCCTTACAATTTCACAGGTACTATTCATATAAAATGTGATATTTCCATCGTCTTACCTTCATTACAATAAAATGTTTAGTTACTTGTAGTCGTTTAGTTTATGTGTAAACATTTCCAGAGGGGGACAACGGCCCTACCCTGCCCCCCCCCCCTTCCGGATGGCCGTGTTTCTCTTTTAAATTTTTAAAAACGTTTCTGTGTTTCTGAGGAACAGTTTACGAATAACATAACTGAATAATGGACTTAATCATTGAATCGTGAAGATGTCAAACGTTTTAAGTACTTTTTTTCTACGGTCACGTTCTCTGTGTCCAGGTGCATCGTCGTTGTAAGTGCCAAAATTGAAGCGTTTAGTTTTATAAGAGTCTAAGTGCCAAAATCATAATTTTTCAGCTGATAATTAATTTTAAATGGATCTATGTACTCAGACCAATGCATTTCAGAAGGGTCCAAGGTCCAGGGAAAGCCCCGTTAGTAGCAATAAATTCCGAGATAAGCGCTGGGTCTATCTCCAGCACCTCTTTCTGTGGGTCATGTCTTGTTATCTACATAATCATGATTTTGGCACTTAGACCCTTATAAAACTAAACGTTTCAATTATGAAGGAAGAGGTTCGAACATTCACTGGCAGATTGTCTAAACGCCAGGCTACACTGCCACCTGTGTTCTAAATGCTAAGCTTCATGGCAATTGACATTAGCCGTCAGCAGATTGTTGTGTGAAACTGTTTGTCCTGGAGTTGTGTAGTTTATTGCAAACTAGCTGAAAAGACACGGCGTCGCCCAGGTTTTGTATTTTGCTTGCAATTGAAACTTAACTTGGGGAGGATTTTCGAGTTTTCAAACTCTAGATCCTTATGCAGGTCCTATCTTGAATTTGAAGCGAGGAAGAACGACTTATCACACTTAAACTATTCCCTCAGAAAACTCTAGATATAGCTTTTTATAGCTTATAGAAGAATTAGAATTTTGCAGCCCGTTGCTTCAGTACACCATGCCTGGTAAGAATAAACAGAAATTGCGCTAACATAACATTTTACTGTCTTGACAGATTTTTTCGCCCCACTCTCATGTTCCCATACAGAAGAAGTCTTGGGCCTTCTATCTTTGTTCCGAGTCCCTCGACCATAGGCCACACTCGTTGGTAGTTCTCAATGTATATATTCAATCTGTTTTTCATTAGCCTTCTGAACTTGGTAGCGTTTAGGCAAGTGTTTATATACCTATTTTGTGTTTCTAGACATCTGAGGTGTCTTTTCACCTTTCGTTCTGAATTGTTTGAACTCTCTCATTTTTCTATCTGTATTGGGTATTCCATTCAGCTTTCAGTTCTTTCGAGCTGTCTATATTTACAACCGTTTCGGGGATGAAACCGAAAAGGAAATCAATATCATTTTCACACTTTCCTCACCCAGAACAGGGTCGTAGTAAATTACTGCGCACGTAGGTCTAAAAATAGTCCATCCTATTTTGTCTCATTTTACATGCTTAGGGGTTACAATAAACATCCCTGTTTCTCAGCTAATACAAAGCCTACAGCGATGAATAACGTATCAGTGGATAGGATTTTTATCAACTTCTGTCATAGTATACCTTACTCTTAATAATAATAATGATAATAATAATAATTATTATTATTATTATTATTATTATTATTATTATTTATTGTCAGGCATTGGTACTGATGGTCAGGCATCACTGATGAAGAGTTGAATAGCCTACTCACTACCCATCGTTGGCACAAACTGACAACTGAATACGCTATTCCCGCAATACGGCCTCTTATTGTAATCAAAGTGTGAAGTGAGAAAATGATATTGTCCATGCTCAGAATAGAGAAAGTTATGTGAGTGCACCACATGAGATTATTTATGTGGATTTCATTCACTATTATAGATTTTAGCTATTTTAGTGGACGAAAGATTCAACTACAAATTAACAATGCCACTGTCACGAAGAATATCACCAAGGGTTGTCCACAAGGTTCCGTCTGCAGTCCAACCTTCTGGAATATTCTGTATGACAATATGCTTGAAGAAACACTTCCTGAAGGATGTCAGCTATTTGCTTATGCTGATGATGCTTTACTAATGTGTACAGCAAAAACAACACAAATATTGACCTCAATCACTAATTCCGCATTAGATTTACTATACAAATGGGGATGTAAAAATAAACTCCAGTTTAATCCACAAAAGACAACAGCTATGATGATCACGAAGAGGCGCTAACTTGCTTCGCCTATCATAAAAATGAATCAAGAGTACATTCAAGTACAAGACCAGATCACATATCTAGGCGTTATCCTTGATAAAAAACTCACTTTTAGACAACATTTTCAATTCATAATGGCAAAATCTAATACCTTAAGCGGCCCTTACACGATCAATAATATTGACAATACAGTATGATATTGACAATAATATTGATCATGTTAGGTGAAAAAAAGAGTATTGACGGTCTATATTGAAGCGATATTGATGAAATCCAGATTTTCTGATCTCGGGGCGTCAATATTTCAAAGTGGAGGAGATATTGTCAATATTATGGAGCGTCTTGGGGTGGACGTCAATAATATTGTCAATACTCAGTTGTTGCCGTGCTTTCGTAGGGAACGGAAGTGATCTTTGTGCGGAGTATTATGGATTATACAAGTGACCTTGAGAAAATATCTGAAGATCTTGAAATAAAATAAAATAAAATAAAAAAGCTAGAGCGCAAGGTCCGATTGCTAAACAAAATGAGCTTCTACAAAAGCTCATATTTAGAAAACTCGACGAACCCTGACAGCATCATACTGACTATCTCTAAAGCTTGTGGAGAAAAACTGCTCACTTTGGATGCCAAGCAGAGACAGTTTGCTAAGAAAGCAATAAATGACATGCTTTTTGAAGCAAGCTTGGGCACTCTCCATTGCAACTCCGTAAAAATAAATGAAGTATGTCAATGTCCAAGCCCTCTAAGTACCACACAACCGGGAACAAGTCGTGGCAGCACTTCATCCTTCTCCACATTTAATTGCTCTTCTCCTACTCACAGTGATAATCCACCACAACTAATCAACAACTAACATCAGGATTTATCAGCGGCGAGTTTTTTCAACATCTTCTCAGATTGAGGATTTTGAATTTTGATTGCCTTATTTCTTGTTGTATTTTTCTTTGCTGTTTAATCAATACATAATTACTACAATCTTTTGCTGTAAATTATTCAATATGCGTTTCCCTACTCCTACTGTCATGCCAACTACTTTCATGTAGGTAGTGAAGAGGTTCTGTGCAATGACAGACTGATATACTTAGGTAAGTAGGAAGGTATCTGGAAAATATATTTAAAACACTTACTTTCATATAGTCTAGGACATGAACAAGAGTTTCACACGTTTCAAACTATCAGCGAATCTGATAGTTGCAGGCGACATGATGACAGAGAACTTCAAATCTTCAAATCTTCTTCCTGTAGCTAAGTACCTCAGGGTTAAGGCTAATCTCTCATTACAGGGATGCATTCCCTCATGTTTGTGTTCTGCCTTGTGAAGAGTGGTTCCACCATCTGTAATAATTTTATGAACGTCCTTTCTTTCATTCTGAAATAATATTCCCCATCTGTCAATCAGATTTCCCTCATCAGCCTCATATGAGATTATTCTTCACGTTTTTTCAACCACTCTCTCATCCATCGATTTCGCTGAACTCGACGAATACTTCCGATTGCCATAATTATGGCTACACAACCTTTTTTTCGATTGTCCATGTTTTCAAAACACAAAACGCCATGAAAATCCACTTGGAATGATATTTCTTTCACACTGGCCGTGTTTAGGCTAAGATGGAAAGGTGAAGTCAGAATGAAAAATTCAATGCCATAGCCGGGATTTGAACCAGGGTCTTCGGCTCTCCGTGCCGATGCTCTAACCAACTGAGCTACCATGGCAACGTGCCGGTAATTTCACTTGTCCGAATGGTGGAAACAAACGTACTGAGCACATTTATTGATAAAATTATTGACAATAATATTGACCGTGTAGGGTATGACGATATTGACGGTGGTACCCTCAAGAAGTTAACGACTGTATTGACAATACTGATATTGTCAATAATATTGACCGTGTAAGGGCCCCTTTACTGAATCGACTAGCCTTTGCTTCTCGACCTACATGGGGATTAAGTTCTAGTGTTTTGAAGATCATCTACAGAGGAGTTTGAACCTTCAGTATTATATTGTGCTTCTGTCTTTAGAAACTATTTTACAAACGTTGGGTTCAAAACATTTTGGCACGAATACAGCGAGGCTTTGTTCTGCGAATTACCAAGGCATACAGAACCACATCAACTGAAGCAGCTTTGGTTATCGCTTTGGTTAACTGGTATAGCCAAGGCAGAACTAACACTACTCCGGAAGGGATATACTTATGATGATCCAACTCTGCAGCTACAAATTGAGAAACCAGCAAATTTTACAACAACTGGACACCCATCTGCAGTCCCCGACTTTGTAAATTTCGACAGTTGTTTTAGACATCATGAGCTTCAAATCTTCACTGACGGATCTAAAATATCTAAAGAAGGAAAACCGGATCAAGTTGGATGTGCCTTCATATCCTTCCTCAATGGCCAGGAAATCCACTCACAGATGAATCGACTTTCACCAGAATGCTCAATAGTACAAGCCGAATTATTCGCAATTAAAGAGGCTATAATTTGGGCCAAACTTTATGATTCAAGCTGCTGTTTATATAGTGATTCCCAGACGGCACTGAAGTGTATAAACAATAGAAATAATCTAAATCCGATGGCAGTGGAAATTAGGAATGTTTTACTATCATACACACGACATATTTGCTTAACATGGGTGAGAGGCCATCATGGAGTTGCCGGTAACGAGAGAGCCGATGCTGCTGCCAAATCAGCCGCAGTTTCGAGTCTAAATTATAGCTACTCTCTTTGTCCTTACTCTTATGCACGAAGAAAGATGTGGGATCACATTAAGACTAGGTGGAACAATCAGTGGCTATCTAGTGTTAAAGGAACAGTTACAAAAGAATTATTTTTTCCAGATATTGAATCCCGACTTCAAAGCAAAATTGAACCTGAATTTGTATTAACACAATTCATGTCAGGTCATGGAATTTTTGGCTCTTACTTTGAAAGGTTTAATATTATAAGGGAGAATGGTTATTTATGTATTTGTAAAGAAAATTAGACCGTAGAACATCTACTTTTTGATTGCCCACTCTTTGAAAGGAAAAGATTTTCTTTAACAGGACACTTACACTATTGTGGTGTTAAATATGATAAACCACTCTTAAAATTTTTTAGCAAGGATTGTTGTTGTAGAGAATTCCACTATTTCATATGTTTTATATTTAAGAGTTTACGATAATTTTATTTAAACTTTAGCAAAACAGGCTACTCTAGTATACAAGATAACAGGTATATTATAAAATTGTAATTGACATAAAACTATAGCCCTAATGTACATTATGGTAAAATAGGGCTAAATGAAATTGTATATTAAATAAATAAATAATAATTATAGATTTGTGGGAATGAATTCTATCGATTACCTTCCCAATTATTGATTCATTACGTCGAATCCCAGCATCGTGCAACTTCCAAAGCCACATGTGTACACTGCAAACAATAGTGCTGTCTTGCACTATGAGTCCATATGGTGAATTCAGTGTAATGTTTTCAGGAATTGTACAATTGTACAATTGTGCAATGTTGGTTTATGTTGCATGTCCCACACTACTGGGGGGGGGGGGGCAGTTGTGTGTGCAAAATGTCGTACAAATTGGTGAAAGCATACACACTTTCAGTTTCTTTTATTAATTTAGATATTAAACAATGAGTTTTGACGGACTATTTCTATTGCCTAACTATAAGAAAAGAGAACAATAATTAATCTTAACAGTAAAACCGAAGGTCATCTGTATTTACTTAGTGTGTCACGAAGTTAGTTGAGAAACATCTATAGGAAGATTCATAAAAATTCCAAGATAAAATCGTCATGATTTGGTTTAGACAATGGTATAAAAGATCGGGTGCGTGGAACGCCACGCGACTGAAGTGAAACTTGGATTTTTTTTTAATTTTTCGATTTTTTCAATTTTGGATTATTGGTTTTTACAATTTTGGATTGTTGGACTTTTTTAATTTTGGGTTTATAGACTTTCTTAATTTTGGATGTTTTTATTTTTTAAATTTTGGATCTTTGAATTTTTTAATTTTGGAACTTTGGATTTAAAAATTTTTTATTTTTTGGATTTTTTAATTTTCAATTTTTGAATTTTTAATTTTGGTTTTTTATTTTTGAATATTTTAGATTTTTTGTTATTCAAATTTTTTATTTTTTATTTTTAAATGTTGGATCTTTGAGTTTTTTATTTTTGGAATTTTGGATTTTTTAAATTTTGGATCTTTGATTTTTTATTTTTTAGATTGTTAAATTTTGGATTTCGGTTTTTAATTTTGGATTTTTCATTTTGGATTTATGTTGCCCATGAATTTTTTATTTTTGAATTTAAAAAAAAATTATTGAGTTGATTGTTTTCTGTGCAGTCCGTCACAGCCCCGCTACTTTCGTGACGATTTTCTTCGTAACGCAACTTTGGGTTAGCTCTGGATTTACTCCAAGCGTGCCTAAAGGAGTTTTACTTCAAAAAGCTCTACAGAACTTTTAATGGGCCACGAGAATGTTTCTAAGAAGGCTATTCTCGCATTAGTCTCTCGAGTTAATGGCAGTTGTCAAATACACAAACAAATAAGCACGTATAAAAACACAGCCAAAGCAGAAGATATAGGCTACACAGGCGAGTAAGATTACGCTAAATACACGGCGTATACCGTGCAGAAATGAGACTCAACACCTTCGAGGTCACGCAGAGATGATTGGAAATGACATTCGACACGGCTCGAGTAGAACTTGCGCAACGAAACAACTGTTCCACGCTTTTATAAGCAATTATTATTAATTAGGACTTGAAACCTTTTCATTCACCATACTATGGATCTAATACGCTTGATTACTTGTGACGTAAAAGTATCATAATGATGTCATTTCAAAACAGGTGTTCATTCTAACAAGAGGTGTGACATTATTATCGAACACACAATGATCTTGCGATCTTGAGAGCACCATATCAAACCTGTATTTAAAATAAAATCTATTCTATTCGTGTTAATTTTAGCATTAGCCTACACTAAATCGAGTTCGTTTCGTCTTGTATAATTAAGATCGTTTCAAGAAAACGGCCAAGTACAAGCTTCGACTTCATCGTATGTCGTCGTATGCCACTTACCTAGAAAAATTATTAAAACTATTCCACTCATACGCCCAATAACGTTTGGGCCAATAACGTTTAGCAATTCCTCGGATGTAGACCAATTACGGTCTTTTATCTTACTGAAGAAATTTAAGAATCATTAGCCTAAGTGATTCAGCCTCGGAAACGTTGGACCACAACAAACTTCTCACCTGGCTGCAAACCCGAGAAGATTTTCTACATAAGATTCGCCAGGAAAGCCTCAAATCTTACACTTAAGGTCTTTGTGTACTAAGTAATGCTAGTCTACCTTCTTATGTAATGGTTCTTTTTTGTGAAATGTTATTTGTTCATGTGATGTTCCTTATAAATGTGTATGTTACTCGTTAATGTGTTAATATTTATAGTCTTAGTTGTAGTATTGTTGTATTAGGAATCGCTGCCACCGGATAATAACCCAATTGCATTGAATAAATACCGGTACATACATACATATTCTTGTAGGAATCGCGAGGATGGCATTTTATCGGGTAAAACCGTCTGCTCGTTACTGGACACGAAAGCTTCGGTATGCTGTGATTAATACGTCACATTCTGCCATTAAACAGGACGAAAACAGATTATTTTATACAATATAACTTGTTTGGAATTTGAAATAATAGAAATATAGCCTACATTTGATTAAAAATACAATTTCTATTCGGTGCAAGCTTTTATTCTGATCTGCTGTTAGCTTACCTGAATTAGGTTAACTATGTCTTGTATGCACTATTGGTAGCCCTGATTACAACATGGTAACTCAAATCGATTCATGGATGGTTGATTCATAATATCCCATGATCTCGGAGCTGTTAGTTTTGTTTTTATACAACAAAGCACGAAAGTAATTATTATTTTTATAATCCGTTACATTTTTATTCATGGAATAATCTTAATAAATCCAACTCGAGTTGACGAGTTTCATCAGTCGCGAATCTATGGATAAACTCGTCAACTCTCGTGGGATTACCTATGATAATCGTATGAAAATTATGAAACTCACTTTGTTTGTTTCATAAACATACTCTTTGTTAATAAATGCCACTTTAGGCTCGTTGGATAATGTCCTATTTTCTACTTGTGAATTTAAGTATAATATATTTCGACCGGTAAGACCTGAGCCAAACAAACGGCTGCGTAGTAGTCTACGATGACGTAATCTAGACCTGCCTGACCTTCAGAGCACGTGATGTTCTTTGCTAGTTCATACTGTACAGACCGTGTAAAAACATCTTAGTTAGCCTCACAGCATTCAGTAGTGCAGACGCAACAGCGATATTCTGTGAATTGCATACCATTACGTAAATAATATTTCATAACTAAAAAAATACTTTATTCACTTTTTTTTTCAATACAGGGTGTCTCAAAAAATGTACCAACACTTTGAATGAGTATAAAAACATTATTTATGAACAAAGAGACAAGTTTAAAGGCTTGAATTACAGAAGAAACATGTAATTAAAGAATCATGTTCGCAAATGTTCAAATTGATGACCGACATTGTCCAGACAAAGCTGATAACGCAAACGTCACAACACAGTTCATTTGGAATTTCGCGACATTGTCTTTCAATTTTTAATTTCAATGCATCAATTGTTCTTGGTTTTGTGCGATAAACTCTGTCCTTGAGGTATCCCCATAAAAAGAAGTTCATTGGCGTGGGGTCTGGGGAACTCGCAGGGTATTCAATGCTACCCCTTCGTCCAATCCGTGTGTTTGGATAAGCTGCATGGAGGTGAGGTCTTACGTCTCGATGGTAGTGTAATCTGTAATCTGTACATCTGTAATTCAAGCCTTTAAACTTGTCTCTATGTTGATAAATAATGTTCTTATCTTCATTCAAAGTGTTAGTACATTTTTTGAAACACCCTGTAGTTACGGGCTATTATGAGCCGCTTAGTTTGGAATGAATAGTACAGTGTATGCATTCTCTTCTGCCCTTACTCCATTGCTATCGGCGAACGATAAGCTATCTGCGCGTGTTTGTCTCAGATCTTACCGATCGAGTTATGCTTTCTTACCCAAAGTCAGTACCGTTGCACACTGAAGAAGATCCAGGAATAAAACCACGGCTCTAAACATAGCATTTATTATGGTCCAAGACTCTATAACTCTATAATTAGGTCACATCCAGAAATAGTACATATGAACAACAAAAAATTCAATAAGTTTATCAAAAATCTTATTTCATAGTTCAAAAGTTACTTCACTCTGTACTTAGTAGACAATTAAGGAACGATTTTATTTGTAATAACTCAGGTTTCAATTTTTGTTCTTACTAATTTTCCTTTTTTCTTTTTACTATTCTGTTCTTTCTTTTTTATTATTATTTTTAGGTATTGATTTAATATTATATTTTCTTTATGTATTTGTAATTTGTATTTTGTAATGTAAATGGCTGAACTGTGCCCGAGCACGAGCGCATTCTCATTCGGGTGGTCTTGTTTTGTTTTGTATAAATATTTTGTATAAATATAAATAAATTAAATTATACACATTTATTTATTTCATAAAACTCTACAGGTGTGACATATACGACAATTATGTCAACTCTGACAAATTTGTCAATATGTTATGACAATTGTATTTTTCATAAATATTACAACTTTTCCTTACATTACAGGCAAATTAATGTAAATTCTCAAGACTAAAAGAAACCTTTTCATAAACACGACAATTTTATGTCCCCTAAAGATTACATTAGTACACTGTAGACGGCTCTCATATACGCGTGCGATAATCGATCTCAACATCGAGTGTGATAACTAAGCAATCGATTATTACTATCGAAAATAATTGATTTATATTTCTCTTTTAATGCAAAGTCACTGAAATTGAAAGTTAGGTTAATCTGTTGCCTAAAAACCCTGCGTGGTCTCATGTCTATTTTTTCATCACTTCCACTGCTACCAATATCACTACTACTAGGCTACTAGTTTTCATTATTAACAAGACAATTTAGCAAGTTTATTAACAAGAAAGTTTAAATCACAAAAAACTGTTTGCCAAGTTATGCCACACATTTACATAAGCTACTGACTTGGCCTACATATGAAAGATTACCTGTCACTTCTGTAATGACAATTCTACATTTTTTGTAAATTTGTAAATATGTCAACAGAAATTAATGTTTTATAAATGGTAGGTAATGTAAGATTTGACGTATTTGTCAGACTTTTACCTGTAAAACTCAAAAGTTTCGAGAAGCTTGTAAAATTGTCATACAAATCTACAAAATTGTCATGACATTTATGTAAAGTTGTCAGGTTTTATGAAAAAGGCAATTGTCAAAATGTAAACTTGTAAAACAATTTATGATACCTGTCACCTGTAAAATTGTAACTTTTATGAAATAGGGCCCAGGCTGTGGCGTATGAGGAAGGATTTCGTGTTGAGTACACAATTCCTTGCATTCAACAAAAAATCGCGTTGGTCACCCCTGATCTATTCCTCCAAGTTTCGTCACGCCACGGTTACCTTGCTTGCTTCTGTAGGGGTCGCCAACCTCAAGTCCTTCAAGTTTTCCTTCCAACCTGTTTCACATCCGAATTTTTTGTCATTAGCGAACGTTCACATTTTGGCAAGTCGCAGTATAAAATAATGAACCCAACAAGAATATTATTATCTCTACTGACTTAAACAAAACATGCCAGAGCCAGTCTCACTCGCACTCATTAGTGATACAGTGTACAATGTAAAGAAATAGCCTGCATTTATATAAGATACTACCTTAAAGGGCCCGACGTCGCCCGGGCTTTGTATTTTTTAATTTGAAATTAACTTATGGAGGACTTTATGTATGTAGAACTTGAAATGAAGAAAAAGATTTACCACACTCATACTATTCCATCAGAAAATGCTAGATATAGCTTTTTATGGCTCATAGAGGATGTCGAATGCTGCATCCCGTTGCTTCTACACATCATGCCTGGGAGGGGTTGAAATAAGAAGAAACATAAATTAAATAAGATTGTATTGACTTGACGGAAAATTTTATTTCTCATTCTCATGTTATCATACAATTCGTTTCGGGGCTGAAATAAAAGGGAAATGCAGTATCATTTTCATACTTTCCTCCCCTAAAACCCGGGACATAATATACTGCGAGCATAGGACTCAAAATGTTCCATCCCATGCTCTGGGCCTATGATAAACATCCCTATTTCTCAACTAATACAAAGCCTACAGGTATGGATAACTTATCAGCGGAAAGGATTATTTACAGACTTCTGATATAGCATACTCACACACTTAAGTTATCCCTGCAATACGACCTCTTATTCTACATCAAAATGTGAAGTGAGAAAATATTTCTTATGTCAAGGGTAGAGAAAGTTATGTGACTGCATCACACTATGCTTTATTTTCGTGGATTTCATTTTTTAGTAATTATTTTCCCCAATATATTACATCGATGGAATCATAATTCGTTAAAGTTAAGTATTATATAGTCGCCAAGGCCCTATGTCATCACAGTAAACAATTCACTGTTGTCATGTGAACTGAACAGCACTTCATTTTTTTTTCAGTATAATATTCTCAGAAATTGTATAATTTTCAAGGGAAGGAGTATTTTGTTTGAATTTTAATGTTGACCGCGTTACTTCCCGGGTTTAACTGGGTATGTGTGCAAAATTTCGTGTAAATTGGTAAAGAAATGTAGATTTGTATAAGGAACAAACATACATACCCACAAACACACATTCGACTTTATATATTAGATAGCTTAACGGGCCCGCCTAGGTTTTTTATTTTGTAATTCAAAATTAACTTATGAAGGACTTCCGATTTTCTAATTGTAGGTCCTTAGGGTATTAAAAATCTGAAATGAAGAAGGACTTATCACTAGACTTCGGATTTTAGGTAAAAACCTATTTTAATCCTTAAGTGGTATATGGACGAAAACTTGTATATGCATGTTTCATAAGTGACTATGCCTAAAACTGATACTTTTATAGGACCTAAAACAGCCTATTTTTACGTTAGAGCCTAATGTTGCCTTTTTGCTTGTTTTTCCTCTAAAGTTCAAAATAAGTTACTTCTTGTTAGAAATTCTAGCATTTATTTTCAGTTCGTACTAAATTTTTAGCTCGGAATGTGCAGTACATGACACATTTGTGACGTGGTTAAATAGTAAGAAATGTTTCGTCTTCAGTAGAAAAATTCCTTGGAATTCCCAAGAAAATGTAGTGTTTTTCTCCCGACTCCCACATCCAGTTAAAAAAAACTCTGAATCACTAAGGGATACAAGGGGTTGAATATGCTAGCGTGCATAGCTTCTGGGCACAGGGATTAGTTTTTCACTGTTATGGTAGTAATACAGGCCCTAGTAATAGGTTTATAATTCTGTGTACCACAGGCCTATATCTGTGTTTTATCATGATTGTTGATTATTGGTGACTTCAATAATTCTGCATTGGAATTGAGATATTTCAGAAAATTGGCAATTTAACAATTATAAGAGACTATTTTACGATTTTTAGAACCTATTTTCCAATTTTTAGAGCCTATTTTAGGTACCTAAAACAGCATTTTTAGCGACCTAAAAGTCCGAAGTCTACTTATCACACTCAAACTATTCTCTCAGAAAACGCTTGATATAGCTTTTTATTATTCATAGAGGATGTAGAATTGTGCATCCCATCGCTTGTACACACCAAGTCTGGTAGGGGTTCAAATAAGAAGAAACAGAAATTCCGGTAACATAAAATTGTATTGTCTTTGCGGAATATTTTATTTCTCATTCTCATGTTACCATAGAACTGTTTCGGGGATGAAATTAAAAAGAAATTCAATAACGCTTTCATACTTCCCTCTCCAAAAACCTGGGATATATAATAATATACATATTACCATACCTCGCATGGTATTCTCTATCCCAGGGTAGAGAAAGTTATGTGACTGCATCACATTGTGCACTATTTTCATGGATTTCATTCTTCAATGTTTATTTATGACATGAATTATATTGATAGCTTCTCTAATTTGTCAAAGTCCCGTTTCATTTATTTCCAAAGCTACCTGTGACCATTGCCAGCAATACACTGTTGTCCTGGAATATGATTTGGATTTGTAATTCTGTGTAAAGAGGTATCATGTTTCCTCTAAAACATTTTATTTTTGGCATTAAAATAAAAATTTTCCAAAATCCTTTCTTAGTGAGCACTTACATTATGAAACGAAGATATTGTCAAAATTCTAAGTCTCTACGTATTATAGTTTAAGCTCTACTTTGATTATCTGTCTGTCAGTCAGTCAGTCAGTCAGTCAGTCAGGACAAAGCCTCCTATATAGAGAAAGACTGTATAACAGTCCTGCCAAAATAGTGGCTTGCGGACCACATGCAATCCATGAAAGTTGGTAGGCCTAGTTCATCAGACTTCTGTCGGACCGTATATATAGGCCTAAGTTTTAGCCGACCTTAAGCCAATTTTCCTGAATTATTTGAATTGTATACCGTTTTGTTTACTTTGTTTCCCCCTTTTCCCTTTTTTTCCTTAACACACATAAACACCCATTCCCGAGGCGGGACTCGAACCCATAGCTCCTTCACCACTTCTCCAAAGCAAAATGCCTTAGCCGAATGTCCAAAATCTGGGAGCCCTAACCTCCTGGAACTCTCTGGGCCTCCATGGCCTGTATAGGGATCACTTTACTTTTTACTTTACTTGCCGCGGCAAAGGATACCGGCACGAGTTGCTCTTGCTTCTGAAGTGCGATTTTACAACCCCGTGTCAAAGGAAGCATTTGAATTTTCTTTTTCTAAGGATTTTGTGTGCATTTTGTACATCAAGTGTCTATGTCAGGAATTAAAAGTTTTATTTGATATTTTTACAAAAATAACTTTGATGGGTAGCTACAAATTCAGTCTTGCGTGGTGAACTTTGGGCGAGGCTGAGACAACTGAAGACGGCTTCTTTTTATTTCATTATTTTTTCAGTAAAACTTCTTTAGCGGCGGTGGGAGTAAATCGGGAACTTGTGTCACACTAAAACCGTCACGAAATTACTAGCATGTTTCGGAGCGGACTGCACAGAAAACAATCAACTCAATGATTAGGAGTAATCAAAGGAACTTTTTCAGACCCAGTACGAGGACCTACAAATGGGAATAGTAACAAACAATAAAACAAATTAAAGATACAAAATTTAAAAAATCCAAGATTCCAAAATTAAAAAAATCAAAGATCCAAAATTAAAAAGTCCAAAATCCAAAATTTAAAAAATAAGAAATCCAAAATTAAAAATCCAAATATCCAAAATTTAAAAAATTTAAAAATAAAAAATTTAAAATAAAAAAATAAAAATCCCAAATTTAAAAATAAAAAAACGCAAAATTAAAAAATCCAAAATGTAAAAATCAAAAATTAAAAATCGAAAAAAACAAAATTTAAAAAATCTAAAAATCCAAAATTAAAAAAACTAAAATACAAAATTTAAAAATCCAAAAACAATAATTCAAAGAATCAAAATTTAGAAAATACAAAATTAAAAAATTCAAAGATCCAAAATTAAAAAATACAAAAATACAAAAATTAAAAAATCCAAAATTGAAGAAATCTAAAAGTCTAAAACTCCAAAATTAAAAAATCGAAAAAATAAAAATTTCAAAGATCCAAAATTTAAAAATCTAAAATAAAAAATAAAAAATTCAAAGATCCAAAATTTTAAAAATTAAAAAATTTAAATCCAATATTAAAAAATCCAAATTTCCAAAATTTTAAAAAACAAAATTAAAAATCAAAAATTTAAAATTCAATAAATAATACAATCCAAAATTTAAAAATCAAAAATTAAAAAATAAATAATAAGAAATTCAAAAATCCAAAATTAAAAAAAGTCCCAATACCAATATTAAATAGTCCAATAATGCAAAATTGAATAAATCCAATAATCAAAAATTGAAAAAATTAAAATTAAAACAAGTTTTACTTCTGTCGCGTAGTGTTCCACGCACACTTTTTTTATTGCGGCATGCTCCGTTACCATATATGCCCTGGTATTATCTAATTTACATTCTCTGTCAGTTTACTTTGCATCTTAGTATTCTGGTACAGTGGTCAAATTTTGTGCAAGTTTTCAACTTCTTTCTCTTCTCTCCGTTAGCTTAACCTTTCCCGTTGTAGGGACGTTTATGCGGCACACGCCGCCCGGACCTTACAGAACCACGACGTATCGGGAGGGGAATTATCTTTGGATCACACACACTATTTTTGACCAGATAAGGACAAATCGCTGATGTGATGAGGCTGATAATGAAAGCCAGATGATATCCGGGGACCACAAGGGCCTAAAGTTACCCGGCATTCGTCTTACGTGTGAGAAAAAAACCGAGTCGAATCCGGGCCCGCGTGAGAGGAGGGAACGCGACAGAGATGAACAACATCCGTGGTCCCACTGGTGGAAGGCAAACGGTCCAATCACTCAGGCAAGGGGACGGTCCAAATGCTGATATTAAGAGTTTATGCACTATCAGAGATACGACTGGACTTACATGCGTCAAGCAGCTCGCGGAGTCGTGATTGCAAATGTCCTTCATGTATAACTCATTCCATTTTCTATCTCTCGATATTTATCGCCGGTTAAATTATTTTCCCTTGTCCGCATATTAGCATTTAGGCATAAACTATGCAGGTCGCTTTTGATAAAGATGCGTATCTCTGTTGCTGTGTTTTTCAAGTGGTCCAGCTTGTGGTATTGCAATACAACTTGGGTACAATAGGGTCTAAAAAATCCCTTTAGGCAGGCCTACAGGCTGAGGTAGATTTCAAAGTGCTTTTGGTTTAATTTATTATCGCTGCGCAAACCCGCAGTAATAAGAACTGAATTCGGTAAAGAGGAAGAGCCTACAATCATTTGTTTTGACAACAAGAATAGGATATAATATTCTGGGAGGCCGTGCGCAAGATCAGCAATGAATAAAATTAGCAAAGCCGCTAAACAAGACAAAATTATGATATTATAATAATTCTTTTAAGTGTTATTCTTTTCAAACATTAAAATCTCGCGTCATATGAGAGCTATCAAGAAACTAGTTATTGATTTGTAGAGTACTCATCAAGAGCTTTTCAACGATACCCCACAAGACGTAGTTTCAAAAATTTCGAATTTCCATCCCCTCACCCCCACCCCCACTCGTACCCCCCAAAACCCCCGAATTGTTGGTGTCACTGTGAACTCCATAGGGAGTACTCTAATTTATTCAAACAAAGTTTCCCTCTATACTTCATAGGGGCCGAGATATAAATGTTTTAAAATTTCAACCCCCTCTCCCGACCACCCCCTTGGGCCAATTTTGCCCATTAACGAACTTGTCCGAACTATTGGGCCTAGAAATAACATAATAAAATTTGGTTCAAATATCTTCAAAATTACGGCCGCTATCGTGTAAAGATATATATAAATATCACACAATTTTTTTTTGAACGGGCGGTGGTTTCGTACTTAGGGGAGCATGAAACGTAAAGATATGAAAGAATTTTTCGAAAATCATGAAGTGGTATCCATTGCAATAGGTAGATTTTTCTTCGAAATCTACCTAAAAAGATGGGAAATATGTTTTTAAACGATCTTGTGTTTTGTGGAGCTTCCCGATGCATGATGTATAGTCCATTCACTGGTATTTATGAAATGCGGATGTAGATGGCAGAGCTTAAGCTGAACTTTCGTAATACAAACGAACTACGAGCGTCATTCAATAATTAGAGACAAATTATTGGTCTGGAGATACATGTAGGATTTTAAGTTGGCATCACTGGGATGAGTTCTAATCAGCTGATGGATCAATATTGCTCTGTTTATAATCTCAAAATTAAGTTTAACGATGTCGGGTCTTCTTGAAAATTCCACATTGGTTGAACGACGTTCTGTGATTCGTTTTTTGATTGCTGAAGGTGAAAAACCAGCTAATATATACTCTAGAATGAGTAAAATGTATGGTGAAAGTTGTATGAACCGTGGAAATTTTTATAATTGGGTAGAACAGTTCAAAAGTGGCCGAGAATCAGTGACTGACGAACACCGTTCTGGCCGGCCTGTTGAAGTTGCAATTTCCTCACTTGGAACTCGAATTGTTTGGTCCACTGAAGGAGGCATTACGTGGGAAGAAGTTCCAGGATAACGAGGATGTCAAGAAATTTGTGGGAAATTGGCTCCAACACCAAGACGAAGAGTTCTTTGCAGCCGGTATAAAAAAGGTAGTAACCCGTTGGGACAAGTGCGTTGATGGGAATTAAGTAAAAGTAGGAAAAGTCTTGTTTTGTAAAAGTAAACCGTTTTTTCCTCCAGGTCAGTTTGTCTCTTTAACTATTGAATTGACCCTCGTCATTTATTTTATGGAAAGAACAATACTCACTTAACTTACGAGTTTCTCTGTTCCTCACAAGTTTTCATTAATTTGATCTAAACTGTACCAGTAATTGACCGCCATTACAGAATAGCGACGCTTTAAGCTTTCATTTCAACCTCGCATAAGCATCACTTCCTATATCAGCAATAGAGGAACAAAGATGTGCGTGCTTTTAATTTGGTGTCGTGTGCTGTGGTCAAATTCTTGCGTATTCCGATGTTTAATGCCCGGTTTCTACAAACTAGTGAATTACCTATGGGTAAATTACCCATGGACAAATTAGTTCCATTTAACCTACAATGATATAATGAGCAAGGCCTTGGAGTTGTACAGTTAATTTAATTCAGAAGGCTTTGATTCTCATTGTTATTGATCCTATGAAAGGTTAAATTTTATCCAGCCATCCATGAAAGGACAAATTAACCCAAAGATTTACCCTTGGACAGATCTAGCCCGAGTTTGTAGGAACATTTTTTCTGTCATTTTCATATTTACCCAGAGGACATTTATCTAGAAACTCGCCAAAAGTGTATGTGATTGCTATCTTTAAATTATTTGTGTTTGTGTGGTGTTATTTTTGTGTAAATTCTGTCCGTTGGATAATTTACCCATAGGTAATTCGCGAGTTTATAGAAAGCGGCCATAAGTCAGTGTTATTAAAATCAAGTGGAATTTTCGTCAACACAGTTCTGCGAATTTACATTTTCGTATTGTAAAATATATTTTCAATAATAAGACCTTTATCCAGTGTTTTTTTTTTTTCTGGGGGTACGCATATCCCTTAAAGATTTTTCCAGTTCCTTATACTAGAAAATCTGGAGAAATTTGTGCCAAACATAATAACGAAAATGATTATACGCATCGTTTGCATCAAAATAGGTATTTTTCCTTCCTCTGCCCGTACCATAGGTACTATAGGTAGAGGAAGTATTGTTTTCGACCCCAAAATTCGAAGTTGAGTTTTTAGCATATATACACGTTTCAAGGCCCCCTGAATCCAAAAATACTATTTTTGGAAACATGTCTGTGTGTCAGTGTGTGTGTGTGTGTGTGTCTGTCTGTCCGTGTGGAAGTTTGTGAACAGGCTAGCTCCGAAACGGAGAATCGTATGAAAACAAAATTTCGTATTTGGGTCAGGTACCTTCTGAAGATGTGATTCGTGGATTGGCGACAAATTTCCCTTGTTTTTAAGGGTACTTTACATGAAGAAATTTTCGTTTTTCGCGATTTTCTCGAAAACGGCTCTAACGATTTTCTTTAAATTTTGCACATGGGTTGCTTATACTAAGAGCTAAAACTTTTATTTGAAACATTTTTTCGAGAAAATTCTCCTAGGGTAGTTACAAGCCACCCACTGTTCACCCACTGTTTGTAGAAAGTTTGTCTTACGTGGTGAACAACTGAATTCGCGCTCTTTCACGGCCTCTTATTCTATATAAGAATGTGAAGTGAGAAAGATGTGTTGTTGGCCATGCATAGAGTAAAGATGTATTTGAGGGAAATATTCGATAAATTTCGGAAATTATATTTTACGGCAGAAAGTTCAATAAACGTCTGCAGTCATTTGTTTTTTTTTTTAAGTTTGTTATATAGACTGCGCTTTTAGTCGCATCATTGAAAGAAGAGGTATTTATAGGATAATCAGCGTAAAATTGTGTCTTGCGATTCTGTACAAGGATATGTGAATACTGCTAACTTTTATTTGGGCAGAGGAAGTTATGTGACTTTCACATAAGATTTTTAGTGTAATGTTCATTATCTATAGAACTACCATGATTTTCGAGAGGTGGGGCTGCGATCAGGAAAACAAATGAGCGCTACAGTGATTGTGTTGCCGATGTTACAACATTGCTCAAGAGTTTGTTGATCCCTTTCCTGTTGGATTCAAATTGCATTTATTTGCACTAATTCCGCTGTACGTGACATTCTGTCTCTGGCTATTCTGCTGTTGTTTTTCATGTGTTTTATGTGGCCGTGAAAATGACTCCGCTTATAGTACCCCTTAAATTTTGTATAGACTATTCCACTCATAGGCTATGCCGGGTGTTTCATATTGACCAATAACGTTTAGCAATTCCTCGGATATAAACCAATCACGATCGTTTATCTTTTAAAATGCTTGCTGTTAATATGAGGAAGTCATTTTATCTGGTAAAATGGGCTGCTCGTTACTGGACACGTAAGCATCAGTGTGCAGTGATGAATACATCGCATATTGCCATAAAACAGCACGGAAACATATTATTTTATACAACATAACTTGTTTGAAAATCGAAATAATATAAATGTACATCGATTAAAAACACAATTTCAATTCATTGCAAGGCAGTTCGCGTACTTTATTCTGTTCTGACGTTAGCTTACCTGAATTAGGTTAACTATGTCTTATATGCACAATTGGTAGCACTGGTCACTTGGTAACTCAAATCGTGGCATTGGACACAACGAGGACATGGTAACTCGAATCGATTCATGGATGGATGATTCATAGTATGCCGTAAACTCGCAGCTGTTAGTTTTGTTTTTATATAACAAAGCACGAAAGTAATTATTATTTGTATATTCCGTTACATTTTTATTCATGGAATAGTCTTAATAAATCCAACCCTCGTGGGATTACCTATGAAATAACCATTGCGTTTATCTCGTTTAAAGAAATAGTTTTCTTGAATAACGATTGATATTGTTTGATGATAAATGATTTGTAGGACTGAAGAATGATTAAGAAATGACATGGTGCCTGCAGAAAGGGGTCCGCGAGCTCCTGCACTACTACTGCATGGTCTTACCAACGAGATGGATGTTCTATCGGTTTCAGCCACTGTAAATAATATTATGCATGCATTTAGTACAGAAGGTGTTAACTTGATAATTAGATTAGGCTACTCTCTGTGATGGATGTATGCGTTGTGGCTGCAATGCAGTGTGATATGATCGTTTGCCTGTGCGCGTCTCACGTATGAAGTCTCCATCTTCAGAACTCAGTAAGTGCTCACTATTCACTCAGTCCCTTGCTGTTGCATTTCCAATAACTTGCGTCAGCATTCCGCCATTTTCCGTGTTTGTCTTATGTGCTAACTAGCATGTGCCCGCGGCTTCGCCCGCGATAATTATTTCAAGAATTAAAAATTAAGAGCATAATAGTTAAATCATTATATTTATTAACACCTAAATCGCATGGACTACATACCACGATCAGATACCATCGACTGGTAAAAGCTACCTCAGCTTCGAGTTTCTTGGCCAAGAAAACCTCTGTATAGTGAGATTCGTCCAAATAAAACAACGTTTGACCATATTTAGGGCTTACAACATTCAAGCGATCGCGAAAGTTTTGTTTTCAAGGTTTGACAAAAATAGCCAAAGCCAACTGTAATTGATTTGACATTGAAATGTATAACTGAAAACTTATGTTTTGAAAACGCAAAAAATGCACGTTTTTTGTCAGTTTTTCACTCATAACTCACGAACGAAAACTAAAATTAAAATTCCGGCTTCGAGGTGCATTTTCCGACCCTTCAGCACACCTATGTTTAAAATTTCAGATCTCTGCGTTCAATAGATTTCGCTGGACATCGAGGAGAATTCCTTTTATTAATATAGATAATATGAATTATAATGATACCTTCTCTAATTTGTCAAACATCCATTTAATTTAATCCAAGCCCACCTGATACCACTGGTAACAATACGTTCTGTGAATTTGTTTTGATAATTCTATGTAAAAAGGGATTAAGTATTTTCAAAAACATTTAATTTTTGGCATTTAGAATCAGAATTTTTCAAAATCCTTTCTTAGTGAGCACCTACATTATGAAGCGAAGGTACTGTCAAAATTCCAAGTCTCTACCTGTTATAGTTTAGGCTGTACGTTAATTCCTGTCATTCAGTCAGTCAGGACAAAGCCTTTTATATATATGTGCTAATAACAGTGCCTCCGGATTTTATCTTAAGAAAATCTTGATCTCGAGTTATATTTCGTGTGAATATCTAGCCAATAACTAAAAAATCTGAAGAGTAATAGAAAATAAAAGCAATTCAAATATAGGCCTAAAACGTACCAAATACCTACAGTTGGCCCTACCTACAAATAATATCATGGCTTCCTTCAGTAACTGCAAGTGGATTAATTTTGCTTGTATCCTGCACCTACAACTAGGTGTGTCAGACATGCAGCCCCTAAAGTTTTAGATGAAATATATAACAGCTATGTATGGATCAAGTACGCAAAATAACGCTTTAGCGGACGAATCTAATATAGCGGCCGAGGCGTAAACCGAGGCTGAAATACTGGATGAGTCCGATAAAGTTTTTGCATACGTGGTGCATACAATATTTTTTTAGTAAAAGCTCTCTAAATTAAATTAAATGAAACAAAAATACCGTAGGCCGATATAATTAATTATAATGAAAGGTAGTCAGTCATATTCTCACGGCCCTCTGAAACGCGGAACAACAATGAACCGTACAATACGAAATGCGGTATAGATGCGTTATATGAGTCGCTGATGATGACAATAATGAATACGAACTAGTATTTATGAAAAGCCTGGGAAAATATGAATGATAATCCCGAAGAAATTTCACTCCAAGCCAAAAACATTGAACTGGAGCTGGTGCCAGCAACATCACGGCAGTAGTAGACTAGGCCTATAAGAAGGAATATATTGCAATTAAATGCTGGTGCATCAATGGTAAGCGATGATTCTCTTGTGAACGAAGCTGTCAAAAGTTGTTGGCTTATACCTGTTGTTATATGATGAAGTACGCTACCCTGTTTTGCGAAAAACCCTGGTAAAGTTGCTGAATATCATAAAGAAACATGTTAACTTAAATTTGTTGTTTTATGACCAAGTAGACTACAGGCGCTGCACTACAAACCGAAAGGTCACGGGTTCGATGCCCGATGAAGTCGTTTGAGTTTTCAACTGGCCTAATCCTTCTGGTGGTGGCTCTGGGGTCGACTCAGCCTCCAACAGATATGAGTACTTGGAGCATTCCTGGGAGTAAAGGCGGCCGGTGCGTAAGGCTGACAACCTTACCACCTTCATGCGCCGAATGTCTAAAATTGGGGAGCCTCAACCTTGTAGAACCCTCTGGGCCTCCAAGGCCTCTATAGGGAATACTTTACTTATTTTTTACTTTCTAACAGTGCAGAAAACAAGTGTCTCATAAAACACTGGTAGGCCTATGTATGCAGTGCCAGTGCAATGGTTCCTTCACCAGGAAGCGCTGCGCTCAAAACAATAAAAAAGGATTCTATTTTGAAATTCGTTAAGAAAACAATGTTATTCGTTCCAGCGACTGAATCAACATATTTTGTTTATTTTGATTAGTGATATAGGTAGTGCATTTGAGAACTTGCCATGCATTAAGAAGTTAGCTGGCTTTCTTGTCAAGTTTTAAAACGCTTTTGGCCCCTTCCAGAAGAAATTAGTTTTCTTAGTAATGAACGATTTACCGGCTATTATTATTGTTATTATTATTTCGTTAATTAATATTGAAAATAACAGAAAATACGTCTATGATGACAAAATAATTCCGACAAACATAATAAAATAGGCCTACATTATAAGATGCAAAATATTAAACAAAGTCATATTTGTTTCACAATGAACTCGGGAGAAGATACGATTAGTTTAAATTATTCCTAAAATCCCACAGACAGTATGCTTTATAGGAAGCAAATTACTAGACTTGGGATTTTAGGCTCTAAAAAACTTGGTTTTAGGCTTTTAAAACAAGTAAATAGGCCTTTAAACTAGAAAATAGGCACTTAAAATATGCTTTAAAAATGTGTAAATAGACAGAAAATAGACTTTACAATATTACAACATACATTTACACTGTAACGTGATCTTTTTATTACTGTTAGAAACATGGTATATCTATTCTTAATAGAAATAAAATCAGGTAAACTGATGTAACAGAATGCCAGTATGTTTTTGTTTAATCAGTTATGATTGCAATTATGATATGCAGAATACAAAACAAAAAAAAGTCAAATTGGCCGGTTTCGGGATTTGATTCATGAAACTCCAGAAAGTGAGGCCAAGACGTTACCATCTTAGCCACCTGGGTCAGTTTAACGGTGTAGTTTGTTAAGCGCATGCAAAGCAATAGTGTTGTCATAGCTAACTGTATTTTAATTGCCAAAGCCTTATAAGATCACAGTAAAACAATTGACTATGTTGTCATGATAACTGATTTGCTTTTTTTTGTTATATAAATTATTTCGAATATGTATATTACCATAAAATAGGCACTAAATTGAGCATTAATCCGAAACAGTTCAACCGGTTTTATCCAAAATCAATAGACGTCTTCCCATAGACATTATAAATGTGTATACCAAGTTTCATAAAAATCCGGTAAAGCGTATTTGAGTTACCGCGTCTTTAAAATAGACACTAAATTGGGTTTTACTCCGGTACCGGTCTACCGATTTGGTCCAATATCAGTAGACATCTTCCCATGTACATTGTAAATGGGTATACAAAGTTTCAGGAAAATCCAATAAAGCATATTTGAGTTATCGTGACTTCTTATATACTAACATAAAAGGCACTAAATTGGGCATTATTCCGATACTGGCCAACCGATTTAGTCGAAAATCAATAGACGGCTTCCCATGGACATTATAAATGCATATACGAAGTGTCATAAAAATCCGATAAAGCGTATTTGAGTTATTGCGCCTTTAAAATATACACTAAATTGGGTTTTACTCCGGTACCGGTCAACAGATTAGGTTCAAATTCAATAGGGTACTTTTCATGGGTGTCATAAATGCGTATACCAAGTTTCATGGAAATCCGATACAGCGTATTCGAGTTATGGCGCCTTTCTATAATCTATTAAAATAGGCACTAAATTGGGCATTACTCCGGTACCGGTGAACCGATTTGGTTCAATATCAATAGGGTTCTTCCCATGGATATTATAAATGTGTTTTCCGAGTTTCATGAAAATCCGAAAAAGCGTATTTGAGGTATGGCGCGTACAGACACACGGACGGACGGACAGACATTGTTCGTCCCCACACACAATCTCTCAAAGTAGCTGGCTCCTTGTTCTTTTGAGCAATTCCTCCCTCTCCCCGTCAATCAGTATTCCTTTGGCAATAATTGTTTGGGAAAATCAAGTTTCTGTGAAAAACCGACCCTTTGCTGTTCTGCTCTTCATCCAAGGATGTCCATGATTGTAGTATAATTTCATTTTAAATGTACAAAATAGGCATTTTAGGCACTAAAATTGGTCAAATAGGCTCTAAAAGCCCAAACAGGCATTTTAGGGCACCATAAAACTCTATAAAAGTAAGTGAATTATCATGAAACATCAACATATTTTTAAAAAATTCATGTTTTTTCATAAGGAACAAAATAGGCATTTGCCTTAAAATCCCAGATCTACAAATTACGTACAAAATCGCAGAATTAATTCTCCCGCAATTTTGCGCCAAAAGTCATTTCATTCTTTTAGATCGAAGAAACTCTGAAGTTGTTGCACTTGCTGTTTGCTATGTGATAAGACAGGAGGTGATAAAAGTGTAAAAATAGACACTTTTGATTGATTGAATTTCCACATGTTCTTGTGCTGGATTGGCCTCTCTTTCGTGAGCTAGATAGCTTCGCCATTATATTGCAAGTTGAAGTGTTACGCCTTCACCTCAATCTTAAGCTAAAGTGAAACAAGAACAGAATAACACACTTTATTGTATGAACAGAAATCTTGTGAACCTATTACATTGGGTGGAGTGAATAAAAGTCAGTAAATGTTTTTACTGTAAAATTTTAAGTAAATACTATCATTTTAGTGAATAGAACATTTCAGTAAGTACTGTTGCTTATTAGTAATCAGTACATACTAGATCAAATAGTACCTACTGCAAAATATGTGAATAATAACAAGTATTTACTTATCAATACCAGTAAATACTGTGAAATTTTCAAGTGTGGTACAGACCTTGCTTAAGATGTCAATGCCTTATCTGAAATGCTTGTTTTTACAAGAATTATGAAGCAAAAAGTGTACAGAAAGCAAATGGAGGCTCAAGAAGATGATTATCACAATTTATTTAGATTCAGAAAGGAAAATATGAAGTTGCATACTTCACATTTAATGAATGAAACAGGCAGAAGTTATAAATTTTTCATTTTTAAGTGATCCAGGCTATGAGAGTCAGAATTCATTATACGATTAAAATTTTTTTCTGTTTATTATTACCTAAGCAATTTCACAATTTTCTTTTATTTTTATTTAAGCAGCATGGCCAACCATATGTAGCATTGAGGTTATGTAGTATTGAGGTTAGCCTATATATTTTATTTTGTTTTATTTTAAACTAGCAGGTGTCTGTGACTTCGCCCATATTTATTAATATAATTGCTAGATTTTTAATAAAAGGAAAAAAAATTAAAACTTCATTCATTAAAAGTTACACCGTTTTTAAATAAATTGCATTAATTATCTAATTTTATTGTAATTGTATTGTCAGATGTAGTAAATAAATAATTAAAACTACTAAATGAACCATGTGCTGCCATGTGGGCGTACAGATTGAAAGTGAAATAATTAAAACGAACCATAGAATTATGAACCTGGAACTGCTTAAATGCAGATCATTCATAAACAATTAAAATATTAATAATTTTAAAAACATCCAGCTTTGGGGTGCATTCTATGATTAGAGTACACTATAGGGAAAGAAATTATCCCAGATTCGAGTTCCAGGCTCAACCCTTTCCCCTGCACAGTGAGTTTTGTCCAAATCGAGCATTGTTTCCCATTCAGACCTACATTCATGATCTCTCTTCCGTCCACCTATGTTAAAAATTTCAGATCTTTGTGCTGTAATGTTATAAAAATAAACCAAGTAGAGCAGGCTAACAAAATCAAAGCAATCGACATCTCCATGCGTTATGTTGAAAAGATTTATTTCCGCAATGCTCTTCTTCCCCAGTTGCTATGGCAAAAAAGGAAGAGTAATTATTAATTTTACAATTGAAAAGTAGCCTATTACTATAATCTGATGCTGCAATAGTGGAAAAAATTATGTTTTCTGACAGTTTTTTTGGGGGGGGGGCTCATAATCGCGAACAAAAGCAAAAAATTAAAAATCCGGCTTTAAGGTGGATTCAGACATCCTTTAGTCCATCTATGTTAAAAATGTAAGATCTCTGCATGCCCTAGATTTGGCTGGGTATTGCACACAGACAAACAGACTGACAGAAATTCAAACACTTTCTCTTATTATATAGACTAGCATGTGCCCGCGGCTTCGCCCGCGATAATTATTTCAAAAATTAAAAATTAAGAGCATAATAGTTAAATCATTATTTTATTAACACCTAAATCACGTGAATTACATACCACGATTAGATATCGTTGCCTGGTAAAAGCTATCTCAGATTCGAGTTCCTTGGCCCAGAAAATCCGTGTATAGTGAGTTTCGTCCAAATCGAACGATGTTTAACCATATTTAGGTCTATGTTGATTATCCCTCTTCCATGTAGGTTGAAAATTTCATATGTCTACGGGCCTTGACATTCTAAACAAATGAATCGACCAGCGTGGGCTTACAACATTCAAGCGATCGCGATGCTTTTATTTCCACGGTATGACAAAAATAGCCAAAGCCAACTGCAATTGATTTGACATTGAAATGTATTACTGAAATCTGATGCTTCGACAGCGCTAAAATCACGTTTTCTGCCAGTTTTTTACTCATAACTCGCGAACGAAAGCTAAAATTAAAAATTCGGCTTCGAGGTGCATTCGCCCACCTTTCAGTCCATCTATCTTTAAATTTTCAGATCTTTGCGTTCAGTAGATTTCGATGGGCATCGTGGACAGACAGACAAACAGCATGTGCCCGCATGTGCCCGCGGCTTCCCCAGCGATAATTATTTCAAATTATAATTATTAACACCTAAATCACGTGGAGTGCATTCCACGATTAGGTAGCGTCCCCTGGTAAAAGCGACCTCAGATTCGAGTTCCTTGGCCCAGAAAACCCCTGTATAGTGAGTTTCGTTCAAATCGAACAATGTTTGACCATATTTAGGGTTGATTATCCTTCTTCCGTGTAGGTTGAAAATGTCATATGTCTGTGGGCCTTGACACTCTTAACAAATGAATCGTCTAGGATGGACTTACAAAATCAAGCGATCGCGTTGCTTTTATTTTCAAGGTAGGCTATGAGGTATGTTGACAAAAATAGCCAAAGCCATCTGTAAGTTATTTGATATTGAAATTTATTACTGAAACTGATGCTTCTAAAACGCAAAAAAAATGCACGTTTTCTGCCAGTTTTTCACTCATAACTCACGAACGGAGGCGAAAATTAAAATTCCGGCTTCGAGGTGCACATTCCGACCCTTTAGTCCGCCTACTTATAAAATTTCAGATCTCTGCGTTGAGTAGATTTCGCTGGGCATCGCGGACAGACAGAAGGACAGACGGAGGACAGACAGACAGACAGACGGAGGACAGACACTTCCTTTTATTAATATAGATATCATGGCCTACTTGAAGTAATCACGGTCCACTACATGTAGTTTGCATAGCTAAGCAGGTAGTAACTACTAATGTTCATCCAGTATTTACTTATAAGTACTAGTACAAAGTTATTCACTCAAAATTAAGTAAAAGCTGGTACTTGTAAGTAACTACTGAAAGTAATTACTACTACTAGTAGTAACTACTCAATTTTTATTCACTCCACCCATTGTCATAAGACTTGCCGCTTCATAAATCGTGTGTTCAATGTCTAGTGAGCATGGGAGATAACTTCAACTTAATCAGATTATATTAAATTGCAACCTTTTAACAACTAACCTGTATATTTAATACCTAAACAAGTACGAATAGTATTTTTTACTAGCCAATTTAAGCTGGAAGTCTTAATTGATAGTTACTAGGTCTAACATTGACCGTTTTGAACACTACTTCTCTACATAGGGAACATTCCCACATATAACTTGCAATGTAAATATAGGCTATATCTTATAACTTCTAATAAAAGCCTACATCAGATGGAACAAGTGGAAATGGATGGCCTCAAAGCTGCGGAGGACTGGTTTGGTAGAAATGGATTTGCTCTAAACGATTCAGAAACTCAGAAATACTCTTTTGGTCTTACAAGCACGATGCCCTATAACAGCAATAATGTTAAGTTAGGCCTACTTGGTTTTCATCTGGACTTTAAGCTTACTTGGATGCCCCGTGTTGAAAATATTTGTAATAAATTGGTCAGAGGTATCTTTGTTCTAAGAAGAATTACGACTTGCATTTCACTCGAGGTTTTAAGGTCTATATATTTTTCTCTTTTACAAAGTAATATCGTTTATTGAATAGATCTCTGGGGTCATTCCAGGGACACAAATTATATTTTAATTTTCCAGAAAAAGGCCCTGAGGAAAATGGCAAACGAAAGTCAGAGAGAAAGCTGTAGACATCTTTTGACTGAAATGAATATTATTACAGTTTTTAATTTATGTGTATTTTATTGTATCTTATGTCAAAAAGAATCTGAAGAGTTATACTTACATAGAAGTGCATAATTACAATACAAGACGCAGGACAGATATATATTTACCCAAGTGTCGTTTAAATAGCTCTTATAACACTTGTTTATATAATGGAATTAATTTATTCAACATACTGCCGTAGTTTACCTATCAATAGATTTAAAAATCATGTATATCCTTGGCTGATAGTTACAGCTGACTTTGTTCTTTAAGAACTGTTATTACGTACTCGTATATTGATGATGCCTCACCTGTATGGACATTGGCTAATAAAAGTTATTATTACGTTTATTATTGTTATTATTATTCATATTATTATTATTATTGCCAAAGACCACAAGTTGGGAATCGCGGTCCAAAACTATTTCCTATTACTTGACTCATTACTAGACCTGGGATTTTAAGGCAAAGGCCTATTTTGTTCCTTATGAAATAACATGAAAATTTTTAAATAGTGAATGTTTCATGACAAATCACTTACATGTATAGAGTTTTATAGTACCCTAAAATGCCTATTTGGACCTTTAGAGCCTATTTTAATATTTTAGTGCCTAAAATGCCTATTTTGTACATTTAAAATAAAATTCAACTTCACAATCATATAATGGACATCCCTCAATGAAAAGCAGAACAGCAGAGGTGGGTTTTTCACAGAAACTTGATTATTCCAAACAATTTTCGCTAAAGAAATGCTGATTGACAGGGGAGGGAGAGGATTAAGGGGGAAGGACTACTGTGTCAAGTCACCAGTGAAAGAACATCTGTTTAAGTGAATATGCTTCGTGATGCCTAATTTTGCAGTTAATTCTGTTAAGAATAGGTATACCACGTTTGTTGCAGTAAAAAAAAAGGACCATGTTACAGTTTAAGTGTTTATTAAGTGCCAGTATGGTACTTTATGAGATTGTGTGATGGACGAAAAATTGTCTGTCCGTGTCTGTCCGTCTGTCTGTCCGTGTGTCTGTACGCACCATAACTCAAATACGCTTTTTCGGATTTTCATGAAACTTGTAAAACACATTTATAATGCCCATGGGAAGAACCCTATTGATATTGAACCAAATCGGTTCACCGGTACCGGAGTAATGCCCAATTTAGTGCCTATTTTAATAGATTATGGCGCCTTTCTAATAGAAAGGCGCCATCACTCAAATACGCTGTATCGGATTTCCATGAAACTTGGTATACCCATTTATGACGTCCATAAGAAGTACCTTATTGAATTTGAACCTAATCTGTTGACCGGTACCGGAGTAAAACCCAATTTAGTGTATATTTTAAAGACGCGGTAACTCAAATACGCTTTACCGGATTTTTATGAAACTTGGTATACACATTTACAATGTCCATGGGAAGACGTCTATTCATAATGGATAAAATCGGTTGATCTGTTTCGGAGTAATGCTCAATTTAGTGCCTATTTTATGGCAATATACGTATTCGAAAGAATTTATTAAAAAAATGAAAATCAGTTATCTTGGCAACATAGCCTATTGTTTTACTGTGATCTTATAAGGCCTTGGAAATTAAAATACAGGTAGCTATGACAAAAAACACTATTGTTTTACATGCGCTTATCCAACTACTGTAGACCGTTAAAATGACCCAGGTGGCCGAGATGGTAGACCTTTCTTCTTCCGTAAGCCCTGCTTAATGAATAAATCTGGAGCTTAACTTGGAAATCAATTTAAAAAAAAAAAAAACATATTCTGCATATCATAATTGCAGTCATAACTGATTAAACAAAAACATACTGGCACTTTTTTACATCAGTTTACCTGATTTTATTATTATTATTATTATTATTATTATTATTATTATTATTATTATTATTATTATTATTATTATTATTATTCATATTATTATTATTATTATTGCCAAAGACCACAAGTTGGGAATCGCGGTCCAAAACTATTTCCTATTACTTGACTCATTACTAGACCTGGGATTTTAAGGCAAAGGCCTATTTTGTTCCTTATGAAATAACATGAAAATTTTTAAATAGTGAATGTTTCATGACAAATCACTTACATGTATAGAGTTTTATAGTGCCCTAAAATGCCTGTTTGGACCTTTAGAGCCTATTTTACTATTTTAGTGCCTAAAATGCCTATTTTGTGCATTTAAAATAAAATTCAACTTCACAATCATATAATGGACATCCCTCAATGAAAAGCAGAACAGCAGAGGTGGGTTTTTCACAGAAACTTGATTATTCCAAACAATTTTCGCTAAAGAAATGCTGATTGACAGGGGAGGGAGAGGATTAAGGGGGAAGGACTACTGTGTCAAGTCACCAGTGAAAGAACATCTGTTTAAGTGAATATGCTTCGTGATGCCTAATTTTGCAGTTAATTCTGTTAAGAATAGGTATACCACGTTTGTTGCAGTAAAAAAAAAGGACCATGTTACAGTTTAAGTGTTTATTAAGTGCCAGTATGGTACTTTATGAGATTGTGTGATGGACGAAAAATTGTCTGTCCGTGTCTGTCCGTCTGTCTGTCCGTGTGTCTGTACGCACCATAACTCAAATACGCTTTTTCGGATTTTCATGAAACTTGTAAAACACATTTATAATGCCCATGGGAAGAACCCTATTGATATTGAACCAAATCGGTTCACCGGTACCGGAGTAATGCCCAATTTAGTGCCTATTTTAATAGATTATGGCGCCTTTCTAATAGAAAGGCGCCATCACTCAAATACGCTGTATCGGATTTCCATGAAACTTGGTATACCCATTTATGACGTCCATAAGAAGTACCTTATTGAATTTGAACCTAATCTGTTGACCGGTACCGGAGTAAAACCCAATTTAGTGTATATTTTAAAGACGCGGTAACTCAAATACGCTTTACCGGATTTTTATGAAACTTGGTATACACATTTATAATGTCCATGGGAAGACGTCTATTCATAATGGATAAAATCGGTTGACCTGTTTCGGAGTAATGCTCAATTTAGTGTCTATTTTATGGTAATATACGTATTCGAAAGAATTTATAAAAAAAAAATGAAAATCAGTTATCTTGACAACATAGCCTATTGTTTTACTGTGATCGTATAAGGCCTTGGAAATTAAAATACAGGTAGCTATGAAAAAAAAAATTGATTTACATGCGCTTATCCAACTAGACCGTTAAAATGACCCAGGTGGCCGAGATGGTAGACCTTTCTTCTTCCGTAAGCCCTGCTTAATGAATAAATCTGGAGCTTAACTTGGAAATCAATTTTAAAAAAACACACATTCTGCATATCATAATTGCAGTCATAACTGATTAAAAAAGACATACTGGCACTTTGTTACATCAGTTTACCTGATTTTATTGTAATATTTTAAAGTCCATTTTCTATGTATTGACGCATTTTTAAAGTATATTTTAAGTGCCTATTTTCTCTTTTAAAAGCCTATTTACTTGTTTTAAACACCTATTTTAGGTGCCTAAAACTAATTTTTTATAGCCTAAAATCCCAGGTCTACTCATTACCGTATGACAGATGGCGATATAGACTGTGAGAATGTGTTGAATGATAGCATGTGCGTTGTTCACATCTCAGCAAGGTTTTGTTTACATTTCGGGGCACGAAGAGCGGCGTCACTGGCTTAAATAACTTATGAAAAATTGTTTTTCTATAATGCTTTCCATAAAGGGACTCTGGCAACTTCGGCTGACCACGAGAGTCCAGAATACAAAACACAGTGTTGCAACATTTATTGGGGGCGCTTACTCAGAATAGGAAAATCACAGTCAAGTTTAATATAATTTAATATTGGAAATCCTATTTTAAAAAAAAATTAATTGATAAACATTCCTTCGAATTTCATTTCCAGTGAAGAACTCATGTGCTGTATTTTCCTCCAATTCTAAATTTATAGCGTCTTCTTTGTGGAAATTAGTGGATGTACATCATCCATTCGCTATTGACCTACTGTAAACCTAATTTTAATGTAGAATTTAAGTCTACGAACAGAAGAATGATCGCTAAGCAGTAGAGTGGCGTAACGGAGACAACACGAACACATTTCTCATTAACATCTACTGGTCAGATAGCGCGGAAAAAATGTACAAATTTAAATTTAATAATACATAATTGTAATTTTGATGTGAATTGTAAATGCTTACCACTGAAAGAAACAGCCGTTGTGAAATATTTGGGTATTTTTATTGATAAACACCTTAAATGGTCTCACCATGTTAACTACATCTGTAATAGACTACGCCGAACAATTCATAAATTTGTCATTTTACGCCACTGTATGCCCATTACTGTTTTACGTTCCGTTTATCTAGCACTTTTCCAGTCCATTATTCAATATGGCATTCTCGTCTGGGGAGGATTAGCGAAAACTACCCTTAAGCCCCTCTGCCTTTTACAAAAAAGAATAATAAAAATCTGTCTAAGAAAACACATTGTTTCCCAACTAGCCTAATATTTTCGGAATTTAATGTTTTAAGTTTGGACCAAATTTACAAATTTTCTATATTAAAATATTTTCACAAACATCGTATAAAATACTCTTCCAGTGATCATATCTACAAAACTAGACGAAATACTAATTTACTCCTATTATAACCCAAATGTCTCACATCGGCAGGATTAAAGCATAGCATTAATTTTGAACCGCGCTTCTATAACTCAATTATCAGAAAAAATCCTGATCTCTCAGCATACTCCACTGTTAAATTTAATAGATATGTAAAGAATTTTTTGTAATTTTTTAGCTTTTAAGTAATTTTTGTTTCACTCCTTTTATGTATTTATGTTTTTATGTTTAATGTTTTTGTTTTACTTTCTTTTTTAGTTAAGCACATTATACACTCTATTTCTTTGTCTCTCCTCTTTCTTCACTTTGATATTTTTGAAACGGCACCCGAGCACGAGCAGTCTTGCTCATTCGGGTGTATTACTAAATGTAATACCTCTTGTAATATCTCTTGTAATAAATAAATAATAATAATAATAATAATAATAACATAGGACGAGACACACCATGTATACGCGAATTTTTTAAGTAAAACTTCTTTTCTCGCGGTAGGGGGTAAATCGGAAACTTGTGTCACGCTGAAACCGTCACGAAATAGTGTCACACTCAAAATTGACCAGACTGTTTCGAAGCGGACTGCACAGAAAACAATCAACTCAATGATTAGGAGTAATCAAAGGAAATTTTTCAGACATTACTTCCTCAATGGCAATAGACAATTCCTAAGCAATCTAAAGGTATATTATCTATTTTATGGAACCCGGAGGTTCATTACCGCGCAAATCCAAAATTAAAAAATACAAATTTCCAAAATTGATTTTATCCAAATGTTTTCCTTCTTCCGTTCGATGTAATTATATGTATTCCTCTATTTCACTCTCAACATTGCCAAAATTAAAAATCCAAATATCCAAAATTTAAAAAATAAAAAAATAAAAAATCCAAAATTAAAAAATCAAAAAATTCAAAACTTAACAAATAAAAAATCTAAAATTAAAAAATCCAAAAATCAAAATTTAAAAAATTAAAAATACAAAATTAAAAAATACAAATTTCAAAAAATTAAAAATTATAACATCCAAAAATCCAAAATTTAATAAATAATAAAATCAAAAATTTAATAATAAAAAAATCAAGAATTTTAAAATCAAAAAATAAACAATTCAGAGATCGAAAATTTAAAAAAATCCAAAAATAAAAATTCAAAGATCCAAAATTAAAAAGTCCAAAATCCAAAATTTAAAAAGTAAAAAAAGCCAATATTAAAAAGTCCAATAATGCAAAATTGAAAAAATAAAAAAAATATAAAAAAAAAACTTTTACTTCTGTCGCGTGGCGTTCCACGCACTTTTTTTTTTTCTTTTCTTTTACTGATTTGCATGTTTTTATGTTTTCCGTCACTATGACAACCTACTTACATGATACTCTTTTTCCTATTTCTTTTTGGGCCCCCTAAGACCTCGTCCCCCCCCCGCATCGCTGGGTCTGCGGGGCCTTCAGTTAAACCACTTATACTGGTATTGCAAGAACTAGTCTCTTGAACTTAACAAGTTTTGGTAGCAAGTCACGAAGAAAAGCTTCTTTCCAAAGGAAATAAAAACAGTGTGAAAATCTGTAATGTGGTGCATTTACTCACATGTTCCTATGCAATTTGTAGTCTCCCCTAGTTCAAGTTACATGGGTTTCTCCCAGTTCCTTACCACCGTCATGGAAATCTCAATCTTAACAAGAAAATCTGAAATAAAACCATTCAAACTGTTCACAATGTTGCCAACAACTTCGTAAAACATTTTACTGTATATTAATAATAGCCTATAGGGATGCTCAAAGTGGAAATATAGAATAGAAAACACGAGGAAAAGTAACTAGCCTCTACCACAGGGCTATACAAATTGTTATGTAGTATCGCTAATAGTCTTTCAAGATCATAGAGTAGATTTCATATAGACCTACCGTGCAGTGAGGGAAGTGAGGCGGTATGCGCCGGTATGGAATACCGTCACTGGTTTTAAAGGTTTAATTGCATACCGTCACTGGTTTCAATGGTGAAATAGCACACAGTCACTGAAAATCAATGGCTATTTAATACAAACTGTTAATGTTCCTTTGAGTCGTAATATAATAATTAATTTTCATGATTATTCACCAACTCGTACCCTTTCATCGGTAGCCATTGTCACTATAACTTGTGATGGTCTTCGTTGCCATCTTAATGACTGCACCACTAGATTCTATGTTTTAAAAATATTTCTTGGTAACAAAATGTTGTGACTTTTATATTGTTTAAATAGATCTTAAATACATTTAAAATACCTTTATTGAAGTAAATAAACTAAACTCAATGGCTCTACATTTCTGGCCGTGGTAGGCTCATATACCATAGATGGCAGGATTGGGGGCATGTGGTCAGCATGCCGACACCCACTGCTGTTATTGATGGTTTCCGTGATTGAAATAAATAAATAAAGGCCTGTCAATCGACAGTACATGAAGTTCTAGTCTTGTGTTGTTCTCCTACTTGGCAGGGTTGGTTACTCATGATGGAAGTTAATTAAAAACATCAACTGGATATAACATATCCTGCTTACCACATAATTATTATATTGTAAAGGAGGGAGTGTGCTTTTTTAAATTGAGGTATGTTAGGGAAAAATTTTGTGGTAGCATACCGCCTCTGGATTTTTCTCACTTCCTTCACTGGCACCTACGTCCTTATTTCAGAAATTCATTCTAAGGAGGAAATATTTCGTTAATTTATATGAAGTTCCTCTATCGCCGAAAAGAAGCCATTTACTGTAAGAAAATATTAATAGAAACTGTGTTGCAAAAAGCAGGGATATATATATATATATATACGAGGGTCATTTCAGAAGTCATGACAACTATTTTATATATTCCGAATAACAGCATATGCGGGGGTTATTGCACTATATGCATTTTGAAAACATGGTGTACACAGTACGGGATGCGACCACCAGATGACGTCTGAGTGCATTGGGGACAACACATGTAAACGTTAATATCCTAGAGAATGTGTTCCGAAATGGATGTCACTAAAGTTGAACAGCGAGCATATGTCAAAATTGCATTTCTGTGTGGCAGGAAAGCTCGTGAGTGTCATGCCGAGCTACGAGAAGCATTGGGTGAAAGGGCGTTGCCCTATCAAACTGTTGCACGTTGGGTGGAGGCCTTCAAACGCTGATGGTATTCAGCGCCTTCCTCATCGTTGGCAAAGATGTGTGGACGCCTTGGGGGATTATTTTGAAGGTTGTTAGCTCGTAAGAGTACGAGAATTACGTGTACTGTTTTGTGCATATGTAATACGAATAAAACAATGATCTCTATTTACGCATCTTCCAAAGCCCCTTACCCATAGCTCCTTAATTATGGCCTGGTTCTAAAAGGGCCAATGTCAATTTCTTGCAAAAATGAGATCTATGCATTATTGAGCTCGGCTAGTCTTTATCTTTCGTATAATGAAAGTGCCAATGTATGTTGCTATTAATAGACATAATACAGAAACCTTAAGGGCCAATGTCGGAAGTTCTCAGCAAAAAATGTTATCTGTGGCTTGGTTCTAAAAGGACCAATGTCATAAAACTTGCTTTTTGCTTTTGCTTTAAAACTGACTTTGAAGCCTTTGTAGAAGTAATATTTTTTGCTGAGAACTTCCGACATTGGCCTCTAAGGTGACTGTATTATGTCTATTAATAGCAACATATATTGGCACTTTTATTATACGAAAGATAAAGACTAACCGAGCTCAATAATGCATAATCTCATTTTTGCAAGAAATTGACATTGGCCCTTTTAGAACCAAGCTACAGTTATATCCGGATCTCAATTTAGTACCAGCATTGCGAAGAACATTCCAACGACTTTCAATCGTGAGGTCATAACTGTGAAGGTTTAAATCCATTCTTATCACCAAAAGAAGAATATTTCAAAATGTCCTTAACTTTTGCAACGTGTTATTGAAGTGCCTACTTAGGGCCCTTCTTGTAACACGCTGCAGGCCCTGCCCGTGTTTAGTGATATGTATTACGATATCTTATCGGAGGTCTCAAAGCCAATCTGATATATGAGATGGTACTTGATGTTTCGGTTTCATTATAACTAGACCTGGGATTTTAAGGCAAATGCCTATTTTGTTCCTTACCAAATAACATGAAAATTTCTAAATATGTTGACATTTCATGATAAATCACGAATATTTATAGAGTTTTGTAGTGCCCTAAAATGCCTATTTGGACCTTTGGAGCCTATTTTTACTATTTTAGTGCCTAATATGCCTATTTTGCACATTTAAAATAAAATTCAACTTCTGTAACTTTTATAATCATTTAGTGGACATCCCTGAATGAAGAGCAGCACAGCAGAGGGTGGTTTTTTCACAGAAACTTGATTTTCCCAAACAATTGTTGCCAAAGGAATGCAGAAACGGGGAGGATTCGGTCAAAACAAGTACGGTAGCAGGTATATGTAATAAGAAGGGACACGCTGTGTCAATTTTTCATATGATCGAAAACTGTTTTTGATAAATGTATTTTTAGTCTTAATTTTGCAATTATTTCTGTTGAGAATAGGTGTACCACGCTTTTTACAGTAAAAAAAGATCACGTTACAGCTGAAGAGCATATTGTAGTATTTTAAAGTCTATTTTTCTGTCTATTTCCACATGTTTAAAACATATCTTAAGTGCCTATTTTCTCTTTTAAAATACTATTTACTTGTTTTAAAAGCTTATTTTAGGTGCCTAAAACTAATTTTTTTAAAGCCTAAAATCCCAGGTCTAATTATAACAGATTCTGAAGGAGCAGTGGCGTAATTACGGGGTGGCAAGGAGTGGCAGTTGCCACCCCAGAATTCCCAAACTCCTCTTTTTGCCGCCTCAAAAATCGGCAGTAAAAATATCGGCTCAAACAAGTGAAACATTACAGTTTATAAACGTGGCACAATCTTGATTCTTTATCAAACTTAACATTTATGCTGGTATGCTATGTAAAAAAGTTTTAAAAATCATAAATCAACTACATCATTTTAACGCCAAATTTTAAAAACATTCCATACCCCCCAGGCTCCCTGCAGACCTTGCCACCCCAGTTAAAAAGCTGAAATTACGCCCATGTGAAGGAGGTTTTGCGATATGGACCTACAGTAGTTCGAGAAGAGGGAATTGTTGGTTAGGGTAAACGCACCGGTTGTGGGTCATAAAGAAATGTTAATATTCTTTTTGCACTCCTTAGCTAGTAAGTGGTACTTACGAACTTTGTTTACATGGATCGTAAGTTGACATTCCCACACAGTCTTGTTGCTAAGGCCGGTTGCGATGAGGTTAAAACACTTACGGTCCAAGCTCTACGTCATAATTCATTACGATACACTTCATAATACAAGCCTTTATGGCCACGGCCCCCAGGACAAATATTCGGTTCCCATAACAACAAACACATGCGAATCACTTTCTGAAATAAACATCTATTTTCAAGAATGTATTTACATAATATTTTCAGGTAATATCACAATTAATATAATTAAATTGATATAAATAATCATCGTGCAAAAAATAGCATGCAACACACGGGCCGTAAAGGCATTTACGGGTCTCGAAAACTTAAAAACCCTCGGCTGCGCCTCGGGTTTTCAATCTGTTTCCTCGACCCGTAAACGTGCCTTACGGCACTTGTATCGCAATATACTATTTCCTAAAGACCTTATAAGGACCATTCGCCTATTTTTCTAAGAATAGCAGAAGTATTTTAAAATTTATGTAATCTGGCAGGGCTACGACTATTTGGCCTTCTCTTCCGCTCTACCAATCGAAACAATTACAATTATATGATACATAAGTAACATTGAAATACCTATTTGATCTTTGTGAAGTTTATTTCTAACGTTTATATTGTTACAAGATTGTTGTCTAACAACTTTGTAAAAAAAACATAGGCACATGACAAGCTAGGTAGTTGACATTCTGTACACATGCAATGAATAATAATAATAATAATAATAATAATAATAATAATAATAATGATAACAATAATCATAAAATTATAACAAAAATGCAATTCTGCTGTAAATACAGATAAGAGATATGCAGTAAATAACAGACAATTTTTAAGAAAGTAAGGGCTGAAGCCCCCCACTTGGATGACCTAGAAGTAGATGGGAGGACAATATTAGGATAGATTTAAGAGAAGTAGGGTTTGAGAGGGATGGTTGGATGGAGGACGAATTGACAATTCAAGCATATGTAATGGAGATCGCGCATATAAGATTCATAACTACATAACGTAGACTAAATTACAGACACATAAGTAGTAGTTAAACTTATTTTTGAAGATTCGTTATACGAATCATCATAAAGGGCTAAAACTGAAAGAGAAAGTAAATTATTATAATGGCATGCATTTTAAGTAACATTTAAGTTATTTCGGTTTTTGTTGTTGGAATTGTTAAAATTATAAAATATAGACCATTATAAAATAATATTACTAATTTCGGGTCAATTTGAAAACATATAACTACAGTACTGTAATGTGTATAAAACACACAGACTAAGTAGGTCTACTGCGATAAACCGATTTTATGTAACAAATACCGACGAGTCTGTCTTTGCGATAAGGTGTTAATTTAATGTAGATCTCACCTTTGTTTATTTATTTTATTTAATATAACTTATCATTATTGTAATCAGTTTCCATTGTGTTTAATGTAATGCAATTCGATCATTAGGCCTATAATAATAATAATAATAATAATAATTATTATTATTATTATTATTATTATTATTATACTTTTTAGGTGGGAAAATAATAAATCGGAGTTACCAACAATGCCATCGCTAATATTTTACAATTTTATATGTAGTTACTATGTTGGCGCTCCTGAAAATATCGGTTTTGCCAACGAATGGTTTTTAAATTAATCAGTCATCATGAATCCATCGAGAAAAAATTGTGAAATCCAGCCTTCCAGTCGGTGGAACCCATCGTTCATCAGTCCGATGAATTTAGAAACTCGTCTATAATGGCGGTGATTCATCTGATCCATCGGACGTTCAAGTACGATGGAACCGATGCCAGTCGATGGAAACCAGCGCAAACTCATCAGAACTCAAAGAACGCTTTGATGGATAGCCGATGGATTCCATCAATTAAATTAAAAACGCTCTGATGAAAGCTCGATGCCATCGGATGGATCCTTTGATGAATTTAGAAACTCTCCTGTTAGCACAGAATAGGGTTGAATGGCGGGCTCAGGTAAGCGCGCCAAGGAACCTTCGAGTTCCATAAAAATAGATAGTGTTCGTTTAGCTTGCTAAGGGCCTGTATTACCACCTGCCGACAAATCCTCCAGATACGTGACTTCCAGATAGCTTAACTGAAAGATGCCGTGTAATACTACCGCTGAACTGCTACCGACAAGAACGCAGTAAAAATTTGTAAAATGGTCCTTACCTCGCTGAGCAGAGAGGTGTGTTTGTTGTAGTTCGGTAGTCCTCCGCTAGGTGCGGCAGCACGGTTTGTATTTGTACAATTAAATTACATAACATATCGTTTTAAGTGCATTAATCTATTTGTTCAATTCTATTTCATTCATATGTGAGCATAAAATGAAAATTTTATGTAAATTAAATCTTCCGGCGTCAGTTCTAAAATTCAGGTGACAAAAAAACTTCGGCGCACTGCCATCTTGTTTCAACCAAGATTCCTAACTAGCAGTTGGAAGCTTGTCAGCCACTCCATCCTCCTGCTAGCTTATCTGGAAGATTTTGTCAGGAGATCACAATACGCAATTCTTGGCCAACTTCCAGATAGGTTTTCTATCTGGCAGATAAATATGATATCAGCAGGTCGTCGTACAGGCCCTTAGGAATTAGCTATTGCCATTGAGTGAGTAAGGACTGAAGCCCCAACACGGAACTACCGTGTCCGCTTTCAATTCATAATTTCCAACTGCTTTAAATCTAGCCTTTCACAGAAGGCGTAGAACGAAGAATTTTTTCAGGAACAATGGGATCTTTTGATTCACCAGGTTTTCTTCATTTTTGTTTCAGGAATAGCCTACTTGAGTATGCTAGTTTCCGTTTCTCCTTTGTCCATTGAAGAGCAAACACAGTTAATCACTAACTTACATATTTTTCTTTGTTTCCAGGTCATAAATTCGAAAGTCCAGAAACGATAAGCCTGAGGCTGGAACCTGGAATATGGTGAGTTTATAAAAATAGGAAAGCATGCATTAACTTTCTCTTTGTTTCTCATTCCTTTCGTCTACTTTCGTCTTTCCTTTCCTTTCCTTTTCTTTCCTTTCCTTTCCTTTCCGTTCCTTTCTTTTCTTTTCTTTTCTTTTTTCTTTTCCTTTCCTTTCCTTTCCTTTCCCTTCCTTTCCTTTCCTTTCCTTTCCTTTTCTTTTCTTTCCTTTCCTTTCCTTTCCTTTCTTTTCTTTTCTTTCCTTTCCTTTCCTTTCCTTTCCTTTCCTTTCCTTTCCTTTCCTTTCCTTTCCTTTCCTTTCCTTTCCTTTCCTTTCCTTTCCTTTCCTTTCCTTTCCTTTCCTTTCCTTTCCTTTCCTTTTCCTTTCCTTTCCTTTCCTTTCCTTTCCTTTCCTTTCCTTTCCTTTTCCTTTCCTTTCCTTTCCTTTCCTTTCCTTTCCTTTCCTTTCCTTTCCTTTCCTTTCCTTTCCTTTCCTTTCCTTTCCTTTCCTTTTCCTTTCCTTTCCTTTCCTTTCCTTTCCTTTCCTTTCCTTTCCTTTCCTTTCCTTTCCTTTCCTTTCCTTTCCTTTCCTTTCCTTTCCTTTCCTTTCCTTTCCTTTCCTTTCCTTTCCTTTCCTTTCCTTTCCTTTCCTTTCCTTTCCTTTCCTTTCCTTTCCTTTCCTTTCCTTTCCTTTCCTTTCCTTTCCTTTCCTTTCCTTTCCTTTGTACTTCTGTAGCTAGATCGTAATAACTTTTGTCTTTACTATTTCCCTCTAATTCATGTACTTTGTCCTTGAGATAGTTTATTTTCTTTGTTCTAATGGTTCTAGAGGTTTTTCGTTTAGAATTGTTGAGACTTTCGACAGTGATTTCATTAGGATTCTGCAACCATTGTACAAGGCGCATACTGAAAGTCGTAAGCAACATTTTTACACAACCTTAATCTCTATTTGTAGTGAAACCAATTATATCATCTCAATCTACAGACCTTTCTTTCACTTTTCCACATAGTCTCAGTTTTTTTTTTTTTTTTTTTTTTTTTTTTTTTTTTTTTTTTTTGCACGCATGTTTCCATCGTTCTGCAAGTTTGAAAATACTTTTGCGATAGAATTCCGTTCCAGCTGTCTTCGTTTTCTTCTTCGATGGCGAATTCAAATGGTGCCATTCCATACTCTGTCGTTTTGTTTCAGGTTCATAATGATGGAACCAGCTTTCATCTCCAGTCATAATACTCGTCAAAAATTCATCACCTTCATTTCGAAATCTCTGTAGAAGGTTTTGGGCAATGGTTTGTCTCTGACGTTTGTGGTCCTCGGTCAATAAACGTGAGACCCAACGGGCACAAACCTTCCGATAACCTAAGCTGTGAATCATTTTATGCACCGCACTATATCCAACTGCAAGTTTTGCAGCGATTTCAGTGTCTATGTGCAGCTGGAACTGAATTCTATCGCAAGGGTATTTTCAAACTTGCAGAACGATGGGAATCATGTGAAAAAAAATCGTAGCCTATGTGGAAAAGTGAAAGAAAGGCCTGTAGATTGAGATGATACTGTATACTTGGTTTCACTTACAAGTAAAGATTAAGGTTGTGAAAAATTGTTGCTCACGACTTTCAGTATGACCCTCGTAGTTTTGCCTACTTTCTCGTATTTACTCATGCACTCAGCATCAAACACGGTTTATTTGGTTCCAGTTCAAGCGTTCCTAATCTCTCTTTTGCGAATACTTTAGTATTGTCTGAATTGATACTTTCCCAGGTTTTATCGATATTCATATAATTCCTAGCTTCTGGTTCTGCAATGTTTGCTAGAAATACATATCTATTTGAAATCTCGACCTGCTAAGCATTCTTAGGGCCTGTATTACCACCTGCCGACAATTCTTCCCGATACGTGACTTCCAGATAGCTTAACTGGAAGATGCCTTGTAATACAGTACCACCGCTGAACTGCTACCGGCAAGAACGCAGTAAAAATTTGTAAAATGGTCCTTACCTCGTTGAGCAGAGAGGTGTGTTTGTTGTAGTTCGGTAGTCCTCCGCTAGGTGCGTCAGCTCGGATTTGTATTTGTACAGTTAAATACATAAGAGCATATCGTTTTAAGTGCATTAATCGATTTGTGCAATTCTATTTCATTCATATGTGAGCCTAAAATGACATTTTTGTGTAAATTAAATCTTCCAGCATCAATTCTGATATTAGGGTGGCCAGGAGGGTTCGGAGTGCTGCCATCTTGTTTCAACCAAGATTCCCTAACTAGCAGTTGGTACTTTGTCAGCCACTCCATCCTCCTACTAGCTTATCTGGAAGTTTTCTTGCCAGACAGATTTTGTCAGGAGACCATTATACGCAATTCTTGGCCAACTTCCAGATAGGTTCTCTATCTGGTAGATAAAGATGATATCAGGTGGTCGTCATACAGGCCCTTATTGTGGTCTTTACCTAGCTTTTTCAGATTGAATTTCTCCATATCGGAAGTTTGCCTGGTTCCTTTGTTTAATAACAGTTTCTCCCAAACAACCGCAATTACTGCCTGTGCATTTAGACGTGAACACTGTAAACACAATGCGCAGTGGTATCAGTCTCACGTGACCCATACTAGCAACACAAACCCCTTCCGTCCCGCCCTATCTTTGCGGCGCATGCAAGTGTTCACGTTTAAATGAACAGGCAGTACCAGACAGTGATCCGAATCGCAGCTGCATGGGACTCCGTAGACACCTGCTGCTGAATGTGGATGAAACTTGTCCTCCGCGGATCTTTAGTAGGTCCCCGATCTTTCGGTCTTCACGCCGTTCATCGTCAGGAGTTCCCCTATACGATCCGTACTTTCTTGATATAGGCCTACGGGAGGAAGGCCGTTATACAGAATAGGGTTGAATCGCAATCAGCACATCTACAAGTTCGAATACTTTAATATTGTCTTTATTGCATTCCCAGGTTTTATCGATATCCATATCCGTAGCTTCTGGTTCTGCAATGTTTTCTAGAACTGCCTCCTTGCATCTATTAGCACATTGTAGATTTGATTATGAGTCTTTCCATCTGGCGAGGTCCATGTGTATTTATGAATATCACGATCTGTGAATTTTGTACTCTATCCAGCGTTTCTCAACCTATGGTCCGCGAATGGTGCAGATGGTCCGCAGACATAATTTTAAAAAATCATAAAGCAAGTGGAAAGTAAAGAAGTAAATTTTTTTCACATATTTCATAAAATGACCTATATTTAATACCCCAAACATTTAGAATATAGGCCTTCTTTTAAAAATGCGATGTAAAATTAGGGTTCCGTAAAATTTTTTAGGTATTTTAGAGGTCCTCGGGTTCGAAAAGGTTGAGAAACTAATATTTTTCGGTGGCAAAATTCACTAGTCTAACCACATTTTCGTTGCTTTGCAAGTAGAGACCATCGTTCGCGGTCTTGAAAATATCCTCCGTCCCTACTTTTCGCATTGAAATGCATGTGAATTGCGGGAAGCTGATAAAATGTTCGTTCTGTTTCCTCATAAAAACTGTCCTTGTCATCATCGTCCTTATCCTCTGTTGGTGCATGGACATTCATAAAGGGTTTGGATGTTTATGACATGTCATATTTTTATCCTGACCTCCATTCTCGCCGCAAACTCAAATTAAACATGAATCGCACATTTGTTATCCTAATCGGACCGTTTTTATTTTGCATACAAAGTCATATTTTGGTCATTTTCATCTTCGTGGTCATATTTCGATCATATTTGTAATTTAACGTCATATTTCAGGTATAAATTCGGCAAAAGAGCACAATATGCACTAATTGCACTAAATTGTCGACTTCAATTTTTTTTTCAAAAAAAGAGTCACAATTATTTTGGTTTTACTGTAACTGAAATGTGAAGGGACAATAACAAGTAATTGCACAATTACCTCTTCTTCCTTGTTGTTAACAACTTCCAATAGACATGTATTAAACATATTTCAGTTCACATTTGCAGTGGTATCTGGAACCATTAACAGATTAAAAGTTCTTGCAAGTATAACTGTAAATCAGCTTAAAATTGTTAAAAAGTCATTATCTGATTGAATTAATTTGATGTAAAAATTGAGTGGCATTAAACATTTTAAATTGGTATATTTATTCTTAGAAAATACTTTTCTTTATGAGGTCATATTTAGGATTTTTGGGTCATTTTTAAGGTCACATTTTCAGTCATATTTTCCATTTTTAGGTCATAAACATCCGAACCCTATATTATAACTATGATGTCGCACCACCGTCCTCTTAGAATCGCATAAGAGAGCCTATCGTTACTAAACTCTACTTAATGGCTGAATTGATTCTCCTATGTACGAAGAACCCGGCCCTTAATTGATGGTTATAATTCCCTTTCCCATGGGTAAAAAATTCATTTGTCTGAATTAAAACCACCAACGATGGACTATTTTACCTCCGGAAAGTTTAAAGGGGCTGTCACACTGGATCGATCGAGGGACAGCGTCCAACCGACTGGTATAACGAACCTATAATAATATTATATATTATATATAGACAGCAGTGGTACCAGTCACATAGCATCGATCGCCAGCGATCAACAACGAGGGTGAGAGATCATCTGGTCTGTGAAATCAAACCCGTCCGTTTTTCAATCGCCAGTCGATGGCGATTGAAAAACGGACTTCTATTTCTCTGAAAAAAATGGCCCTCTTTGGTTTTTATTTTCAGTTCGTCGCTCATTTATACTTTGTATAAACCGTACGTATTACTATACCTAATCTCAATCCTTGATCGGAGAATCTCTTTATGCTACACAACTTGTATGAAGTAATTCAGAAATCAAGTGATGACACAGCCCAACAAAAAATAACTTTTTGTTTGGTGTCTCAGATGTTTTACCGGATTTTGGCTATTCTTAGTGTGCTTAATCCAAATTTGTAAACAGTTTTCTGTACCAGCTCTACATTTATATAGATTTTATTCGTGAACTCTTAGGGCCTGTATTACCACATGCTGACAAATCCTCCAGATACGTGACTTCCAGATAGCTTAACTGGAAGATGCCGTGTAATACCACCGCTGATCTGCTACCGGCAAGAACGCAGTAAAAATTTGTAAAATGGTCCTTACATCTCTGAGCAGAGAGGTGTGTTTGTTGTAGTTCGGTAGTCCTCCGCTAGGTGCGGCAGCTCGGATTTGTATTTGTACAATTAAATTACATAACAACATATCGTTTTAAGTGCATTGATCTATTTGTTCAATTCTATTTCATTCATATGTGAGCATAAAATGACAATTTTATGTAAATTAAATCTTCCGACATCAGTTCTAAAATTCAGATGGCTAGGAAGCTTTCGGCTTGCGCCATCTTGTTTCAACCAAGATCCCTAACTAGCAGTTAATACTTTGTCAGCCACTCCATCCTGCTGCCAGCTTATCTGGAAGTTGTCTTCCCAGACAGACTTTGTCAGGAGACCATAATACGCAATTCTTGGCCAACTTCCAGATAGGTTCTCTATCTGGTAGGTAAATACGATATCTGGAGGTCGTCATACGGGCCCTTAGGGCCTGTATTACCACCTGTCGACAATTCCTCCCGATACGTGACTTCCAGATAGCTTAACTGGAAGATGTCTTGTAATGCCACCTCTGAACTGCTACCGGCAAGAACGCAGTAAAAATTTGTAAAATGGTCCTTAGCTGATTGAGCAAAGAGGTGTGTTTGTTGTAGTTCGGTAGTCCTCCGCTAGGTGCGGCAGCTCGGATTTGTATTTGTACAATTAAATTACATAATAACACATCGTTTTAAGTGCATTAATCGATTTGTGCACTTCTATTTCATTCACTTGTGAGCATAAAATGACATTTTTGTGTAAATTAAATCTTCCAGCATCAATTCTGAAAATAAGGTGGCCAGAAAGGTTTCGCGTCCTGCCATCTTGTTTCAACCAAGATCCCTAACTAGCAGTTGGTACTTTGTCAGCCACTCCATCCTCCTGCTAGCTTATCTGGAAGTTGTCTTCCCAGACAGATTTTGTCAGGAGACCATAATACGCAATTCTTGGCCAACTTCCAGATAGGTTCTCTATCTGGTAGATAAATACGATAGCAGGAGGTCGTCATACAGGCCCTTAGTCTAGCGAAACAAAACCTTGCTTGATAATATAGCTAGTGAAGGTTCTTGACCATACTTTGGACACGTAGGACGAAAACTTTACTTCGTACTTCGCTGGATTCCTTTTTGGCCCTTAGCTTGACAGCTGATAAGTCATAAACACCGTACAATATGTGATAGTATCAATTTTTTGAAAGACACCGTGTTATATTGTTATTGTAATGTTAATGAAATGTTAGTGTGTTGCTTTTTTCTTCAAATGATTTAGAAGCTAAAAATAGGCACTGTTTTTTTATTTATATCAAACGTAAAATTGGATAATAAGCATAATGGTAATACCATATCTCACAAAACTAAAGCTGATAGGGCAAAACTAATGACTAGACGTGGGATTTTAGTTCTAAAACATTCAGTTTCAGGCACCTAAAATAGGCTTTTAAAACAAGTAAATAGGCTTTCTAAAGAGAAAATAGGCACTTAAAATATGCTTTAAAAATGTGTAAATAGATAGAAAATAGACTTTAAAATATTACAATATGCACTTAAACTGTAACATGGTCTTTTTTTTTTTTTTACTGCAAGAAACATGGTATACCTGTTGTTAACAGAATTAACTGATAATTAGTCATCTCGAACTATATTCACTTAAACAGGTGTTCTTTCACTGGTGACTTGACACAGTAGTCCTTCCCCCTTAACCCTCCTCCTCCCCCGTCAGTCAGCATTCCTTTAGCGACAATTGTTTGGAATAATCAAGTTTCTGTGAAAAACCCCACCTCTGCTGTTCTGCTTTTCATTGAGGGGTGTCCATTATAAGATTGTAAAAATTGCAGAAGTTGAATTTTATATTAAATGTACAAAATAGGCATTTTAGGCGCTAAAATAGTAAAATAGTCTCTAAAGGTCCAAATAGGCACTATAAAACTCTATTAATGTAACTGATTTATCATGAAATGTCCACATATTTAAAAATGTTCATGTTATTTCACAAGGAACAAAATAGGCATTTGCCTTACAATCCCAGGTCTACTAATGACCCATTTGGCATCAGCTACCTAAATATACCCAAGAATAAGTATAAATTCTAAGGCACCAAAATGGCTGTTGGTCTGTGTTATCAATCAAAGGGGAATTTGATGGACTTTTCTGGGTAAAAAGTGTATCCTCTTCACAGGGAATGTAACTCTATATCTGTCTAAGATGTCTGTTATTCTCTCCTTTCTATAGCAGTCTACGTTTGTTGTAAAATTATGGTAGTAAAAGCAACTGAAGGCCAATATAGTTATTTATGTAGTGTGATCCTGTCCATTAGACCACAAGTTACTCTGTTTGCAGATTTCATAAGTAAAGGGTACAAAATATCGCTGAACTGTTTTCAAATATGGGATCACGTTTTGAATACGCAGCGACATTTCATGCCCTCTCTCAATGGTTATTAAGCTATCAGCAAGTGTCTTATCCTTTTAAATAACTTCTACTATCTGTTGCCCTTTGACTTCAAGGACCTTGGAGATAGCTGATTCCCCTGGCACAGACTCTGTAAGAATATTGAGTAAATAGTCAAATTCTTGCTATCAATAAGTGGGTTCATACATTTTATGTCGTATTCTGAAGGCCATGCTTGATATGATGCCTCATTTTAGGTTTATTTTAAGTTAAATTGAGTCCTTCCATAGTTTTATTTAAGTAATATGTTGGTGTTATAGTAAGTTACAAATAAGTTAATAGTATTCTTGAGTTTTGTCCATTCTGTAGCGATAATCTTAATGATTTATATATAGCGTAGAGCTTTATCACTGGTACTCACTACTAAATTGCGGTATTTTGTTACCTGTTGGAGCGCTTTCAACCGCATGGAGCGGCCATCTTCAGCAACTGACTTCCGTGGTGTTGTTGTTGTTGTTGTTGGGAAGACATTTCTGGATAACTGTATCGTACAGCGCGTGCGCTGTACGATACAGTTATCCAGAAATGTCTTCCCAACAACAACAACAACAACACCACGGAAGTCAGTTGCTGAAGATGGCCGCTCCATGCGGTTGAAAGCGCTCCAACAGGTAACAAAATACCGCAATTTAGTAGTGAGTACCAGTGATAAAGCTCTACGCTATATATAAATCATTAAAGTTAATAGTAGTTGTATTTATTGTTGTTGTTATTATTATTATTATAATTGATCGCCGGCGTGGTCTTGTGGTTAGCGTCGCTGACTACAGATCCCGGATTCGATCCCCAGTAACTCCTCAGATTTGTCTCAGGTAGGGAGGTCTGGAACGGGGTGCACTCAGCCTCGTGATTCAAATTGAGGAGCTACTTGATAGAGAAGTAGCGGCTCCGGTCATGGAAACCGCCGTGGGTGTCGGCATGCTGACCACATGCCCCCCCAATCCTGCCATCTACCTATGGTAGATGACGCAGCGGTGGGATGGTAGGCTTTGTCCCTTCAGGGATGTAGCGCCACGGAGTTAGTTAATAGTTATTTACGATGTAAGACCGTTTTGAAGAACTTCATAGGCAAGGACGAAGTTAAGTTCTTAAAACGATCGAACATCGTACCGCATTTTATATTGTTTTGAATCATAAAGTTGAAAAGGAAAATAATTTCATATTGCTTGTGCTCAGAACCAAAAACTTTTTGGTAATTTCTAATGTGGCGAAATTCAGGGTTTTGGTTGGCAACAATTTGTTTGAAATAAATATGCATAAATATGAAAACAAATGGACGTAGCTTCTACTTTTGCTGAAAATACTAAATCGTGATCTAGAATGAGCAAATAACGAATTAATCTGAAAAAAAATCCTTCGGTATGTTACGGAATTGCAGACTTTTGAATAAATGGGGAGAAATGAAGGTCATAGGCCTAAGTAATGTTTTCAGTAAAACTATAGGCCTATATTATGTTAGCTTCACAAAATCATCCAGTTTTGAACCAAAATTTAAATTAAGGAAATTGATAACACAGACCAACAACCATTTTGGTGCCTTAGAATTTATACTTATTCTTGGGTATATTTAGGTCACTGATGCCAAATGTGCCATTAGTTTTTCCCTATCAGCTTTAGTTTTTGAGGTATGGCATTACCATTATACATATTATCCCATTTTACGTTTGATATAAACCAAAAAAGTGCCTATTTGTAGCTTCTAAATCATGTGAAGAAAAAAGCAACACACTAACATTACATTAACATTACAATAACAATTTAATATGGGGTCTTTCAAAAAATTGATATTATCGCATAATGTTGGCCTACGGTCGTTTATGACTTATGAGCTGTCAATATGTGGGCCAAAAAATAATCCAGCTTTTAGTTTTTCTGTACTTCGTGTCCAAAGTATGGTCAAGATCCTTCACTAGCTATATTATCAAGCAAGATTTTGTTTCGCTAGACTAAGAGTTCACGAATAAAATCTATATAAAAGTAGAGCTGGTAGAGAAAAAACTGTTTACATATTTGGAATAGCACACTAAGTATAGCCAAAATCCGGTAAAACATCTGAGACACCAAACAAAAAGTTATTTTTTGTTGGTCTGTGTAATTATTCATTTGTACGAAATGAAAGAGAACAGTAACATCTGGCGAAATCCTCTATAATCTGTATAACGTGTTGGCACTTAATTTTTTTACCCCAATGGGCTCAGCCTGTAAAATGGAATTTTACATAGATGGGGAGAGTTCTGTTAAACATTGTTTACGATACAAAATAACATAAATCTATTTACAGGCTACATTACGTAATCTATCCAATTAGAGAGGCTATCGATGGAATTCATTGCTATAAGTCAGTAAGAGTGCTAGAAATTCACTAAATAAAATCTCATGTGGTGCATTCACATAACTTTCTCTACCCTTGGCATGGACAATATCATTTCTTCACTTGACTTTTTTATATAGAACTAGCATGTGCCCGCGGCTTCGCCCGCGATAATTATTTCAAAAATTAAAAATTAAGAGCATAATAGTTAAATCATTATATTTATTAACACCTAAATCACGTGAATTACATACCACGATTAGATAGCGTCGCCTGGTAAAAGCGATCTCAGATTCGAGTTCCTTGGCCCAGAAAACCCCTGTATAGTGAGTTTCGGTCAAATCGAACAATGTTTGACCATATTTAGGGTTGATTATCCTTCTTCCGTGTATGTTGAAAATTTCATATGTCTGTGGGCCTTGACACTCTAAACAAATGAATCGTCTAGGATGGACTAACAAAATCAAGCGATCACGTTGCTATTTCCAAGGTATGAGGTATGATGACAAAAATAGCCAAAGCCATCTGTAAGTGATTTGATATTGAAATTTATTACTGAAACTGATGCTTCGAAAACGCATAAAATGCACGTTTTTTGCTCATTTTTCAGTCATAACTCACGAACGAAAGCGAAAATTAAAATTCCGGCTTCGAGGTGCATATTCCGACCCTTTAGTCCGCCTATGTATAAAATTTCAGATCTCTGCGTTGAGTAGATTTCGCTGGGCATCGCGGACAGACAGACACTTCCTTTTATTAATATAGATAACGGGCCGTATTGCGATGAATGCGTATTCAGATCTGAGCCTCATGTAACGGCTAAGTTTGTGCAATCGATAGTTAAGTGAGTCTGCTTTGTCAGAAGTCTGTAAAAAAAATGCTATCCAATGAAGCCATATTCGTCGCTTTAGGCTTTGTATTAGTTGTGAAAAAGTTATGTTGACAGCAGAAATAAAATACGATTTTAACATAAACTCTACATGTTATTGTTGTTAAGTGCTAGTATGGTACTTTATGAGATTGTGTGTGGGGACAGGAAAAGTCTGTCCGATCGTCCGTCCATCCGTGTGCCTGTACGCGCAATAACTCAAATACGCTTTATCGGATTTTAATGAAACTTTGTATACGCATTTATGACGTCCATGGGAAGAAGCCTATTGAATGTCGACCAGTTCGGTTGACCGGTACCTAAATAATTAATATATGAATTATCAATATCAATGTTGTAATGGATATAAGACGCTACAATATTATTGGATGTCCCACAATATAGTAAACATAACGTAACACATTGCCAATCGTTTATTGATATTGTTAGCCCGCCTTGATTGATTCATTTCTTCATAACGATGTCATTGTAAATAATAATGTAAATAAAAGATTTAAAACACAACTAGTCGTTGAACATTGATATGATATTTTGCATTGTATCGATATAATGTTACTACCGTCATCTATATTTTAATGTATTTTCCTTATTCGCTTCTGTGAAGCAATACAACGGAATTCCTGACAGATAGATTTCAGATAGACTTTATATTCATTCATAGTCTACACGGCTGCTTTAAACTTGAAACAAACATGTCAGCGAATCGTAGGCCTATTACATCATTAGGCTAATATTATTGCCAGCGCATTTGGTTTTTGAGTTTTCTGCATGGGCCTATGATAATTGCAATTATTACTGAATTAAAAACGCATTTTGGCACATTGTTATATCAGTGTACCTGATTTTATTATTAAGTCTACGTTGGATTAAAGTTGCATTCTTTTCCGAAGTTTCAAAATATTCATAACGCCATCATTTTGAATCGCGTATTCGAACTCGACCAAATTTTGCATAGTGATTGAGGGCCTAGAAACCTAGATTATTAAAAACAAATTTTCGAAATGGGATAGGCCTATGCCATTGAAGAATAATCAACGGAAAACTTTGTCATATACGAGGGATGTTCCAAAAGTAAGTTTCGTCGTTTTTTTTTAAGTGAAGATGGTAAAGCAGATGAAGCAAACAACTGCCATAAGAATCGACACCTATTGCTGGTTCAACGACGGAAAGAGCGTCAGCAGAGGAGAAACGATGCATGAGTAGAGTCCCGAAGAAGAGAGAGTAGCAGTAGACTGGCGTGCCCGAGGTTATTTGAGTACAAATCACGATGGCAGATGGACGTGTACTGAAAACGTGGTCGACAATGGAAGTACATGCTGTTATCCGGTATGAATGGGCATGTAGGACTAGTGTGTCCATCATCCATGGACGCCTACAGACTGCGTATGGTGAAGAGGTCATGTCTCATCAAATTGTTGGTCGCTGGTGTTGCATGTTCAGTGAAGGAAGGCACCTGTTCCATGCAATGAAAGCCGCACTCTCGGGACGTCACTTCCAAAACAATGCTGAGGTGGAGAAGGCTGTGCGACAATTCCTTGCATAGCAGGGCACCGAGTTTTACCAGAGTGGTTTCTTCAAACTGATTGCAAGCTATGACAAATGTCTCAATGTCGGTGGAGATTATGTTGAAAAATAGTGCAAGGGGTATATTTCATGATTGCATGGTGTATTTGTTTTGGTAATAAAGTTTCCATGTGAAAAAAAAAATGACGAAACTTACTTTCAGAACATCCCTCGTACTTAACATGACTTAGTGTTCGTAGCCAAACAAGGCTAGTCTTGAATACACGTCCTCGGGTTGCTAGCCAGGTGAGTGCTTGGTTGGCAACTTCGCGATGTCCCCTGACGTCCACCAGTATAGCCTAAATACCAGCACCGTGTTCCACTCGACACTTCAGTATTCCCTGAAGATGGAGGAAGCGTGTTCCTCGGAAATGTCGGAGATTTTCAAGTCAATCACCTGGCTAGCAACTCGAGAACCTTCTTCAGGAAAACCTCTAATCATTCAATGCTAGTGTATATGAAATTAAATATATTGTGGTATTTAAATTTCTTAAAATTAATTCAATGTTCGCTCCAATTTTGGCTTTTGTAGTTTTATGACAAAAGTTATTGTTATTATTATTATTATTATTATTATCACTATTATCAGTTATAAATATGATCAGTTTTTTCACCATCGAGAGTGTTAAATATATGGATAGGCTATAAGCAGGGCCGCGGAGAGAAAGCAAGGGCCCCAGGGACAAATTTTCCCGGGCCCCCGTCAAATATAAATTTCACCACTGAAACCCATCCTCGTCCTTTGTAATGTATGCAACAAAAAGATTATGTAAAGATTTTACATAATTATTGTATAAATGTAATATTATATAAGTAACTTGAAGACATTTTTTTAGTCATTAAAAAAGTTCGTAATATTTTACAAAAAATAAAACAACATAAGTTTAAAAGCTTTTCAGTTGTGCTCATAAGAGGTAATAATAATATGTGTTTTGGCAAAATGCTATCAATAACCATAAAAATTAATCACTCTACAACTTGTGTATTTGACTTTTCAGCTAAACATAAAAATACTTAAATTATAGATGATTGATGAATTTCATTTCCGTTTGTGGTATTTAATTTAAATGTCTTGAAATGTTCCACCTTAAACCACAAAACACCAGTTAACAATATCTGTTATTTAATGTTTTGTGGTTTAAGGTGGAACATTTCAAGGCATTTAAATTAAATTATAGATCCAACTATGTAAAAATAGCAAAACAAAAGGAATCCCGGGGATAACTTTGCACAGGTAGCCTATGTACCAATTTTATCTGTATGTCCAAAATTAATCTTCTGAAAATTATTATTTTAAATGCCGAACGTTAGTGAAGCCTACTGTTCAGTCCACAAGGATTTCTGCTTCTACTTTTCAAAAATAGCAATTTTCTTGAAGAATAATCCGTTCCAGATTAACTGATAAATTCCGTGTTTATTTTATTTTATAAACACACTAGCATGTGCCCGCGGCTTCGCCCGCGATAATTATTTCAAAAATTAAAAATTAAGAGCATAATAGTAAAATCATTATATTTATTAACTCCTAAATCACGTGGACTACCTACCACGATTAGATAGCATCGTCTGGTAAAAGCGACCTCAGATTCAAGTTTCTTGGCCCAGAAAACCTCTGTATAGTGAGATTCGTCCAAATAAAACAACGTTTGACCATATTTAGGGCATACTACATTCAAGCGATCGCGAAAGTTTTATTTTCAAGGAATGACAAAATCAGCCAAAGCCAACTGTAATTGATTTGACATTGAAATGTATAACTGAAAACTTATGTTTTGAAAACGCAAAAAATGCATGTTTTTTGCCCGTTTTTCACTCATAACTCACGAACGCAAACTGAAATTAAAATTCCGTCTTCGAGGTGCATTTTCCGACCCTTCAGCCCACCTATGTTTAAAATTTCAGATCTCTGCGTTCAGTAGATTTCGCTGGACATCGAGGACAATTCCTTTTATTAATATAGATAATATGAATTATAATGATACCTTCTCTAATTTGTCAAACATCCATTTCATTTAATCCAAACCCACCTATACCATTGGCAACAATATGTTCTGTGAATTTGTTTCGATAATTCTATGTAAAAAGGGCTTAAGTATTTTAAAAAAACATTTATTTTTTGGCATTTAGAATCAGAATTTTTCAAAATCCCTTCTTACTGAGCATCTACATTATGAAACGAAGGTACTATCAAAATTCCAAGTCTCTACCTGTTATAGTTTAGGCTGTACGTTGATTCCTGTCAGTCAGGACAAAGCCTTTTATATATAGAGAGATAAAACATAACTTAAGCTGTTTACTGACTTATAATGCATTTTATTTTAGAGTAAATTTAGAAGGTAAAAAAATAAAACCGAGTTGGCCGTGCCGGGGCCCCTTCGGCTGCCCCCCCCCCCTCCCGTCTCGTGTCGGGCCTGGCTATAAGATTCACTTCAGTGGTTTGATGCTGATGATGGCGATTACAATAACACACTCGAAGTGTTGTTAAATGTATAAAATTGAGTTTTGCTATAGTCTAGTATTGAGTAATGGAAATGTAGAGAAATAACACAGATAATAGAGACAGAGGGATGGAAAAGGTCATGAAGCAGGACCTCCTCCCCCCCCCCCTACTCCCAAACGAGCGTACTTTAGAACTGCGTATCTGTTCATCCAGTGGCGGAAATTATTAATGCTGACCCACATGCAAAGCCTGCAGCCATGAATACGGTATCGATGGATAGGATTTTTTTACAGTATGTTCAACTTACCTTAAAGAGCTTAGTTCGCAGGCTTCCACGGCCGGTGTTATACTTAAAGTGATAGTAATTGCTATCCGGGTTGGGCCGCGTCGTGTTTTTGGTGTCTTCTGAAGTTTCGGACATCATATCGTGTCCTCCTTCTGAGAAAGAATCGCAATAAAAATAAGTGCCTGTGGATAGTAAACAATCGCAGTTGTCATGACGTCAGTTTTAAAGTTTTAATTGTTTCACGCCAGATGTCACTGATCTTATACCCATCTTCCCTGATTATGTTATGGGGATGTTTAATGATTTCTATGGCTTCTGTTTTCATGTTTAAGAAGAGTTATGTCATCGAAAAGTATTTTGTGACCCGTTTCGTCCGAATGAGATGCTATGGCGGAGAAGTCAGTGTTGTTTTGTTTCTGGTGTTTTATATGTTATTTTCTTCTGGCATCCAGAGAGCGTCCCGTTTGTCCTATGTATACTTTTCCACACATACATGGAATTGAGTAGACTCCCGCTTTATGTAAAATGTCGATTTCGTCTTTCTCTCTTCTTAAAAAGCCTTCCAATTTATTGACAGGAGTAAAAATTGTTTCAATGTCATGTTTCTTTAAAATTTTCTGAATCTGGTCCGTGACTCCAGCGATGTAGGGAAGATAGGCCTTAGACACGATATGATGTCCGAAACGTCAGAAGACACCAAAAACACGACGCGGCCCAACCCGGATAGCAATTACTATCACTTTAAGTACCTTAAAGAGCGTTGTTTGTTTAAAATTGAAGTTCAAATAAAATAAAAAAAATGTTTGTTACACTGAACTCACCACATGGGATTCGAACTGCATGGTAACGAACAGGGCCCGGATTCTGATGACCTAAAATTGTTTGAAAAGTGACCTATAAAATGACCTTAAATTTTAAAGGAAATTACTTAATAATTATAAACAATTACCTAAAAACCGATATTTTATTTATAAAAAATTATTATTGTACACACAAAGTTCTAGACTAGTTTGTACATAATTGTAAATAACTGTAATGTTATGAATGTTCTTTTCTCACGGAAATTTATACTGGCACTGAGGCACTGGTGAGTCAAAATTCGGCACATCCTTTTGTGGTCTGCCGGATTATATCGTTGTTTTTTGAGGGTAAACAGTAGTTTGCACTCTCAAATCTAAGCAGGTGGCAGACTCTGGTGTCAAGCCAATTTAATAACAATAGTAATATAATACAACATTTTGGCGTTTCTTTGATTCTCATTTCCGACTGAGACATGGCAACATTTTAACGCCGAATGTTTCCTTCTTGCATTAAACAAACAACACTTCAAAGACAGCACCGCTAGCGACGAAAAAAAGTTGCACCCAATGTAAATACATGAAAATAACTAAATAAGGAAGCAAATGACACGAAAATGAAAAAAATAATGACCTAAAATTTAAATAAATGCCCTAAAAATATAAAATTGCATAAAATGACAAAAAATGATCTAATAAAAATGTATTTCTATAATCTAGAAGCCATGGTTAGCGTTTATCTACATGTTGGCAATGTCTATGCAGCATCAATAAAAAGATGGCATTTCATTAGAATGGTAATGAAGCTAGTGTGCAGTCTCCATGACAACACTACATTTGTAGGGAAATTGCATGATACTGGGATTTGACGTGATCGATCAAATTAAAGAGACACGATATACTTCATTGCTATAAATAAAAAATAGTGCTAGAAATTCACGTAAACAAAAATCTTATGTGGTCACTCACATAACTTTCTCTCGCCTTGGCATGGACAATAACGTTATATCACATCACATTTTTATGTATAATAAGAGGCTATATTGCGGGAAATTCATATTCACGCAAAGGCAGGACTTAGGGCCTGAGTTTGTGCGCACGTTGGGTAACGAGTAGGCTATGCCAGAAGTCTGTAAATAATCATACCTCGCTGTAGTCTTTGTAGAGAATATATGAGTGGCTTAATATCAAAGGCGGACATCTGTCGGAAAAATTGAAATTGAGTTAGAAGTGGATTCCTATAGGATTTTGTCTCCCCTTTCCAATGGTGAAATCGGTTTTTGTCAAAAACGGACGCAAGCACGTAATTTTTTGCTTCAAAGTTGAAGGTTCGTTTCAAATTCGGACTCCTGCTGTGCAAGTTGTTTTCAACATCGGACATCTACCAAGCAGCCAATGCGGGAGCTAGAATCTGATCACATGACTTCCGATTTACCAATGGCTGCTACTGTTCCCAATGTGACAATCTGTTTTGCTCATGTTGCGTGCTTGTAATATTATTTTGAGCTTGTAATAACATTATTTAAGGTATTATTGAAAAGAGAAAGTGTTCCCATGGAGAATAATACGTGTATTTCAGTTAGTGCAGGGAGCACTAGAAGAAGGAAAAGCAATTCAGAAAAGTGGAAAAGAAATGTCGAGAAGCGTCAGCCTCACATTTTGTTATGCTAATTTGATATGTCAAACCAACTAAATTATTCTATCGTGTGGTGAAAGTTTGATGTCAGAAATGTTAGAATTATACATAACGAATAATGTAACGCGGTAAAACCTCGTTAACAGGGCATAGAGTAATAATGAATTAACATTAATGCTAGCTGGTGCAATCGCGAGAATCTTGCAGTATTTATAAAATAAAATCTTGTTTAAGGAATTTTGACGATGTATTGGTATTTAATTCGTACTGTATTTCAGTTTTCACCTCATCTTTCTTAGCAATATTAGAGTTGGTCTGATATGGAATTTCTTAGGTGAGTCATTTCGATCAAAAACGGACACCTACCATCATATTTGTATCCAAAGCGGACATTTGTTAATTTTTGTTTCAAAACAGGACATCTGTATTTTCAAAGCTAATTTTCACTGACTTCCTTAATGATATTGATATCAGAAACAGAAGAAAGTTTATTTGGGACTTCTAAGCGGAAATATGTAAAAGAAGCCATAAAAGAATACATAAACATAACTTGTATATAAGAAACTGGCATTTATCAGCATTTATGAATTCGTCAGATGTCCGCCTTTGATATCAAGCCACTCATATATTCTCATTAGTAAACTATCTTTGCTATATTGTGAATACAATCCCACAAAAATAATTTATTTTTGGAGGGGGAAGGGAAGAAATGTGCGAAATTGTCGCACTAGAATATAACCAATATTAAGTTTTATTTTGCATGGCAAAGTTAAGGACAAAGGGCCTTTTCTTCCTCTCAACCAGGCTATATACAAATTACAAATAAATTGTTTGAGAATATAGAAAAGAAAACAAAGTGAATTAGAAATAATATAATTGTGTATGTGAGTGTGTGTAATGTATAGTCCTATACAATAAATGGAAAAACTATCATAAAGAAACATGCTAAATGCTATAGCTAACAAAGCTTATTTTGGCGATAACATTTACACATCTGAATATGTTTGCAAATTCCTTCATGCTCGATCACTTTGGTGTCTGACATTTCCTGCGGCTCTACTATACTTGATCCAAGATGTGTACGGAGCAAAAGTAAACAACAGACTTGCCTTAGACTAACTGTGTCCTGTCGTTTCATTGGTTAATCCCACCAGCGCATACTTCACGAGAGTGCGACAAGTTCAGTCAGATGTTTACTTCTATTCCGCACACATCGTAAATCTTATGTATTTGTGAAAACATGAATTCTGTTGAGTTGCTTGGTTTGGTATTTATATCATACTTGTTTTACAACAATATATGTAGCAAACAAGATTTCATTTGTTTTTATAGTTGCCTTGGCAAATTTGTTGATTCTGAAGAAAAACAAGTGACATAAGTTACTAAATACAAAAGTATTTTATAACATAATTAATTGCACTTTTCATTTATATAATGTGTGATGAAGTACACCACATATTGTAAGTAAAAGTAATATGCATAGCCTCTAATAATTTGTATCATAGAAGAAACTTACTTGAAGGACTTCAGAACTACGTTGCCAATAAAAAAAGCATGCGAGGAAAACGTTTGTCCAGCGGAGAGAAGTTACAGATTGTAAAGATCTACAAAACATTGGAAATCGAACCCGGAACCCTTGGCGCTTAGTCTAAAAATGAAAGTTCAATTGACTTTACTATATGTAATCGACTAAACAGTCTCAAAAGCGAACTCTTGTGAAGTAGGCTTTGTACTTTCGCATTAGGTTGTTTACTTTTGCTCCGTTCACATCTTGGATCAAGTATAGCTGCATTCTACTGCGAGTGAAAGCTGTAGTTACTGCTCCGCTCTGCTTTGGCCCGGCGTTGTGGGTTTCTTGTGTATTAGACTAAGATGCAAGTGGTGGAAATGACCAGACTATGTTAAAAGTAATTGTATATTTCACATTACCCTTCATTTTTCTTGTAATATTTTTTTATTATTACCCTATTAGGCTATGCACTTAGAAACTCTTGAGTGGCAAAACTGTTATACGAGGATCATTCCATATTATTCATATTGATATTCTTTGATGTTTACTAATAACGTATAGCAATTCCTCGGATATAGACCAATCACGGCCGATTATCTTACAGTATTCTTGTAGGAATCGCGATGACGTTTTATCGGGTGAAACCGTCTGCTCGTTACTGGACACGTAATCATCAGTGTGCACTGATTAATACGTCACATGTGCCATTAAACAGCACGAAAACAGATTATTTTATATAACATAACTATTTTGGAAATTGAATTAATAGAAATGTACATTGATTAAAAACACAATTTCAATTCGGTGCAAGCCAGTTCGTGTGCTTTTATTCTGTTCTGCTGTTAGCTTACCTGAATGAAGTTACTATGTCTTATATGCACCGTTGGTAGCACTGGTTACAACATGGTAACTCGAATCGATTCATAGTTTGTTGATTCATAGTAGGAAATGATCGCGCAGCTGTTAGTTTTGTTTTTATACAGTAAAGCACGAAAGTAATTATTATTTGTATAATCCCTTACATTTTATTCGTGGAATAGTCTTAATAAATCCAACTCGAGTTGACGAGTTACATCAGATAAATTCGCTCCTGCTGCGCAGTCGCGAATCTATCGATAAACTCGTCAACTCTCGTGGGATTACCTATGATAAAATCGGGTACAGCTACACAAAACAGGACGTCCCGGTTGGCCTGTATAGGAATTCTGAATAGTAATTTTATTAATTAATATCCAACCTCCGGGGCCCCTTTTAATACAAGTTACAATTTTACAGGCGACATAAAATTGTCTTACAGGTTTACAGTTTGACAATTGTGTGTTTCATAAATGCTGACAAATTTACAAAAATGTCATGAAAATTTTGTAGATTTGTGTGACAATTTTACAAATTATCTCAAAATTTGGTGTTGACCGGTAAAAATCTGAAAAAATTTGTCAAATCCTAGGATACCTAACGTTTATAAAACGTTTTTTGTTGTTGACATATTTACAAATTTATAGAAAATGTAGAATTGTCATTAGAAGTGACAAGCAATCTTATGTAATCTACCCATAGCGATATTAGCAGTGATCTTATCAAAGGTACTGGACATTCCGTCGAATTTGTTACGTACATAAGTGGAATGTGTAAAAAGCTGCCAAATTTGTTTTCTATTTGTCAAAAGTATTAATGGATTGCTTAAGTATTACATTCTCACTGTTAGATCGATTATCACACGCGTATATGAGAGTCATCTGCAGTGTAATAAAGTAAACTTTAGGTTTGACATAAAATTGTCGCGTTTATGAAAAGTGTTCCTTTTAGTCTGACAATTTACATTAGGTTTCCTGTAACGTAAGGAGAATTTATAATATTTATGAATCATATAAATGTGAAGACATCTTGACAAATTTGTCAGATTTGACATAATTGTCGTATTTGTAACACCTGTAGAGTTTTTTGAAATAGGGCCCAGGTTAAAGAGATTTACAAATCTTACCGAATTTTTCATATAATATCTTCCTTACAACATCAGATAATATTGCTTAAATAGTAATTGATTTGCCTATCCGTTTGAATTTCCTAGGTCAAGAAAATAAATCATAAATGAATATAAATTAAACAAAATCAATGTAACAAAATTGTATGCCCTTTGGGCGCAAGGAACAGGTGCTGCTGACGACATTTTTAATACTGCACCACTTCCTTGAGTTTCGAACTGCCAGTGCATGCAAAACTAAACCGACAGTTTTTTCAGTTTCTATTTGCATGTTATTTTGCACATTCAAAATCTATCTTCCCCCACAAAAATAGGATACAGCTACCATTTTTTTCACTATTTACTTGATATGTTTTTTTCTTCTCCCAACTCCTCGTCTAGAAAGTATAAGCCAATTGCAGCCCAGTCATAGGAATCTTCCATTTATTGGGATTAGCCACTTCACATTATATGTTCGAGTAAATTATGTAAACATTAAATTTGCTCATATTTATATCACTAGTAGCAGGTGCCTGCGGCTTCGCCCGCGATTATTTACTCAACTGCTAGATGTTTTGTTTAAATTATTTATTTAACAAAAAATATTTAAAACATATTTATTAACACTGACATCGTTTTTACATAAATTGCAGGAATTCATGGGCGTACGGTAAGGGGGGTTCATGGGGTTGAAACCCCTCCCGAAATATCTGCAATTTTCCGAAGATTATAAATCATGGAACGAAATAAATAAAAATAAATAAAAAAAATATGATCCGGTTGTTACATATTTTACAATTTCGTACATATCAAAGCATTATTTAAGACTAGCATGTGCCCGCGGCTTCGCCCGCGATAATTATTTCAAAAATAAAAAATAAAGAGCATAATAGTTAAAACATTATATTTATTAACACCTAAACCACGTGGACTACTTACCACGATTAGATAGCGTTGCCTGGCAAAAGCGATCTCAGATTCGAGTTCCTTGGCCCAGAAAATCCCTGTATAGTGAGTTTCGTCCAAAGCGAACGATGTTTAACCATATTTAGGTCTATGTTGATTATCCCACTTCCGTGTAGGTTGAAGATTTCGTATGTCTGCGGGCTTTGACATTCTAAACAAATGAACCAGCGTGGGCTTACAACATTCAAGCGATTGCGATGCTTTATTTCCACGGTATGACAAAAAGAGCCAAAGCCAAATGCAATTGATTTGACATTGAAATGTATTACTGAAATCTGATGCTTCGACAGCGCTAAAATCACGTTTTCTGCCAGTTTTTCACTCATAACTCGCGAACGAAAGCTAAAATTACAAATCCGGCTTCGAGGTGCATTCGCCCACCTTTCAGTCCATCTATGTTTAAAATTTCCGATCTCTGCGTTCAGTAGATTTCGCTGGGCATCGCGGAAAGACAGACAAACACGTCCTTTTATTATTATAAGAAAACATGTGCCCGCGGCTTCCCCCGCGATAATTATTTCAAAACTTAAGTGCATAATAGTTAAATCATTATATTAACACCTAAATCACGTGGAGTGTATTCCACGATTAGGTAGCGTCCCCTGGTAGAAAAAGCGACCTCAGGTTCCAGTTCCTTGGCTCAGAAAACCCCTGTATAGTGAGTTTCGTTCAAATCGAACAATGTTTGACCATAATTAAGCCTATGTTGATATCCTTCTTACGTGTAGGTTGAAAATTTCATATATCTGCGGGCCTTGACGCTCTAAACAAATGAATCGTCCACGATGGACTTCCAAAATCAAGCGATCGCGATGCTTTTATTTCCAAGGTATGATGACAAAAATAGCCAAAGCCACCTGTAATTGATTTAACATTGAAATATATTACTGAAACTGATGCTTCGAAATCGCAAAAAATATACGTTTTCTGTCCGTTTTTCACTCATAACTCACGAACGAAAGCGAAAATTAAAATTCCGGCTTCGAGGTGCACATTCCGACCCTTTAGTCCGCTTATGTATAAAATTTCAGATCTCTGCGTTGAGTAGATTTCGCTGGGCATCGCGGACAGACAGACGGAGGACAGACACTTCCTTTTATTAATATAAGATTTGTCGTAATTTATTTAAGACTCAAATTTCAAAACCTCGTGGTGTTGATAGTGTTTCAGCTTAATAACAGTGTTGCATTACTAGTAAACAAAAGTCCCTTTGGAATCTGTCACACGACAATTCGAATACTCCCACCGAAAACCATCAACCTGTTTGTAAAGCCAACAGTAGTCACAAGCTCATCACAAAATTATTATGAAGTAATCGGGATTAATCGGGCTTTTCCACCGGTGGATTTAAGATGACTTTAAAAACGTGCCCTAAACATCGTTAACATCGTAAAGTAATATGACAATTTTTCAAAAGAAAGTTTTTATTTATAGACTCTTGCTTAAACGAGAAATGGATAGAAATCTCAAGAAAAATAGTTTCAAAGACTGACCTGCCTATTAATTTATTAGTGTATTAATTATCACAATGCAACTGTTTAGTAATTAAACAAAAGAAGTATTAATTCACAGTGTGCGGAAGGACGTGGAGCTGAGACGACTTTACATTGAACCCGTCCCGAACCAAATTTCACCGTACGCCCATGCAGGAATTACATAATTTTATTCTTAGTTGTATTGTTTAACGTTAAAAATATAAATAATTAAACTAACAAAACTAGTCTTATGCAGCCATATGGGCATACAAATTCGAAATGAAACGATTGAAATGAATCATAGATTCATGAACCTTACAAAATTATGCATAAATTTTATTATTACGATTGAGAAAAACTAAAAAACCCAGCTTCGAGGTGCATTTCACGATTAAAGTGCATTACCCGGGGCAAAAAATACCTGATTCGAGTTCCTTAGCCCCCCAAAAAAGAAACCCCGCATAGTGTATTTCGTCCAAATCATTCAATGTTTTCCCATTAAGGCGTGCATTCATTCTCCCCTTCTATCCACCTATGTTGAAAAAATTAGATCTCTGCTAATCGTAAACAAATGAATCAAGATAGCAACCGACCAAGGCTGTTTTCCACAACAATCGAATTGCTCGTGTGTTTCTTATGGAAGGTATTTCGTCTCCTCGAAAACATTTGATTTTTGGTATTAAAAATCAACATTTTGCAAAATCCTTTCTCAGTGTGGACATACATTATGAAACGAAGGTACTGTCAAAATTCCATGTCTCTACCTATTATAGTTGACTCTCTGTCAGTCAGTCATTCATTGAGTCCACGTCAGTCAGGACAAAGCCGCTTATATACAGGGTGTTTCACGAAGTTTTACCGCCAGTAACAGAGCATGTTCCTTGACGTTATTTGGAACAACTTTTCCTAATAAAAATGTTACCTATCTTAAATAATTACGGAGTAATGTAGATGTTTGAACGTCTCAGTGTGAACAGAGTTCAACGTAAGTTATTGTTGGGAGCTGACGAGATGATCCGTGATTTGGTGGTGGCATGCAGGGGAAGACGGTGTTGTGCTATAACTGCACGTGTAGGGGAGCGCTGCTATTGGCTGCAGATAAGAGCTCCTCAGTCTGGCCAGGGATCATCTCGTCAGCTCCCAACAACGGAACACGACACGCGCCGTTCATACCCGCGCGTCAAAGTGCTTGGACGTAGAGGGAGGCATCTTTGAAAATCTTATGGCAAACTGAGGTAAAGGGTGAAATGTGTGTTAAGTATGTGAATTAAACCCATTTTGTTTGTTACTTTCAATTTCTGTGCCGATTTATTGCTATTTTGACACGAATGTTGAAACTTCGAACTACAAGTCAGATCACATTTTTGTATTTACATTTTTTGTTCCAAATATCCTCAAGAATGCACTCAGAAAGTGGCGGTAAAACTTCGTGAAACACCCTGTATATAAGAGATGTAAACCGCGAATTGTCTCCTTGACAGAAAAGAAAATGTATTTCGTACGTTAGCAACAGAGTATTCAGCGTAGGTCACGGATTTTCGGAGATTCTTCATTCTTAGGGCTATATTTGATTCCGAAAGTTGTTTTTATTAGGTAACATAATCAATGTCCTTCTTCATTATGGTTTCATAGATATTATCTGCTTCTTATATGGTATCGTACTATAACAGTGGAAACCCGGGACAAAATCACTAAACCAGAATCACTTCAAAAATTTCGGGACTAAATAGAATTTCGTCCCGAAAATTAGCATTTAAAATCAAGGGAAAATTAAAAAACAGGGCGCACCTTGGAATAGTGGTATCCTGCCCAACCCACCCAAAATGGTGCAGTTTCTTTTATACCACGATCTTGCGAATTCTACTGCCCTCGTATTATGTAGAAACTCGTGATTGGACGTTGGAGGTGTGACGTCATATCGCAAGACGAGGGCTGACAGGCTGATAAACCTCGCGGGAAATAATGAGGTGGGTACAAGGCACTTGCGACAATATACAAGGACAGTTGGTCAACCTTTTTCGCTAAGAAACAAAATACATCACACAGTCCGTGCAAATGTGAATATCGAGTGGGCGGAGCTTAAGGGGCCATCTGTTTTTGGATTTCGCCAAAATCAATACAAGATCATTGCAATGCTTAACCGGTGTATAAAATTTTTCGTAACAAAGGACAAAATCACTTAATTTGTCTTTCATTGAGATTGACCATTAAGGACAATCATAGCAGAATGATTTCATCAGGCGCCGTGAATCAAACCCTGTCTAGCTTACTTGGAGACCATTGCCACGGAAAGCCTAAGGTCCCGGGTTCAAGTCCCTATTTCTCGTAGTTAATAGATTCTTTTGTCACAGAAAAAGATGGGAAGATAATCACATAGGCTACGTCATGATATGATAGGCTATGTATAGGAACAGCTGTTTTGCTTAGAAATCACATGATGGAGAGAATCCGCCACTTATCAGTAATCACTTGCCCCCTACCAAAGCTATGTCTTGCCCTCCCTAATCTGTCTTATCCTTCCATTCCTTACGATCGTTTGATATCTCCACAGAAGCTAGTGCTTTTCCATACTCTTTTCACGGTGCAATGTTACAAGAAGTCATGGATAATGTATAAAGTGTTTTATTGAAATAATATTAATGTTGCCACTTGAAGTTATGTAATATGTTATCTGCGCATTGCAAATACAGCCCGAAACTTTCTGTAAATTGTTCATTTAGTGTTATTTTCTGGAATAAACGAAAAGTGTTTACGAAAGTGCCCACTAGTGGATTATATACTGTATCATTTCCACTGGTAAGTAATTTTGAAGTAAACTTGTTTAGAGCAGATTGCTATCACAAGATAGTAAACTGTTCCCTATATAGGGCATACTAGCCCAGAGGGTTCCAGGAGGTTGAGGCTCCCAGATTTTAGACATTCCGCCCTTGAAGGTGATAAGTAGGGCAAGGCATTTAATGACCATAAAATAGTGAAAAAATGCTAAATAAAAACTGCTAAATAAATGCATTTATGACCTAAAAATAGTGAAAAGTGACACAATTTTTTTTTTTAAATGACCAATAAATTTTCCCTCCACCGCTGAGCCTCAGGGGATGCGTTCGATCCTCTCACGCAGCGAGCCCGGGTTCGATTCCTGGTCGGGACAAGTTACCTAGGTGAGGTATTTTCCGGAGTTTTCCCTCACCTTTGAGACAAATGTCGGGTAACTTTAGGCCCTTGTGGTCCCCAAATATCATCTGATCGTCATTATCATTTTCATTCCATCCTCCATCCTCGCCTTGTTTGGAATGAGTGTGTGTGAATGGTGTGTCACGTCCTATGTGTTCGTGTTGTCTCGGAGGTGGCCCCGGCATTGGGCTGATCACTCATCCGAGGAGGCCCTCCATGTCCTTGTCTGGTCAAAAAAATATGTATGTGTTCAGGTCGCGGCCCTGGTAAAGCCTGGGAAATCTTAATAAATCTGGAGCTTAACTTGGAAATCAATTTTAAAAAAACATATTCTGCATATCATAATTGCAGTCATAACTGATTAAACAAAAACATACTGGCACTTTTTTACATGAGTTTACCTGATTTTTATTTGGTCAAAAGTGGTGTTATTTTTTCCCAAAAGCGATGTTATTTTTTCCCAAAAGTAGAGTTATTTGTTCCTAAACTTAGTGTTATTTATTCCCAAAATCGGTGTTATTAAGTGCCAGTATGGTACTTTATGAGATTGTGTGGGGGACGAAAAAATGTCTGTCTGTCTGTCTGTCCGTCCGTCTGTCCGTCCGTCTGTACGCACCATAACTCAAGTACGCTTTTTCGGATTTTCATGAAACTTGGTATAAACATTCATAATGTCGATGGGAAGAACCCTATTGATATTGAGCCAAATCGGTTCACCGGTACCGGAGTAATGCCCAATTTAGTGCCTATTTTAATAGATTATGGCGCCTTTCTCATAGAAAGGCGCCATCACTCAAATACGCTGTAACTGATTTCCATGAAACTTGGTATGCCAATTTATGACGTCCATGAGAAGTGCCCTATTGAATTTGAACCTAATCTGTTGACCGGTACTGGAGTAAAACCCAATTTAGTGTATATTTTAAAGACGCGGTAACTCAAATACGCTTTACCGGATTTTTATGAAACTTGGTATACACATTTACAATGTCCGTGGGAAGACGTCTATTCATAATGGATAAAATCGGTTGATCTATTTCGGAGTAATGCTCAATTTAGTGCCTATTTTATGGCAATATACGTACCGGTATTCGAAAGAATTTATTAAAAAAATGAAAATCGGTTATCTTGACAACATAGCCTATTGTTTTACTGTGATCTTATAAGGCCTTGGAAATTAAAATACAGGTAGCTATGACAAAAAACACTATTGTTTTACATGCGCTTATCCAACTAGACCGTTAAAATGACCCAGGTGGCCGAGATGGTAGACCTTTCTTCTTCCGTAAGCCCTGCTTAATGAATAAATCTGGAGCTTAACTTGGAAATCAATTTTTAAAAAAACATATTCTGAATATCATAATTGCAGTCATAACTGATTAAACAAAAACATACTGGTACTTTTTTACATCGGTTTACCTGATTTTATTTTTAATGAAATTTTACTAATTGTTGAGTTAAATAATAATTTTGAAGACAAGCCACTTATTAACCTATTTTAGCATATATTCTTATTAATATACCTACAGCACTTTGTCGTCATATTGTGCATTTGACGAAATGAAGTGCTTGGAAGGAGAAATCTGACGAATTAAATTATGGGAGATTCAAAATAAAGTGCGGGAAATTTGAAATTAAGTTCAGGAAATTCGAAATAAAGTGCGAAAAACTCGAAATAGTGAGTGGAACCAAATTTTCGCGCAATTTTCGAGATAAGCCACCCACGGATGATTGTGAATTGACTGTATACTTAAGAATGCATAAAAATACAAAAAACGTGGTATCAATTTTAAAAAGTAAGAATTCGCGTTTTTCATGGAAAAACATTAAAATTCGCGTTTTTAATAGAAAATCGTTAAAATTCGCGAATAAAATCGCGTTATCGCAAATGCGAATTATGCATGTCCCTACCTATGGACCACCGCGGCCGGCACTATAAACAGTTTAGTGAAGTTATGCATCTTCCGCATACGCTTTCTGCTGCTTAAAACAGAATTTTCTCACTTTGCACTGCTTTCCACGTATTCTTAGTTATTCATTGGATACCCGAGCGGCTTCAAAGGAATGAACCATTGAGTCGGTGTTTCTTTATGTTAATTGATCTGACCAAGTCTCTGGGGTCTCGGTTTCAGCTTTCAGAGCGAAAGCAACGTTGCAATTTTCTCTCATTCTTATCACTGACCTCAGTTCTTTCTCGATCTAATCATTTCACACGTGTTTTATTGTTCACTGTCACTAGCTCTTGCATCCCCGCTTTTGACTCCACGCAGAGTAGACGAGTAGTTGTCACAGCCGTCACAGGACATTCTTAGGTTTTGATTGGCTGAGGCAACTAGCTGATTGGTGCTGTGAAAATAAATAAAAAAGGCATGGGTTGAGCTGGCGGCAAAATTCTCCGCCTCGTTATGCAATGAATAACTGTACAACTGCAATGCTGACTACCACTGACAATGCTGCAGCCTATCGACATTATACATAACTAATCAGTAGGGCCCGGATTTGAAGGTTTTAACCTATTTTTTCTACAGCTTCCTAATTATAACATTTTAATGTATTTTTCCGTTTCATACTCCTACCTTCCGAATGTATGAATCTTATAGAACCTAAAAAGGGCTAAATCGGACTAAAGGGCCTAAAAGGGGCTAAAGAGGACTTTTGCTGAAAAACTAGGGGCTAATGAGGACTTCTGCAGAAAACACTATTTTTAAATAGATTTTCGAATTAATGCAACGGAAAATAAAATTTATTTTCACATATTTAATATGTGAATTTATGCATTTTAAGAAAAGACATAATAACAATAAATTTATACAACGCACTGAAATTAACAATGTGTATGTCGCTTTGTCACTTGTCTTTATAACTCGAAAATGTGCCGCCTCGCCGTCGCAGGAAATGAAAGTTGAGCTGTCTGCAATACTCTGAAATCTGCAAGTAATCCATTGTCTTTCCAACTTTCAAATAACAAGTTGCCGACCGACGACAGAGAAATATATAATAAAAATTATAATACAATTTTCGGTGTTAATATTAGTGTTTTATTAAGACGGCTAAAATCGTTAGTTTAAAACCTAAAAATCCGGGCCCTACTATCAGTTTTCGTATTCGCATAGGACATAGAGGGACTCGAGCAAGTCCTCAGACAATGGACAAGGAACTTTCAGGATAGGTGTTAAGTCCAGTCTAGCATTCACCTTAGCGAGGAAAACACCGAAAATACCCGTACTCAGGGCCGTGGAAAGAAAGTAAGGGCCCCAGGGACAAATTTTCCCGGGCCCCCGTCAAATATTAAATTCACTACCCAACTCGCCCTTTATAATGTATGCAACAAAAAAAATATGTAATGATATTACATAACAAAATTATTAAGTGGCAGAACGGTACCGGTACTTGATGAGATTATGTGGTAGACGGGACTGTATGACTGTCTGTCTGTGTGTCTGTAAGCGCTTTATCGTATTTTCATAAAACTTGGTATACCATTTATAACGTGCATGGGAAGAATCCTATTGATTTTGGACCAAATCGGTTAACTGATTCCGGGCACTAAACGAACATTAAGATGTTCTAATTAGGAACAATTTTATATGTACGGTAGGGCAAAACCGGGTGACGCGCCGCACTTTTGTGTAAATTCGTCTACCTCAAAACAGGATTGAATATTCTGAAAACTCTTTTTGAGATTCCAAGCTATGATCTTCCCTCCCTTTATTTCAGCAACGAAAATATTTATAAAATAATAATTAAATGTGTAAATACAATAATTAAATTGAAAGACAAAGCGGGAGAGATGCCGCTTTACAGGGTGCTATGCCGCACGTATGGGAGACATGCCGCATTCATAATAACGGTCTAAATTTACATCAAAGGCACGTGTAAAACAAAAGAGAACCTATCTACACAATCTCTGGACATGGGTGACTAGCCTTTTTTCATTTTCTGTATCAAATAATCCTTCAGGCCCAAATGAGGGTTTTCCCAATTTCCTGTATCCATGCGCCTGCGAATAGTCCTCTCTGGCATAAGATAGCAACGTTCGGCTTCCCGAATCTAAATTTCCCATGCCTTAATTCGCCGAACAGCTTCTTGTAGGTCATTGTCATTCCATAAGCCACAATGTTTAGCTCCTTCCCTTCCCCTATACCTAGTTGACATGTTTATTGTTGAAAAGAGCAGAAAAAATAATTTTGGGGGGTAATTATACTGCAAGACATTGTGCGGCGTGTCACCCTTGAAAGCTGTGCGGCATGTGACCCAAAACTCAGGGACACCCGCCGCACTCATCTGTAGAGCTTATTGTTATTGTTGTTATGGCTAACTTCACTCACAATATCTTTACAACCTCTAAATAGTGTATTAAAAGTAGTACACGCAGAAAAAATGGAACAAATACAGATCAGGAAAGAATAAAGTAATGCGTCCAAAAAAGTTTCGCAGTGAAACTAGTGCACTTACCTGATAAATGTCGCTACAACAATGAAATAAACACCACAAACAATGAACTTACGCGATTCAATTACTCTAGAGAGGGAACTGGAGATGGTATCACGACAACTAGCGGTACCTTGTGTCAAATGTCCGAGTTAGACGGGGTGCGGCATCTATCCCGGTGCGGCATCTATCCCGGTGCGGCGCGTCACCCGGTTTTGCCCTATGTATCAAAATTAATCCTTTGCGAATTATTATTTTAAATGCCGAACGTTAGTTGAGTCCAAAGGATTTCTGCATGTACTTTTCAAAAATAGCAATTTTTCTTCAGATTAACTGATTAATTCCGTGTCACCGTTAAACGACAGGGCAATGCAGTTAAAATAAACCCATAAAACATAACTTAAGCTGTTTATTGACTTATAACCAATTTTATTTTAGAGTAAATTTAGAAAGTAAAAAATAAAACCTGGTCGGCTGCCCCTCCCTCTCGTCGGGCCTGCCCGTACTCAGATTGGCCGGCCATGGGATTCAAACCCTTGACATCCCAAATGTTCGTCCGCTATCTTACCGCCTTGGCAACCTCATTCAGTCACATTCGTGACCCTAAAGCTCAAAAGTCTTTTTTCTCCTTATGATTAGCCTTTGGAGCTAGGAAAATGCCTAGCATTCAATTTATGGTTCATCCTTTAATAAAAGGGTTGGGGATCACTTTTGATAGTAGTATTTAAAAAAAGTATTCCCTATAGGCTACAGGCCATGGTGGCCCAGAGGGTTCCAGAAGGTTGAGGCTACCAGATTTTAGATATTCGGCACCTGAAAGTGGTAAGGTTGTCAGCCTTACGCATCGCCGCCTTTACCCCCAGGATTGCTCAGCCTGGTACTCGTATCTGTAGGAGGCTGAGTCGACCCCAGGGCCATAGTGCCACCAGAAGGATTAGGCCAACTGAAAAACTCCAACTACTGTGCTCCAAAGCAGAGTACTTCCCTGCGGGGTGCACTGCTGATTAGAGGGGCAAGAGGCGATATATTGCTCCGGTGGAGGAGGAGGAGGTGAGGGGTACCATCACAGGTGGCTAGGCAGATTCTTATTGGTCGCCTGCATGCTTGCGCGCGCAACGGTCACATTCCTTGCATTCCTCACAGGGAAGTTCTTTGCTTTGGAGAACTATACCTCCGTGAGGATCAAACCTGCGATCTTCCAGTTTGTAGCGCAGGACTTCAATCATTACTCTACAGTGTACCCCTAATAGTAGTAGCAGTAATAGTAATAATAATACAGTGATATAATAATAACAAGAATAATAATAACAACAACAACATTTAAATCCAAACTTGAAGGTTATTCTCCATCCTGCATAGCTTCAAAGATAATTCAGGTAAAGTAATTTTAAACAATAAGGAAAACTCTGTTGCTTGATTATAAAAGGGCCAATGTCATAAAACTTGCTTTTGAGATAACTGACTTTGAATTCTTTGTAGAAGTAACGTTTTTTGCTGAGAACTTCCGACATTGGCCCGTAACGTTTCTGAATTATGTCTATTAATAGCAACAGACATTGGCACTTTTATTATACGAAAGATAAAGACTAGCCGAGCTCAATAATGCGAAGAGCTCATTTTTTCAAGAAATTTACATTGGCCCTTCTAGAACCAAGCCACTACTGTGAACACTGGTCAACTACTTCAAAGAACTAAACTGCGAACCACCATTGCACCTTGGAGAAACCACAAATTAATAAATGGTGCAAAATATCTTGCACAAACTTTCTGATAAATACGGTACCTGTTAAGAATTCTATTATTGGCGTTTCAAAGCTGATGAAAGAAACTGAGTATGTACCAATCAAAAAATAATGTATAATCTCTAGCCGAATTTTTCATATTTTCAATGACTAGGGCCTATTCAATAGATTAAGATTTCCTTGGTGAAGTAAATAAACCATAAAAGAGAATGCAAATGAAACAAAATCAATATAATGCATGATGTAGGCTTACTTTATTATTGCAATTTTTATGTGGAGATGTATTTCTAGACCTATGTAGTACGATATCTCAATATATATATATATATATGTGTGTGTGTGTGTGTGTGTGTTCAAGAAAATATAGTATGCCTTATCTACAATTAAACCTATTTTCTTTATTAATAATACCATTACTATGATTGTTGTTAATATTATTGTAGTTATTATTATTATATGTGTGGTTATGAGTAGCCACTGACTTCATTAAGAAACATCGTCCTAATTAGTACTAATGAATTTGAAAGGTAGGCTTTTCGTGTAATTGCCATTCTAAGTTGCCTCACAATTCTCTCATAGCTTAACTTAACAAGGAATACAATTCTACTTGAGTATGTGCGTGTTTGTATCTAATGCTCTGGAGTTAACAACGAAGTCATTCTCCTTCTTGGCTTCCCAATATTTAGAAGTCAGGTCTTGATTATCTTGAAGAACTGCACAATGTTCTAGATGTTGTTTATCCATTTCAACTTCTTGACAACACAGTATACAATTTGGAGAAGCAAATATTCCAATTCTATGTAGGAGCTTTCCTAGACAGTAATGTCCTGTAATAAGTCTCATACTAGCAACTGCAGATTTTCGTGGTAGGTCTGGTTTTACTAGGGGGTTTTCTAATAGTATTTTTATATTTCTGTTTCAGTATGTTACATGTTATTAATACTGTACACTCTTCCTGCTCAAAGTGTCATCCTTGCACCTGGATGCAGTGAGTTTCGAATTCTTTCAAAAACCCCCGGATCATCTCAGAATTCTTGACAAGCACGTACAATTCTTTTATGTAGAGTTCAGCACACTTGACACTGTTCAGACGAGTGATCTGACCGCTTCGACTGTTTACTGTACCCAATGTCTGTCGTGTATGGCTTGATTACAACTCCACCACCTTGTGGCAATATTCAGTTTTGTAAACAGGAGCACATCAATACCCCTTCTAAGTGCGCAATGAGTGAAGCATAACTAAGAATGTCAGTGGCGGCTCATAACCACACATTCGCAATAATAAATCTTGCAGACCCAAGTTTACTGGAACTGTTTTGCTTCTGTTATCGTATACTTTTAATCGTTTTGTTTTGCACTATTAATTATTATACACCTTGTACATATCTTGTGTATATCTTGAAACATATCCAGTGTCATTGTATTGACTTGACTGGATGAATAAAACTTACTCAATTCCTTACCTGTATACTTACTTACTTACTTACTTACTTTCTTACAGCCTTACTAATAAAAGCTGCTTATATCTGCGTTGAACGGTTGTTTGGTTGTTCACCGTGTAAGTTCTGCATAAGCCGCATTACCAATAAAGGGTGTGTAACTGCCGAGTTTACACCGGGTTTGTACGTCCAACGTCATCAAACACGTCACTATTTGTGACGTTACTAGCCCCTGGCTATGAAGGGACTGCTGAACGCCATCTATCGGTGCAGCGGCAAACAACGATGGATCGTCTGCAGAGTTTCAGTATTTCATTATATTGTTTTCAGAAAGCTGTAATCATGGGTACAAGTATGGAAATATGTCCCGCAAACAAGGAACAATGTTTATAATTAAGCAAAAGCAGCTCAGAATATGCGTAGCCTCAAAATTCAATCTCAGACATCTACGAAACGACCGGCTGTTACGGATATCGGCCATCTTGATTATTTACGTCAAGTTTATACAAGGGGGCCAGGCTGTGTAAAGGTTGCACACATTCAGCCTTATGCAAGGATTATTAGTACAGTTCTTTTCCTCAGCTGTGTATATTCCTGGTATAAATGTTACAACTGGATTATTAGTAAGACTGTTATTTACTTACTTACTTACTTACTTACTTCGTACTATGTTTCATATTTCAGACTATGCCTTGGTGGCACAATATTGGGAGGATTGTCTTTCATATTTCAGAAAATGTCTTGCTAACATACTATTGGCAGCATTTCAGACTATGTCTTGCTAGCTGTTCGTTAACGATATGTACAAGGGTGGATCAAAAAGTAACGCACAATAATTTCTTTACAAAAAGTTTAATAGGTAAAATTACAAACAAATGCACACATGAAGGAACATCTTTTGTCTATTTTTCTATATAGTCGCCAAGTTTCTCAACACATTTCTCCCATCATGATACCAGTTTCAAAATACCCTGTTCATAGAAGTCCGTTCGGTTGGAGTATAACCATCTGCGGACTGCTGTTTTCACTGCTGCATACATTAAAACATTGGTAAAGTTGCGTTGTGCCCTTCGTGACAAACCAGTAACATTCATTCTGCTGGTGTCAAACTTCTTCACGACAATGCTGGCCCCTATGTTGCTGCAGCTGTTCATGAGAAAATCAACAAATTTGATTGGGAGGTACTCCAGCATCCTCCATACAGTCCAGACCCTTGTACTTTCATTTATTTGATCCCATGAAGAAATTCCTGGCTGGTAAACGTTTTGCGTTCAGATGCAGAAATGAAAACAGCAGTCGACAGATGGCTATACTCCAACTGAACAGACTTCTATGAACAGGGCATTTTGAAACTGGTATCACGATGGGATAAATGTGTTGAGAAACTTGGCGACTATATAGAGAAATAGACAAAGATGTTCCTTCATGTTTGCATTTCTTTGTAATTGTACTGTACCTATTAGACTTTTTGTAAAAAAATGATTGTGTGTTACTTTTTGGTCCACCCTCGTAATTGAATATTTACATTATAGAGAAATTACTTTTTGCTGTGAGATAAAAAGCTGAAAGTTGTGACTATTTTTTATGAGGGAATTTTGGTAATTGGTGCATTATACTGAATAGGATGCCTAAAGTTCCCTTGATGTTCCTATACATTTTCAAAATTTATACAATTTTTTGCACCATACCAAAATTATTTTTTATATGCAAAATAACATCAAAATTAATCCGATATTTATACCGAAATTTAAAACTTTTATTTGCCACAAAATTTGAATCCTCATTATCTCACATTCACGTGGTTAACCTATAAAGTGAAACAGATTGTGAAAGATATCTTATATGAGATTGTTGTTACATTAATTATATGGATGAATTGGATGTTTTAACACTTCTCTTACATTAGTGTCTTTAGGACTAGTTTTCAAAACATTATTTTCCCATCTTCAGCAAATACCCATCTGCTGTTTCCTGCTTCTTTGCTGCAATTTTGCCATCTCCTTTATGCATTTGGAATTTCTTGATCAGGTCATTGGAGAGCAAAAATTCAAAATTCCTAGCTTTCTCGTCATATAAATTGAAGATTCTTCCCAGTTCTTAGTCATATGTGGCCTCTTGCGGTTTTTAATAATTTTGCTTCTGGTACCCCGTTCCAAACCTCCACACCTCAGAAAAATCCATGGAGGTATCGAGGATCGAACCCGGACCTGCAGATCTGCCAGTGACATTAACAACATGACCATGCAGGTGGTCAGAAATTATAAAAAGTGAAAATAAATACAAGGGCTATTTTTTTGTTTCAACCTCCGATGGTGCATAAAATGAAAACCACAATGAAAATCAAAACTGTTTTATTTAGGTACACCTTCTATATTAGTGAAATAATACATAGTCACACTCCGATTGAGACATTTGTCGTAGCATGATACCAACTTTCCAATATCCTCTTCATAGAAGCTTGCCGCCAGCGTATTGAGAAGAGTCTTCATTAAATTTTGTAGGGTTTTGAAATTCTTCATTGGTGTGGAAGCTCTGTCCTCCCAGATCCTTCTTCAGCTGCCAAAAAAGATGAAAGTCTTGGGAATGAGTTTTTGAAATCCATCGCGGCAGGGGATGAAACATGGATTCGTTACGACAATCCAGAATCAAAAGAACAATCCAAACAATGGATGCAAACAAATTTCCTTTACAAAACCAAGATCTTGCTTCCACACCAACAAAGAATTTCAAAACACTTCAAAATGCTGTGAAGACTGAGTTTACAACTTCCGGGCTGTGTGGCCGTGGTCTATGGGTGTCTAGTGCTGACGTTTCGCCGCGAGCTGCGTCGGGCATCTTCAGAGCGATGTCTAGCTGGATGGTCGGCTGTAGCCGGCTACAGCCGACCATCCAGCTAGACATCGCTCTGAAGATGCCCGACGCAGCTCGCGGCGAAACGTCAGCACTAGACACCCATAGACCACGGCCACACAGCCCGGAAGTTGTAAACTCAGTAAACGCCGGCCGTGAAAGCTTAAGCACATACACTGTGAAGACTCTTCTCAATACGCTGGTGGCAAGCTTCTATGAAGAGGGTATTGGAAAGTAGATACCACGCTACGACGAATGTCTCAATCGGAATGAAACTATGTAGAGAAGTAGTTAAAAGGTGTAACTAAATGTTCCAAATAAATCAGTTTTGATTTTCAATGTGGTTTTCATTTTATGCCCCATCGGAGGTTAAAAAAAATAGCCCTCGTAAATGCATTATTCTCGCAGTGTTTTTCCTGCTCTTTTTAGGTGTAGAAATAAATTGAAGTGTCTTTCTTGTGTGAGTAAAAGTCTGCAAGTAGAGTGCTGCTTCAGTTTCTTTTTTGTTTTGTTGCAGCTCAAAAAATGAGGAGGTAGACAACAACACTGTAGTACGTGCAAGAGGTTTGCCATGGCAATCGTCTGATCAGGATATAGCCAAATTTTTCCGTGGACTGAATGTTGCAAAGTGAGTATGATAAATATCATATTGAAAACTAGAGGTAGAATGCACAAAATACAAAAGAAATTTAAATAAGCAAAAGCATGCAAAATAAAATTTTATAATGTTAGATAATATGAAGGGTCTATTAGCAAACCTGCAAACTTCATTTGAAAGAAGATCAAGATTTATTTGAATAATGAAAGTTTAATGCAGTTCCTATTACATATTTAGTGTATATGTTGAAATCTGAGTTCCTGCCATATGTGGGGAAGTTGGATTTGCAACGCAAACACTAAATATGAGGGCTGTCCATAAAGTAAGTTTCCCTGGGGCTGGTTACAGATACAAAACACAATTTCATGGAAATGTTTATTGCAACACATATAGCAAGTGTTCAGCTATTTTTCAACATATTCGCCACCAGAATTGAAACATTTTTCATTCCGTGGTACCAACTTTTTAATACCTGTGTTGGAGAAGTCTGCCGCCTGGGATTTGAACCATTGTGTGGCAACCTTGTCCGCCTCTTTGTCATTCTCTGTCATTTCTTGAGGTGTAGGAAAAGATGGAAATCAATTAGGGTTGCCACCTTTTGGTAAGGCTAAGGAGGGACACTTATCGAATATATGCAGATCGCCGATCTTCATACCTAAATATGTACACGGAACAATTTAATAATAACTGAAAGACGGAATATATCACAAAGCCAAAACTGAATAGCCTATGTAACAGTAACACTAACATTAGAAAAGAAAAGATTAGCAAAATATTTAAAAAAGAAAAAAAAAACCTGGGCAAATTCATGACTAGAAGCTGTATTTCTTGTTTGATTTGGCAGCTTCTAATAGTTGTTTGTTCTGTTTCACCCTCACTAAATCATCTTTGCAGGTATCTGTAACATTTGTAGAAATGATTTCACTCTTTATGAGGTCAGCTGAGCACCTATTTCTGGATTCTGTCCATTTTAGATTCAAGAGAGAGAACACTCTTTCCACAAAGGCATTGCTACCAGGAATGCTCAGAACAAAGCATTTGAGATTGGGAATGTGTTCTTTACCAATCTCCTGAATAATTTTCTTCCATTTCATACTCATACTTAGTCTCTCCTTCTGTATAGTTCACTTTAGTAGCATTTATTATATCTGAACTAAAGCCGAATTCCTCATATAACTCATCAAAATTAACATCAGATTCTACATTATGTGCCTTCACAGAGTCTTTGAGATGTTTGAAAGATAGTGAACTTACAAACTATTACAAAGAATAAGTTCTTCCGTGTGCCCTAAAGATTGTTTTCTGTGAAGTCAAATACTTTCTCTAAGGAACTTAAAGCGTTCTCATAGAATTTCAAAAAACAATGTACACTCATAGACATGTTTCGAAAAAATTATGAACATTGGCAATCCAGACTCTGACTAGGTAATGGCTTACCACTAAGTTTAGGAATAATAGGAGACATATTTAATTAGTTTTTACTCAACGAACGACACATAAAACACACAGAGAATGTGGATTCAAATTACAACTGATAACACTACACACGTCTTGCTGTGCTATAATTCCAGAAGGAACTGTACTTGGCAAATCAGTGCAGAGTGTCATTTGATCTGTTTTCGGTTCTTCCCCGTCGGATCACCAGTTAATGGCTCGCACGCTGGTTGTACAGATCACGGACATACCCCAAGAATGCCCGCGTGACTTATACAAATAAATTACAAAGAATAACGTCATGGGCGGTGATTTCAATGCTGCCAACACGATACATTTTAGCGATGGAACGACATCGATATCTTGACCATGAGACGAAATTCACAAAAGATGCCACCAAGAATTGCTGTCTCATATTTTGTTTTGGAATAATTTGGCGTCCCGCAATATAATGCGTCCCTCTTAGGCATAATTCGGGACGCTGAAAATGTCCTTAAAATGCGGGATGTCCCGCCTAATTCGGGACAGGTGGCAACCCTAAAATCAATGGGAGTGAGATCCGGGCTGGGGGGTGGATTTTTAAACACCTCCCAGCAAGTCTCCTGCAGAAGTTCGACTGGGAGTTGTTTAAACATTCACCTTACATCCCGGACCTCGCTCCCGGTGATTTCTACCTTTTAATAATTAATTCTACCTTTTCCTACACCTCAAGAAATGACAGACAATGAAAGACAGGTGGAGATGGTTGTCACACAGTGGTTCAAATCCCTGGCAGCAGACTTCTCTGACACAGGTACTCAAACGTTGGTCCCACGGAATGAAAAAGTCTCAATTCCGGTTGTGAAGATGTTGAAAAATAGCTGAACACTTGCTGTATCTGTTGCAATAAACATTTCCATGAAATTATGGTTTTGTTTCTGTAAACAGCCCCAGGGAAACTTACTTCATGGACAGCACTCGTACTTTCATTAGAAGTTAGCCTATTAAATAGGCTACATGTATTTAATGTTGCAAAAATTAAACTGAAAGGGCCTGAATCAAATATTAGGTTGACTTTGTTTCATTTGCATTCTATTTTACGATTCATCTGCTTGATCTAGGAAATCTAAACCTATTGAATAGTTCGAGAATTATTTATTCAGTTAAAGGCTCTGTGAACTTAAACTTGAGATATGTACGAGGGTGTATCAATAAATAACCGGACTGATTTAATTGTATTTAAATAAACCGCCTTGGAGCGCAATGGCTGCTAGCCGTGGAAAGGTGAATCCTTCGTCTATCAGTGCTCTTAATCCCAGTCATGTAAAACGATTCAGTTAGGAGTTAGACCCAAATATCGCAGGTGGTGTTTACTGTACCCAACATGGAACTGAAATTCCAGCAATGCCCATCGATAAAGTTTTGTGTTCTTCTAGACAAAACTCCTACAGAAACCTTAGAAATGGTGCAGCAAGCATATAAAACCATGCTTTAGGCAGAACACAAGTCTTTGAGTGGCACAAACGTTTCAATGATGGTTATGAAGACCTTCAAGATTCTCCACGCCCTAGAAGACCCGTAACAGCAAAAACGGAAGTTAACATCAACACAATTGACGCAACTGTGCAAGAAGATTCTCATAACAATTGCAATGGTTGCAGATGTAATTAATTTGTCTTTAGGAACCAGATCTTGCCAGGACAGGATGGATCTTGCACCAAGACAATGAATGCGCCGGTTCATTAAGCGCGTGCAACTCATTATGTCATCAAAGAATTGGGCATTGATTTCATGCCTCATCCACTGTATTCTCCGGATCTCGCACCTTGCGATTTTCACTTCTTCCCTAAAGTGAAAAAGGATCTTCGTGGTCGCCATTTTCAAAGTGATAAGGAGTTGAACAACATTGTCATGTGTATACTGAACAGACTGTCAAAAAAGGGGTTCAGTGAGTGTTTCGAACAATGGGTAAATTGTTGGAATAGTTGTACTCAACAGACGGAGAATACTTTGAAAGTTTACAAGTAAATTTGAATGAAATAAAGCCATTATGTGTTAATTACAAAATTAGTCCGGTTATTTATTGATACACCCTCGTATTGTTTCACTAATATGGATCCAGCATAATTGAATGATCAAATCACCATAACAATATACCACACCATTTTGAAGCAATAAATCACTGTGATGGATGAGTGAATGTGGAAACATAGCAAATACCATGCACGATAAGCAGCAGTCTTAACAGTGTGAAATAAAATTAGTATCTGTTCAAGCCTGCAACAGAATATACAAGAAGATAAACAAAGTGATAAAATTGACAATTCTAACTCATTAGGGCAATGAAACAAGCAATGATGCAAATGTCATGAGTGTGTGGTAATATCAACAGCGACTGAATGTTTCTGTTATCATGATAGTGATACTATAACCTATATTCATGGAAGTGCAAAATGCATCAAATAGCATGAGATTTTTACAAAGAGTGATTCTGCCTGTGTGGACAATGCGATAAGGGAAGAATATCTGGAAGAAGATGGTATATAATATATAGCGAACGCTGCTTAATGTAATCGCAGATAATGTTATCAGTCAGGTAATGTTATTATGGTATTGGTATCAGCTGAATTGTGGTTCAGCATTTTAACAGGATTTTTTCTACTTCATGCACTTTTTTATTTAGGAAAGTGTTTTCCTCTCTGTTGTCATCATTGAATTCCACTTAAAAGAAAACAATATGTAATAATTGGTGCATAAGCTACTATAATTTGCAAGCTAACTTTCCAAGATTCTTCCTCACTGAAAGCTACTGGTTGTTGGTGAAGAGAAGGGAGAGCAAGTGCTTCCTGTTGTCAGATCCAAATAAATTACAAGTTATAGAGCCATTAGTATTATTGTAATACAAGATATTTACTATAAAATATGTAATTCCAGAGTTTATTTTAACTTTAAATGAGGATTTTATATTACAAGGAATAATTTTAAATTTAAAAATGTTACCAGTAATACATTGGGTATATGTAGGGTTCGGATGTTTATGACATGTCAAATATTTTTCTCCTGACCTCCATTCTCGCCACAAACACAAATTAAACATGAATTGCATGCTTGTTATCCTAATTGGACCATATTTATTTTGCATATAATGTCATATTTTGGTCATTTTTATGGTGTTGTCATTTTTTTTTTTTTTTCCTTTAGTTTCTTCATTTGAGTCATCTTTATTACTCTTTAAGGGGAGCACTGCCCTGTTTTTGCAAGCCCTCACAGACTGCATGTGCCGTACAATTGCAGCCACATGTGCAGCTTTCCGGACCCTGAAGCACCAGACCCCTTTTTGGTCATATTTGTAATTTAACATCATATTTCAGTTATAACTTCGATAAAGGAGACCAATTATACAGTATATTCACTAAATGGTTGAGTTAAATTTGAAATTTATTTCATTAATTTAATGTTATGCTTTATTACTACATAACTTAATTTAAAATTAATGCAATTGTTCATATTTTATAGGGACAAGCAAGGTCTACAAATATTATGGAGTTGATGAAGTGAGCAAACAGGAGCAAATTCTTTAAAACTAGAAGTTCTTTACTAGTAAACCATATATCACCTGTAAAACTGTTAAAAAGCGATTATCTAATTGAATTCATGTGTCATTAAACGTTTTAAAATGGAACGTTTATTTTGAGAAAACAGGTTCTTTTATTAGGTCATATGTGGATTTTTTTCGGGTCATTTTTAGTCATTTTTAATTCCATATTTTTTATGTCATATTTTCCAACTTTTTAGGTCATAAACATCCGAACCCTAGTTGTATGTGATATTATTTGGGGTTCTGAAAAATTAATGTAAAATGCAGGAAAAAGTTAAATCAGGTTCTGTTAAATTGGGGTTCTACTGTAAGTTCTCAGTCCTCCTCTTTGGAATGTTGAGAAGATACAAAACTGTGTTGGGATGCTACAAAATTTGCACAATTGATTTTTTATCCGTGCAGAAAACCTTTCAGATTTCTCACAATTTGGAAATCTGTGAAACCAATATCATTTCTCTTTGGAAATGTTGACTCTGTTGAATGATTACAACCATTTTCAACATAATCAGCACAACAATCACTCTAATAGTAACAAGAACTGCATTGTACTACTACAATACAGGCAGCATCCACCACAGTGAAGGCAATAATACACCCGGTTGCAAGTCGAGATCGAAGTAGTTAGAGCAATGGTGTTTTCACATAATTTTCAGTAGAATGAGCTCCAAAAGTTGCCAGGGCCTTCAACATATGTCGTGCCGTAAGATTCCTAAATCTAAACATAAATTCCACCGTTTATTTTAAATATCTGTTATTTACTGTTCAGTTCAGAATAATAGTATCTTCCTTTCAATACCATTATTATATAGAGATAATGTGTGGGAGAAAATATAACTGATAGATAGGTATTAGAGGCCTTAGCTGAATGTAGGGAAGTTGCTTTGGAAATGTGAAAATAGAAGACTTTGAACTGGTTTCATGCTCTTGGTTTTTGCAGTAATATAGAGCTCAACCTTTGCCAAAAGACATATTTTTCATCATTCATCGAATACACCTAAATTCAACATACAGCTCCACTTGATAGCAGGAAGATATCTGGCTTCTGTGACCCCATTCGATAGCAGTGCTAGTGTGGCATTTCCCTGCTCAAAGCAAGTGTGTCCTATATTATACAAGGGAGAATCAAATTAAAACCACAATTAATTTTTTTCCACAAGTCACTGAAGCACATTGTTATTAAGTATGGTAAACACCACTTCAGATATTATCGTACTGATCAAAATGACTGGTTAAGGTCCTTTAAGGTTAAAAGTAAACAATTTGCTTAAGATGTGTAACAAAATTATTTTTAATAAGTATCCCGAGTCTAATTTGATACAAGTACTGGGAAATCAGTGCAGAAAAAAGAAAATCCTGATTTATAAGATTGTTAAGAATCCTTACAGATCAAAATGACTCATACAGCCCTTCTGGTGTTGAAATTCATAACCAGTAGGATCATAAGCTAATGTTCCACCCCACCACCATCTACAGTATCTGGACATACATAAAAATATACTGAAAACCTTATAAGTACAATAAAGATTTATAGTACTTTTCTTTTATTGTTAAGAGATAATAGCTTCAATTAAGAATTAAGGACCCACGATCCATAAAACCATTCTATTATTGGTTTAAAGAAATATCATTCCTTAAAATTGTTGTGCTGTATAGAATCAATCATAAGCAAGTTTTCTATATATGTTTGTTTCTTTCACATAATAAATTCGTATAAAATGACTTTAGAACGCATCTCATCATATTGGATTGTGTGCATAAAAATGTGTACATACTCTCACTGTCTATGTCTGTCTGTCTATTTATTTCTCACTAATTCCCTATATCTCTTATTATCTCATCTCCGTATCTCTCTCTCTCTCTCTCTATTTCTCTCTCTCTCTCTCTCTCTCTCTCTCTCCCCCTCTCTCTCATTCTCTCCCATTCTTTATTTCTCTTTCTCTCTTTGCATGTGTCATAGATTTATGGCATGTAAAAGAACTCCAAGCCAAAATTAGAGCCTCTGGACAAAATTTCTCGGCCCTTTTACATCCAAGTATTACCTTAGTTTCCGGTGGGGGTTTGCGAGGCGATGGGCTTACCACCTGTCCCTCTGCCCTCTCTCGGAAACTAAGCTCAACTAAATTCATATAGGTAATGAAACCTCCACTTGGAGGCCCCCTATGCCCCACCACAGGAATTACAGGTAGTCAAGTCACTTTCTCTCTTTGTCTCACACGCACAAAATGATACAATTCATTCTGTGTAACAAAACTTTCTTTTATTATCTATTACCAGTTATTATGTGTGGCAATCTTCAAATTACGTGTAAATCATACATCTCTCTCCCCCTTAAGTAGGTGTTGTTTTAATTGTGGGTTTGCTTTTTTGAGAGTGTAAAGTACATTTTTGATTCCTTCAGCCATGGGATAGTATGTAAGCTGCTGTTGAGGTGGATGAGACGGATATCAATGAGGAATAGAGCAATCAAGATGACTGAAGCCTTCATTGGGTTGGGAGGAGTAAGTGAAATCGGATTGTTTATCAAGGATTGGTGGTGGTTACCGATGGTCATATTCCAGCCAGACGGAAGAGAAAAAGCCAGATCCAAATTGATATAGCTGGGTGTAGAAGATTGGAATTGAGATCATATTGTAGAGAGGAGTTGTATCTTTGTATCTTTATGTACATGCTTAGAGGGAAAACAGTTGGATGGTTTGACTGGTGGTGGGGTGTGTGTATTGGGTAGAAAGTAGTTCAGGGAAAAGTAATTGGATAACTCTTAACTGCACAAGGTTATTAAAATAATGTTAGATACCGTTGAGCTCAATCAATAAAATAAAAAAGATGTAATACCAGCTGCTCAACAATGTTTTATTTTTTAATTCGCTTAGGCCTTTCGGCATATTTCCGCCATCTTCAGGACATTTTTTTTTTTTTGTAATGCCTCAATAATTAAAACCAAAACTGCATCTTGTTACATTTATAAAATAAAATTTCTAGAAGCTCTATAAAAAAAACACTATCACTGAATCGTCTTCTGTGGTCTCTTCGTTGTGTCTGTTGATTCAAACACACATCAAAAACACTCAACAAAGAGACCACAGAAGACGATTCAGTGATAGTGTTTTTATAGAGCTTCTAGAAAATTTATTTTATTTTATAAATGTGACAAGATGCAGTTTTGGTTTTAATTATTGAGACATCCAAACCAAAAATAAAAAAAATAATAAATAATAAAAAAAATTTAAAAAAACTGAAGAAGGCGGAATTAACCAAAAGGCCTAGGTGAATTATAAAATAAAACAGCTGGTATTACGTCTATTTTATTTTATTTTATTTTTTGTTAACTGCACACATGATTTACTTCAGAAGTAATAAAACAATTAACCATTATTTGGACACGTAAGTTAGTTAATGGGATATTATTTCCAGTTTTTTAAATTTTTATGTTGATTAACTGCAGAGGGACAATTAACTGTAATTAATTCTGACTTCTGGGTCTGTGTATTGTATTCATCCCTGTGTTTGCTGTGCAGACAATACTACATACATAGCCATTCACTCTAAAACATGACAAAATGTTGTCAACAACCTTACAGGCTCTCCAATAAAAAGATGTATTTAAAATATTACAATTCCACTGACTTGTAATATTTTAAACACATCTTTTTATTGGATTTTACTCAGTGGAAATTTGGGACCGATATGGATGTTTTATTGAATTCTTACAGGCTCTACTTACCATCAACTAAACTTCCTTTCAACAGTAACTGAATAACTAGAAATAATTGGATAATTTGTGAAAATGACATAATTTTCCAGTTACCCATTATTCTGTTAATTAGACAAAAGATAATGGTTATCTGCGCAGGTATTCGTTCATTTAACCAATTGACTTTTATCTAGCTAATTCCAGCTGTAAGTAGAAAGCAGCCTGTATCCTACAGATTTTTCATCATTACGTCTCAATTAGTCAGCTCAATTTTAAAATATTATGGGTTTTAGAAATGAATTTGATATTGTAAATTTGTTTGATATAATAACTGTTATTTGTGTTTTTGCTTGCAGAGGAGGAGTAGCATTGTGCTTGAGTCCTCAAGGTCGCCGGAACGGAGAAGCTCTTGTTAGATTTGTTAGCCAAGAACACAGAGACATGGCTCTCAAAAGGAATAAACATCATATTGGCAATAGGTATATAGAAGTATACAAGGCTTCTGGTGAAGATTTCATCAATGTAGCCGGAGGTGAGTTTAGTATGGGCTGTAAAATGGTAATATTATTTACTCTTAGAACGCAATACTTCACGTACTTCACTTGGAAAATATTATGTATTCACAAAACTCCAGCAAACAGAAAAGTCAGTCATGACACTCACTACTGGGAAGAGGGTCATGAAATAGACACAGAAACCGAACACTTGAAACATGCAGGAAAACACTCAGGACTAATAGTTTGTGAAAAATTGTTCACCCAGAAAAACAGGAAAATTGATTAATTTTGACACCCAAGCTAAAGACAACCTCATTATTAGGTACACATAAGGAAAAAAGTGTGCGAGGAACGCCAAGCGACAGAAGTGAAGCTTGTTTTAAATTTTGGATTTTTTATTTTTTAAATTTTAGATTTTTTAATTTTTTTAATTTTAATTTTGGATATTTGGATTTTTTAATTTGAGAATTTTTGATTTTTGATTTTTAAATTTTGGATTTTTTAATTTGGTTTTTTTATTTTTTTAAATTTTAGATTTTTTAATTTTTTTAATTTTAAATTTTTAAATTTTCTAATTTTTATTTTGAATTTTTGGATTTTTTAACTTTTGGATAAGACTAATCATTGAGTTGATTGTTTTCTGTGCAGTCCCTTCCATCACACCTCACTAATTTCATGACTATTTTGAGCATTACACAAGCTCTCGATTCACCCCTACCGTGGCTAAACAAGTTTCACTTCAAAAAAAGCGGACCGACTCTTGTAGCTGATTTCAGAGCCTTGTGATACATAAATAAATGTAAGAGATGTAACAGAAACGTTTGTTTTCACAAGCAATGCAAATTATGTAAAATTATTTCTCAATTCAAGCAATTTATCGACACTAGAACAAATTTCAATAAATTCTCTGCTATCTTGTGAATGCCGCTAGGCATGCACAGTGGCTCATATCAGCAACTTAGATATTCTAGTCGGTCCACTTTTTTTTTCCCTACCTGTACATCCACCACCACCAGAGGGACAGCACAACACTGCTGATGAGACGATAATCTTGAAATGTGCATTCTGATATAAAATGCCTTCCAAGAGATGTATGCGTGTTTAAAGGCATATTTATTCATATTTATCTTCGTTTTTTGTTTTGTTTTTTGTGTTTGTTAAATTGCTCTCCAATTTATTTGTTGGTGGGAGGATTCTTTTATCCGGCTCAATGGATGGAATCACAAACACATTCCATGAGCTAATTCTGTATATGCATCTCTAAATTCATTTCATTTTGTTACAGGTAGTAATAATGAAGCTATGGCATTCTTAACAAGAGGAGGCCAAGTTATTGTGAGGATGCGGGGCTTGCCATATGACTGCACAGCGAAACAAGTGGTAAGTTCACAAATACAACAGTAAGGGCCGATTGTATAAACATCACTGACTGGAGGTCAATTATGATCTAAGTTCAGAAAATGATCTGAGTTCAGACTCGAGTCGTTCAATTTTGATCCTAGTTCATACATGGGCGCTTGGCAAATCTCAGAAACAGCTGAGTATCGTGAGGCAAAAGCATTGTTCCTCGGTTTTCCTTCATATTCAGACTGTGTGTTATGTGAGGAAGGGAAAATGTCATCGAAATTAAGCAGAAAAAGGATCATTCCCCTAATTTTTACAAGGAGGACAAGGATGTCCTGATTCAATTTGTCTTGGGAAAATATAAAGACATTATAGAATCCAAAAAGACAGACGTGTAAAAAAAAATGCATTGAAAAACGTTCTGGCAATATACATCATCTTAACATTTTCACTGCTACTGACGTATAAATGCTTCATCTCAAGAATTGTATAAAAGCGGAGATGTAAGATTAATAGAGCAATGCTTTATGTAAAACGTGAGGATTCTTGTTCATCTGTTACAATATGTTTGTCATTCATGGAAACCAGGTATTCCGCTGAAATTTTCTGTATTGATTTTAAACTTAAGAGCCCACTGAAGTGTTTTCCTGATGACTGCCTTATTACAATGTAAAATCTCAGGTCTGAAAGAGTTAGTAAGTCGCATAAAAAAGAGAACGAAGAAAGCATTTGCTCTAGACAAAATAAAACACATGGGGAGCCCGACGAAATTAATCATTTTTATCATCACGAGATATATGAAAACTGGAATGAGTTGGTAATAATATCATAAGCAATTTATAGAGGTTGTGTTGTAGAGTTATGTTACACTGCATTATAAGGAGCCTAACATAGCCTATATACGCACAACTACTGTATAGCTAGAAATGTATGAAGTTGTCTTTTGTGTATTTTCTTGATATTTATCGTAACCACACAGGTAGGCCTAATATTATGTACCGGTATATAATGAGCTAATCTTGTTTCTCAAATAAGAAAACAACCCCTTGAACTGAGATCAACGAATTTGATCGGAGAAATTTCTCCAGTCAAAATTAATCCTAGTTCAGTGCGAATTGATCTCAGATTAGCGTTTATACAACAGAAATTTCCGAGTTCAGCGTAAACTCAGACAGTTTAGTCTCTGATCTGAGATCAAACTGTTTATACAATCAGCCCTAAGTGAATGAGCAATAACTAGAAACGGTCAAAACTGTTTTTCTTACATACATTTGTTTATCATAGATAATGCCTCAATTGACTTGAAAATCACTGATAAATTCCCATGCAACGAAGTCGCAAGGGTACTTACCTACAAGAGTTGCATTTATAATGGCTGTTTAATGAATAATACATAATAATTAATTATTAAAATGTATTAAAATTTAATTATTTAAATAGGGTAGTGATTTAGAGTGACATGACACTATTACAAGGCATTAACGACATACAGTGATACCTCGAGATACGAGTTTAATTCGTTTTGTAACCTTGCTCGTATGTCAATTTGCTCGTATCTCAAAACAATTTTCCCCATTGAAATTAATTGAAATGCCATTAATCCGTTCCAGCCCCAAAAATGCTACCCCCAATTGTTTTTGTTACGTGTTTTTGAATAAGAAAAATGTATTTATAAATGACAAATATTGTAGGCTATAAAAACATAATAAAAAAGAGAATGTAAAACAAACAAAAAACTGGTTTTATAAAGTATACATACATATTTGTTACACTTTCTTCGGACCCATGGTTATAAAAAGAAATGTGATAAAGTATGTAAATGCACAAAAAGCACAAAGCCCTAGAAAAACTTAGCAAAGAGATGCTTCGACAGCGAGGTAAACAAGCACACTGGAGGAATACGTGGGATAATGCGTGAGACGCACGAGGCGCAGGCGCAGTAAACTGGTGGGCCGTGTGCAGCGTTGCAGCTGGCCGTTCCTCGTATCTCAAATGTCGCTCGTATTTCAAAACAAAACCTCGCTCACTCGACAGCTCGTATCTCAAATAACTCGTATGTTAGGGCACTCGTATCTCGAGGTACCACTGTATAATCAATGTGGCTGCTTTCTGTGAACAAAACACAACCAGTTAATAAACATCTATTTATTTAAGTATTGTTTGCTGAAATTTAATACTGAAGATATCTTGCGTAAAACTATTACATTATTCTTTTAGTCCCTAGTGATCCATATTGGTAAATACTATTTTTAGTACACACTCTGCAAAGTGGCTGTTTCTCGGACTAATAACATGCCATAAAGTAACACTTTCCCATACAAGGCTGGTAAAGTAATTTTACCATACTAGGCCGTTAAAGTTGCCATGGTAACCCCTAATGGACGTAATTCTAACTATGGCTCCTAGATGGCACTACAGTGTCTCCCAGTGTAAGTTCAATTTTACATATTAAAGGGTTTTATTGTTCACTGTCTATTAACAAGCATAGTAAACCTTGTCTTTTAGAAATGTTGAATTTAAGAAATAAATTACATAATAATAACTTTTTATGTTTTTTATGACTGGGGACGCAAACACAGGAACTTTGCTTTACGGAGCCATCGTTTAGTCCCCTAGAACGTGAGTGCTAGTTGTAAGATATGACTTCAAATGAGTCTCTTGTGTAATTGCTTCTTTTAGCAAGGCATAATAAGTTTCATTGCAGAAAATAATGATAAAAATAACACATAATTTAAATTGATGTAAATATATTTAGTTTAACATTACTATCTTAACGATGTCTTTAAACTTTTTTTAAGGAAAATAAACATTCCACAGCAAGTGAAGTATATAAACATACACTACTAATACAATCACCATTATCTTTGTTTTCTTTAAGCAGAATCATTGAAAATTAATGAAAAATTGATGTTTATTAAGTGCAGTATGGTACTTTATGAGATTGTGTGCGTGACAGGAAAATGTCTGTTTGCCTGTCTGTCCATCCATGTGACTGTATGCATGATAACTCAAATACGCTTTATCAGATTTTCATGAAACTTGGTACACGCATGGCATGACCATGGCAAGAAGCCTATTTATTTTGAACTAAATCAGTTGACTGGTATTGGAGTAATGACTAATTAAAGGTCACATGCTTTTTAAGTGGGAAATCATGACTATACTACAATGCCACTTTGCTAATCATTGAGGGCTTTGACTCCAATGCCGTCAGATGTTTGTTTATTTCGTTGTTCAAGTTGAAATGAGTACTACATGAATACTGTTATAAACTGTGAAATAATTAGGCCTACATACATTAAACGGAGTTCTTTGCCAATGCATTTTGTGAAATGTTGACATATTTTAAGAATTTCTTGTATCAGTGTATACGAGTTTGAAGTAAGGTTAAGTATCAAACTTTAAACCTTTGTTCTTCTGTAAGCCCTAGTTAATGAATTGATCTGGAGCTTAACTCTGAGATAGATTACAAAAATAACTTATTTTCAGCATATCAAAATTGCAATTATCACTGATTAAACAAAAGCATGCACTTTATTTGTTACATCAGTTTACGTGATTTTATTACCTATTGGGCATGGTACAAGCAACAATGTATTAGGTTAGAGAAAACAACCATAGTTGATTAAGTGTCATGAACATCTTTTAATGGTACAGTATTGTCTCAATTTAAAATGCTATTCATATAATTCAATTTCAATATGTATTTTAAATTATTTATCACATGGTATGTTTGTTAATTAGGCATTGTAAGTGCAACTCGTGACTTGGAACTCTCCTAGAGTAATTCCCTTGCGACTTCGTCGCTCATGAATTTATTGACAATTTCCAAGTCGTTCAAAGCATTACCTATGGTAATTTTATAATTTCTTTATAGTATCTGCTAGCTCATATAAGAGAGATTAAATTTCTTCTCTTTTTTTTCCAGTTGGACTTCTTTGAAGCTGGTGAGAATTCATGTAAAGTAATGGATGATGAAGAAGGAGTATTGTTTGTCAAAAAGCCTGATGGGCGGGCAACTGGAGATGCATTTGTTCTCTTTGCACAAGAAGAGGATGCATCAAAAGCTCTAAGCAAACATCGTGAGCTCATCGGCTCTCGATATATAGAACTCTTCAGGAGTACAACTGCTGAAGTTCAACAGGTATGTTACATCCAATCACCTGTTTATCTTCAAATCAGGCTTCGTGTAACATCAAACATGTAATTCAAACAATTATTTTACTATAACATTTACACATTTCCAATAAAAAGAAGTGTTTAAAAATATATTTCAAGTCAGTGGATAAAAGTTAAAATCACTACACAACGTTTCAACTCTCCCCTGGAGTCTTCCTCAGGTGACTTGAAGATTGAGTTTCGTCATGACGAAACTCAATCTTCAAGTCACCTGAGGAAGACTCCAGGGGAGAGTTGAAACGTTGTGTAGTGATTTTAACTTTTATCCACTGACTTGAAATATATTTTTAAACACTTCTTTTTATTGGATTTGTATCAGTGGAAATTTGGGACCGAAATGGATGTTTCATTTACACATTTGACTTGAAAAACTAAGATAACCTTTGGTGATCGGGATGACCGTTTTGCACTATTTTAGTGCATCATCAACAGTTTCCGAACTGTTACGGGGTGCCTGCATTGTGGGCCTAGGTGGTGTGGGTGTTGTATTGGTCTTGAAGGAGTGGGAGTATTTGGTGGGATTTGAATGTCTGGTATTGTGTCAAAGAGTGTGCATGACTTAAAATGTAGCTGGTCGTTCAGTATAGATGTTGGGTGTTTTTTGTATTTTTTTGTGTGTTTATATATTTCCAGTTGTTAGATTCTGTTTAGTTTGCAGCTTTTGTGGAGCATGTGGAGAATTTCCAGGTTAGTATAACAGTGTAGGCTTTCACGGCCGGCTACATCATGATGCTCAGATTTTCCAGGCTTGTAGGCCATGGTCCAGTTGGGTTGTTTATTCCCGACGTTTCACCGAAGGCTTCGTTCGGCAGTACTGCCCAGACCTACAAGAGAGAAGGACGTACCCTTGAAGATGCTGAACGAAGCCTTCGGTGAAACGTCGGGAATAAACAACCCAACTGGACCACGGCCTACAAGCCCGGAAAATCTGAGCAATCATGTTCCAGGTTAGTGTCTACGTTAGTGTAGTTGTGGTTTGTGTCAAGTAAATGTTCTACATAACTTGATTTTTGTTGTTTGTTTGAAGATAATCTTAGTTTGCAAGTCAAGCGTTCAAGTGTAATAATAAAACTTTTGTTAACGCAATCAAGATTGGACACCCACACATACAGCAATTATTTTACATTTTCTGCAACGCTATAACAACATCATTTGCTATATTTATTTAAATTCATCAACAATTTTGCTAGTTTGGTTATGATTTTTAAGAAACAAAAGCTTCAGCAAACATTAATTTTAATTGATGCAGCTTGGGAAACACAAACTTCAATCAGTAAGTCATGAAATCTTCCTTCATCTTGTTCTGACTATTCAATTCTCAATATTGCAAACTTGGCTTTTAGAGTTTCTTTGAAAGTCGTTCTCTTCTTCTCTTGTTCCCATGAATAAGATTGTGATAACATCTCAAGATCCAACCAATCATATGGATTATTTTGGTGTACTGTGAAAACTAAAGTAATTCTTTTTATTTGGAGAAGTGACTTCTGCCACAACAAACTCTCTTCTTTTCTCATCTGAAGCAACACACTCTTCTTTACTCTGCATTCGGGCCATTGGAGTCCCTTCCACCAATAAGTGTTGAACGTTCTGTGGATGCCTGGATCACTGTAACAGCATATTTCTCTACACCTCTTATCCACAAAGGTGTTCACCCCTCTTCAACCTTAACAGTTTGCTTGAAACATTGCAGTGTTTCCATTTCAAGTTTCTCTTTTACAGTAGAGTCCTGCTATTCCGTAAATCTGGCTATTCCGAGTCATTTTTAATCACTGCTAAACACACACAAAAAAACTGATTTACACACACTTAAGAAGTAAAGTCAGTGATTATTTTTCTCACGAAAAGCACGGAATCGACTTGAGGATGCAATTTCTGCCATCGCCGCATGAACATAACATCATTTGGTGTTGATGAAGCATGTTGTTGGAAGTAGTGTAAGGTGAGATCAAGAGCATATGCCAATCATAACTGTGGCCTGTACCTTTGTAAAAATATATTTGCCATATCCAGCTACATAAACAGTTATTTACTGACTTTACCTCGAATATAAACAGTGTTGTCAGGTAAGAGTAGAGTGAAGTACTGCTGTTATTGTAGCAGTGTGACTCTAATTCTACATGTCTATGTTTTCTGTATATAGGGCTCAGATTTTTAGGTGCTAAAAACTTGAGAAATGTTTATTTTTATGTGCTAAAAATGTAAAAAGTATGTCTAAAATTAAAATGTTTGGTGGTATCTGAATGGCTAAGTTAATATGGTATGATGTGGTACTCACCCATCATTCCTGGAAGGGGTCACTAAGTATTGAAGAGTTACGGTATAGGGAAACATGCTTCCTCAAATAATAATTGCCCATCCCGAATGTTCGACAGTTGTCATGAAGAAGTGACTTGAATTTGTAAAATCACCGCTCCATTTCACAAGAAGTTGGTCTGGCATAATTATAGCATGGAAGGTTACTCACACTCGCATCAAAATTTTCTTCATGTTGCCATCCAACACATATAAAATTTTACACATTACGTTAAATCCACTATTATTTTCATACGCTTCGTTGTATTTTCTTTGTATATCTTGTGCTGCAGGACCAGAAAGAATATTCAGGTTTTTCTACTGATTCAAGTTTCTTTATGTAATCACAGAGGAAGCACAGATTTGTGGAAATGTCTGCAAAGTCATTTCTTAACTCTTTGCCACTTAAAAGTTTTTGAAGAATTTTAATTGAAGTGGATCTTTACTACTTAGCTCACTTATGAATTACACTTACGTCTAATACTGAACTGTAGTAAGTCACTACAGGGCGGGGGGCAGCAGAGAGTTTATATTTTATTCTGAAAATTTTCAACTTTTGGGTGACTTGATGAATACTTTTTTCCAATTAGAAATAAAATTATTGACATCAGGAAACGTGGTTCTAATTTCCTCACATATTCTATGCAATCCATGCAAAACACATAAATCAACATTTAGGATAACTAACGGCAAGTTCTGCTGCTGTCTTTTCATACATGGTGCAGCATCAAAACCCTGTCATATCGTACACCATCTGGCTACAATATGTGCATTGCTTCGGCAACAGACACATGGTTTGCAGCAGGCAATCAGTGGAAAAGATGTTTTTTTAAATTTCAGAATCATTCTTCAGTACCCTGACAACATTTCCAGTTTTCCTGCCAGTAGAATCTGTAGTTTCATCTATGCTCATCAGCATCTTTTCATTAGCACACATTTTACAGTTTATTCACTTGGGAAGGTTAAACAAATTAAAACAAAATAATGTATACAATGGAGCATATTAAATAATGAGAAAAGTCGAAAAATAAAAAACACTTTTAAGTCCACTTACATCAATTTTTAAAAAACTGGACAGTCGACCGCCAGCCGATGATGGGAGAAACACTCCCAAAACTAGTCCAGTTTAAAAAAAATTTATGTAAGTGGAGTTAAAAGTGTTTTTATTTTTCGACTTTTCTCAATACTTGGGAAGGTAATTTCTTTGCAAAGTTAATACATCAGGTGTATCAATATTTGAATATGTCAATAGGAATTTTTACTTCCTCTGCATGTACCACAGGTACTATAGGCAGAGCAAGTATTGTATTTGACATCCAAATTCGAAGTTTAGTTTTTTAACATAAATATACATTTTGAGGTCTCTTAAATCCAAAAATACTACTTTTCAGGAACATGTCTGTCTGTGTGTCTGTGAACTACCTAGCTCCAGAACAAAAAATCGTATCAAATCAAAATTTTGTATTTCGGTTAGGTACCTTGTGGGAATGTGACACAAAGATTGGCGACGACTATCTCTTAGTTTTTAGGGGAACATGAAGAAAATTTTGTTTATCGCAATTTTCTCAATAGGCTCAAACGATTTTATTTAAATTTTGTACATGGGGTGCTTATACTAGGAGCTAAAAATTTTATTTGAAATTTTTTTTTCAAAAGAATACTCTGAAGCTGCCCACTCTTTGTAGAAACTCAGTCTTGCGTGGTGAACAATAAAGCTTTGCATCAGGTTGAAACAACTGAACACACGCTCTTTGCAATATGGCCTCTTATACTATATCAGAATGTGAAGTGAGGAAGATGTAACTTATGGTCTTGCTTAGGGTAAAGAAAGTACGTGACTGCACTAATCAGATTTTATTTTCATGGATGCAATGCGATATGGTAACAACATTCTCTCCATTTTATAACCAATTATCATGAAGGGAATGTCTTACATAATATATTATATTAACAACAGAACTGTACAGGTTGTCATGTCGAAACCTGTCCTCAAATTTTGCATATCAATAGGTTTTCATTATAGATAGATACAAGCAAAATATTAGCTGTTCATATGAACTGTAAGTGGGTGAAAACATGTTTGTTATGATCCATAAGGAAACAAGCAACCCTTTCAGCAACAGGATTTTTGCCGGAGTACTGCTTCTAAAATGACACCTGCTGGTTCACTTGGTTCTTGCTTCTCATTGCCAGCGCCGATCAGAACGGAAATACGAAATAATAAACATTTTTGGGGCAGTCTGTAACTTGAAATGTACAACAAATGATTAGGTTTCTCCACTCTTTTTAAGAACGTACTTTGTAAAGATTTTGGCCTTTAGAAGGGGATGTTTCTGTGCGAAATTTAAACTCAGTTTCAAGTTTATATTATGACACAAAGAAAGTAATATGTACCTATTTACCTAAGAATCTGAGCCCTAGCTATACGTATACAAGTTGCCTTAAGTGTTCATGTATCACAAAATTAAACTAATTTACCTTTTACAGCCATCTCAAAGGAAAAATTACATGGGTATGTTATTTCTATTACTTTAATGAGGTTAAAGATCTCAATTTTATGAAGTTAGAATGCAGTTTTTATTTGTTGGTATTAGGGATGGGTCGATACTAGATTTTCTCGATACTCAATGCCGATACATGATTTTTTCCTCGATACTTCTATACTCGATACTGCCAAATTTCCAGTTTCAATAAATAGGTACATTAAAAATTAAAAGTTGAGAGAACTGTGTAATACCAACTAAATTAAGTGTGCATATTTAATGAGACAGAATTTAATATCATCAGTAGCCTATTATTATATTTAAACTCCACATTAAAACTAAAATTAGTTTTTGAAACAGGCCACTTACAAGTTTTTGTTCAAAAATTACAGTGGGGTTTGGACATTCAGCTTGCTTGTTGGTTGTTATTGAAACGTTTGACAGGAAACGAAACAATTAAGAATCTCTTCTGTTTGGATTTTAAAAGTCGGAAAGTCTTTATTTATGACTAGTCAAAGTCACAGATTGGTTTTCTCCATTTCAAGGAGAAATAGAAGTATTTACTATATTTAGTAGACTACTGAAAGCAGAAAGAGATACCACATTTCCTTAAATTGCAGAAGTACCAAAGTATCAAAAAAGTACCGAGCGAGTTTTCTGAAGTATCGCTTGATGCCAATACCATGCAAGTATCGAGAGTATCGAGGTATCGAGAGTATCGAGGTATCGAAAGTATCGAGGTATTGAAAGTATCGAGGACCCATCCCTAATTAGTATATTTACCTAGTTTGTGCCAAAATAAAATCTGTACTTCTTGTGAGACATCAGTGCATCTTTGTATTTCTTTGATACGACATCTCAATAACTTAATGGAAGTGTGCAGAGAAGTTTGATATGAAGATCACTTAAACGTTATTCTAATGTCATCCAGCTGAAATAGTGCATATGTGACAAAGTTTATGCTGTTGTTTGTTCTAGCACAGACAAACACGCTTTCTCCTAAATTAATTTCTGCCTATGCTAGATTTATCATTAGGCAGGGCAGATCCAAGCCTATGGATGTTGTACACATTTGAAGAGCCCTTCAGGAGCATCTTCTTGTTGCTCTTGAAAAATCTGACATGTGCTGGAGACCAAATTTTACCAGGAGAAACAGAAAACGCGTAGTAACTGAAGCACCTAGCTGGATGACACCATACGATTTTTGTGGTCTAGCACATAGCAGAGTCTTTAAAACACTATTAGGTCTTCAAAATGTCTTTCCGCTTAACTAATGTATTGTATAGATGTGTGGTAAAATTGCAAATCATTTAGTACAAAAAATATATTTTATACGAATTGCACATAGTGGATTTTTCAAAATCAATGACAATATAAGAAAGAATAATCAAGTTTTTTAAAGATGTTGATTTTCACTACCTAAGTACCTGGTAACCACAGTCTTGTTTCTTTGCTATGCAAGTTAGTGATACATACAGAACAAATTTTCTTAGACATAACGAGGAGGTAAAGAACGTCATGAAATTATTGAATGTTTAAATTTTGTTGCCAATATGAACTTCTCTCTCTCTTGTGGACTGTTAAATATTGCATTTATTTTAACTGTATACTTATTAGTAATAAAGTAATAATTTTTTTTTTTTTTAATGAGGACCGAACATGGATATTTTATTTAATATACTGCAAGATCTTGGGTTTTGCAAAATATTGGTGTAAGATTTACCGTTCAGAATCTGCAGAGCACTGTGGTGATGTCTGCTTCCCAGAGCAACTGATTCAGTCATAGCGTTAAGCTTCAACTTGAATGTGTATAGCTAAACTCTCCTCCAATACTGAAAAATCCCCGACCCAGCCTGGAATTGAACCCGGGCAGCCAGGGTGAAAGGCTGCCACGCTACCAAGTAACCTAATGCACTCTAAAATTAACTGTTTGAAGTTTTATAATAAGGTTACCAGATTTTTTTCAAAGAGTTCGAGGACACTTTGAAAATCTGATATATGTAATATTTTTAGAGGAAAGAACAACTTATTCCACTCCACCTCCTACAATATGTCACAGTTTATGTCTTTAATATAAAATCAAATAATTAATATGCCAATTGGATTTATATTTATTTTAAATTAATACAAACATCTGACAGTTTCATCCATCCAAAGTTCCTTCTTGAAGGGTAATGTTTATTTCACTTTGATCTTGGCACAACCTTCTTCAAGTATGCTGATACCTTTTTGTTGCTATTTTTGCAAATCACGGAGCTTTTATGTTTATTAGTTGAAACATGTTCAACGACTGAGGTTCGTCCGCCACTTCCAAGGGTGAATGTTATTTCACATAATGAGCAAGTTGCAGAGTTTTCCTTTACTCCTCTTCACATAAATGGAAAATCCTTTAGTATGTTATCACTAATTTTCGTTTATTTGACATCACTAAAGATAAACTACAGTATAAACCACAAACCATACACATGGATGCATTAAATTACTGCCCAAGCAATTAATCAACAATGGAAACAGCCATACCAGAGATCAAATAAGCTGACCGAGGTCAGAGCATTTCACCTGCAATGTGACAACCTCGACTCTGTTCCATACCTGCATACCTGGAAAAGAAAACAGGTTTCTATCCTATAACTTAATGTTCTTACATTAATGGTGTAACAGAATGAAAGCAGATATGAGAATAAGCAAGTTTTGGCAGGAAGCCAATCACATTTTGAGAGAATAGCTATACAGTAGCAGCTATAGTCAATTACACTTTGATATACATATTTATCTATCTACCTACCTACTAATTCAAAAGGGAATAAATAAAGCATGGACTGATAATTTTGTAGTACTGCGTGTTGTATTTCTCTTCACTGCCCTACTGTTACTAGGTTTGATCGCAAAGCAAATCCGTGACTGCTTGAGAATTTGTTGTACTGCGCATGTCCAGTCTGTAACTTACCAGTGATTTGCACTTTGCGAACAGTTACAAGAATTTGGAATCGATAGTTTATGCGTTTAATCGATATGATATGCAAATAAAATATATATTTCCCTTTAACATGTTATACATACAATATATATCGGCAATATAAACTATATTTTGGGAAACTTTTAATTATCTTCCATTATTCATACATATAAGTAGCCTATGCTTATAAATCTGGCGCAAGGTTTTGGAGGGAGGAGTCAGGCGAGGGAAAATAGGTTACTGCGCATGTCTCTGATAACAATTCATGGCAGAGCCTGCAAATTTTACTTATAGTACAGAAACTGTCCGTGAGAACTTTGCGAACAGAAGACTGAAATCAGAATCACGGATTCTCGCTTTGCGAACGCGTGTGGAGAAAGAGCGCATGCGCGAACGATGTGTTCCTGGTTTCTGACTGCTTTGCGAACAAACCTTATAAATTCATCACAAGCATAATCTAAATCCAACTTTCCCTGCCATCCATATGTAGGGCTATGCTTAGTGCATTGTCGAATGCAAAAATGTCTCCACTCTTTTAAAAGGGAAAAAGGAGATTTCGGCGGATGCTGTGGAAACTGAGATTTGACTGACAAAATATGATACATAAATGTAAGAATTCAGGAACAATTTCAAACAATCACAATCCTGAGTTAATGAAAACAGAGGGAGATTATGTTGCGTACGTCAGAAAAAGTCTGATTTTAGTTTTACATGAATTGAACAATGGAACACAATTTTTGTTAATAATAAATATTTACGACAATAATGGGCAAATTATTGGATAGGCTTGAGCCCAATGGGCCCCTATAAGTTGGCGCCTTTGATTATTATTGTATTTTTGTTATTATTATTGTTATTATAGTGCAGCCAAGAATATCATAATGCATTTACAACACATGTACTATAATAATCATCAGTCCAAGTTTTATTTTATTAGTTACGTAAGACCCCCAAAATGTTCTTATAACCTATAAACTTTTAAGTATTTTCTTTAAATTAGAGTGGGGAGTTGGTAACGTGGCTGCCTTCCACTTCCACCCTGGTGTAGGCTGAGTTGGGTATTTTTCAGAATTGGAAAATGCCGAGTTGGGTATTTTTCAGAACTGGAAATTTTCCTTCCTGGGTTCAGAACTGGGTTTATCTGATGCAACTCATCAACTCGAGAATTTAATTAATGGTTTTTTTAAGCTTTCGTGGTAATTACAAAGCCGTGTGAGGTGTCAAAAATTTCTGTAGAAGTTCCTGAACAATTTGAGTGGTTTTTTAAAAAAAAAATCGAAAAAGTTGTTTGGATTTTATGCGTTTATGTGCCTCGACTAGACCTATACCTACTATTGCTTTGGGGATTCCACTAAATATATACAACGTATAACCTCTGCGTTAATTTGAACAACCTCTCTGAAGCTAAAACAAATATGGGTCTATTAGGTAAACTTGGGTACATTCTCGCCTAAAATACAGAGGGGTTGGTACCCCTAGCTATTGGGTAATTAAAAATAAAAACGCAACTGCACAGCATGTGCGCGACTCCTTGTCGTCTAATTCTTTGACACCTTTTTTTAAGTGTTCTCATTTCTTATTCATCTACTTAAAACAGTCACAATCTTTTTTCTGCTACTATTATAGGTTAAACAGAAGAAAATGCCGGTAAATATTTTTATTTCAAATAACGAAATTAAAAATTGAGTTCAAATTTATCTTACGGCAATTCCATTGATTGTCATTGGTGACATACATTGTACTGCAAGCTGTCAAGTTCAGCTGTTTCAGTTCAGATTATGTAATACTGAGTAATATGTTTAAAATATTCGTCTGCAAGAAAGAATTGTGAATTTATTGCTTCTAATCATTTTGGTGATTGAACGGATTAATTGCTTGAGTGCTGCCATCTCTAAAATATTTACTCAAATTCAGAAGTGAGGTTAGGTTCCAACTAACTGCTGACAGTACCCAGGACCAAGTTATTCTGTCAACATGTGCTATAAGTGTAAGTGCTACATATTTTAATACTGTTTTATGCACTGCAGGTTTTAAACCGCTCAATGGATCCTAAAACATATGAACAACAAGTTCCGCTTATTGCACAAGTACCTCAGGTGCCATTGTTGCCACAACATATAATCACTTCAGGGACAAGAAAAGACTGTATTAGACTACGCGGGCTACCTTATGAAGCGCAGGTGGAGCATATATTGGATTTCCTTGGGGAGCATTCCAAGAATATTGTATATCAAGGAGTTCATATGGTCTACAATGCACAAGTAAGTTATATTTTCAATAATAGGGTAATTATTTTTGTATCTGCCATCCAGAAATAATTTGGGAGGCCAATGATTTTGGCGGGGACAGTCTAGCATTGTGCTGGGTGTGATATTTTGGTTTTTTAAACAAAAGATGGCATCTTTAGTACCTAATCTAATCTAACCTATAGATTCATAGGCGCTGACTCGGGTTGGGGGGGGGGGCAAGGTGCGTTCTGCCCCCACATTTAAGTTCTTATCATATAAAGCATATGTTACTGGTAATTACTAAAAATCCAATTGGGGATTCCATAGCTGGTACTGCGGTCTAATTATTCATTCTTTCAGCACCAAAAATTGACAAATATCATGTTATGTTATGTTGTTGAAAATCTGGGCATAAACCAAATATAAGGTGCCAAATAGGCTCCGCCCTTTCCGCATTCCGTTGCTATGGTGACAGCAGCTGACGGCCGGCCGGCGACCTCTCGCTCGGATCTTCCGACCGTTCACGAACGCACTCCCGACCGTGTCCACCTTACTCACTCGACACTCAACACTACCCCTATTGAAAATACGATTCCCATGATGCGAGAGTGCCCCTTGTACCAAATATTCAAAATACGAGATGCCCCTTGTACCAAATATACCTTCACAGTTATATAGAACATTATCCTTCTTACTACTCGTCTCTGTTGTACATAGGCTAGAAGAATTCTCGATTTTTATTGCAACGATCACTGATGGCGTATTGGTTAAAGCGATAGACTATAACGCTAGGGGTCCCCGGATCGAATCCCCGTAGGGTGCGAAAATTACTAGGATAGGAATAGGCCCCAAATAGGTAGGTAGGGTGAAGGAGAGAAGGGAGGTAATAGGGAAAAGAGGAGGAGAAGAGGAGAATAGGGATAAAAGTAGAAATTAAAAAATTTAATTTTCTGTGTTTCTAGTATTTTTGCCAGATGTCTCTGCGCTGCTACTAATTCCACCATTACCTATCAGATGTCTCCCACTGTTTAAAATAGTCCCCGCCCTAAACCCCTCCTTCCCGGGCTGGTCCCGATAGCGAGTATGGGAGGAGCTTATTTGGCACCTTGTATTTGGTTTTTCCCAAAATCTGTAGAATCTTTACATATAGGCTACAATTTTTTTTGTAGGTTTAGTTGAAGTATAAGTAATGTCACAAAGAAGTAGACAGAAAACTAATAAAAAAAATGGTGATGTGAAGAGATGTGTACTGCGTAGTTCGTTGGATGGTCACTTGTGCACTGCAGGCGGGGAGCAGTGGCATTTGTCATATTGAAACTAAACAGTGTTGGCAACCTCATGTTGATAGAATTAAGGGGTCATATTACATGAATCGAGTCCTATTGATGTCAAAATTATTCTAAAATGCTCTGCTCCGCGTGCTTGACTATGTAGACAGTATTATGCATTATTTAGATTATCTTTACAAAATTGTGAGTTGTAGAATTAAAGCGAAAGATAGATTTAGTTCGTGCACCAGCAAAGCTCCGCCTCCGGCCTGCTACCCCTGTCTTCCGAGCCTATTGTCCACTGCCCTCTGCTTTCCCTATCCTGGCTGTGAACCTGCTCAATGCCGGCGCTGCAGCTCACTATTGTACCCTTCGTCATATACGCATAAAAATATACAAAATCACAGCATTACGAAAATGACCCTTGAACCATATCAAAAGTACAGCGTTAATAAATATTTCAGGATGAAGCTACATATGCATCATAGGCTACTATGAAATATTATTACAGATATATATATATAATATATTATTGGGACCAAAGCAGGGAAAGAAGAAGTAAGAGGTCTTATTATGATATTATCCATCAAAGAGTTCTAGACTTGAATGGTATGCCACCCATACATGGGCATACGGTGAAATTTTGTTCGGGAGGAGTTCAATGTAAAGTCGTCTCAGCTCCATGTCCTTGCGCACATTGTGAATTATTAACTTACTTTTTTAATTACTAAACAGTTGTATTGTGATAATTAATACACTGTAATAAATTAATATACTGTTCAGTCTTTGAAACTGTTTTTCTTGAGATTTCTATCCATTTCTCGTTTCAGCTAAAAAACTTTCTTTTGAGAAATTATCATAATACTGCATAGGGCACATTTTAAAAATCATATGTAAATCCACCTGTGGAAAAGCCCGATTAATGCCGATTACTTCATGATAATTTTGTGTTGAGCTCGTGATTAGGGTACAGTTGGCTTACAAACAGGTTGATGGATTTCGGCGGGAGTATTCGAGTTGTCGTTAGACAGATTCCAAAGGGATTTTTGTTTACTAGTAATACATCACTATTATTAAGCTGAAAAACTATCAACACCACGATGTTTTGAAATTTGAATCTTAAATAAATTAAGATAAGTTAATTCTTAAAATAATGCTTTGATGTGCACGAAATTGTAAAATATGTAACAACGGAATCAGAGCTTTTTTTGTTTTTGTTTGTGTTTTTGTTTGTTTGTTTGTTTGTTTGTTTGTTTTTTTTTAAATTTCGTTCCATGATTTATAATCTTCAAAATATTGCAGATATTTCGGGAGGGGTTTCAACCCCCTGAACCCCCCCTTACCGTATGCCCATGCACCCACAGGATGACTTAATTAATGCAGCAAAATGACCCTTGCACCAAAACGCTCTTTTCAGACCCAACATAGGCCTAATATTTCACAATTATAAAAAACAACAGCTATTTCTCATGTATTAAAGCAGAGCTCTAAACTTAAATAGATGAATTTTCCCTTCACCGCTCAGCAGTCACTCATGGTGTAGTGGTTAAGGCTCCTGGTTACGGTGCTAATGGTCACGGGTTCGTATACCGATAGATGTAAAATTTACGGTTAGGAATAGGTCCCAAGTAGGAAGGTAGGGTGAAGAGAAGATGAGAGAAAGGGAGGAAAAGGAAGAGAATAAAGGAGAAATAAATTATTTAATTTTTTCCCAGTTTGACCTTTTGCAAAATAGATGATGTTGCTAGTATTCAAATGTCACCTCCTAGATGTCTCACTACTCCCCATCTTAAACCCCTCCTTCCCAGGCGGGTCCCGTTGGAGAGTTGGTGGGCAGAGCCTAGTGTGCAACCTAAAACTATTTTTTTCCCAGAACTAATTTTAACATAACAGGTCCCCATTGTGGTACAAGCCACAGTCAGTATAGCAGTGCAGTATAACAGTGAGCTGCATTTGTGGCATGGCAGACAACCAACAGACTGCATAACCACATGAAGCAATGCCAGCTGTAGTGTACCCATCCAATTCTTGCTCTCTAACTGTGACTAACAATATTGTCAAGTCAGCGCCTCTGTGTAGATTCCATGTAGGCCTAGTGCAGTATTTGTATGAAGATTCTCAATGTAAGAGAATTCGTGGAGAAATGGACACAAAATTAACCTAAAATGGCCCTGTGAACTGCTGTTAAATCGTGATATACATGTGCAGGACGATGCTCTTTTGTCCGGCTGGAAGTGGGCATTGGTTCATGTGGAGAAAATTCAGTGCTGGAAACCTGAGAGTGAAAACTATCTCGGTGGTTCAGTTGCTATTGAGGTTTCTGCCAGGTTCAGTCACTTGATGTCAGCCCTGGATCTCCTTCCTCTTTCTTTCTTCTCAAACCCCACTAAGGGCTGTGCCCCAGGACCCCCATTACAGGATTCTCCCAGACCCCCTTCACCAGGATATTCTAGTATTGTAATTATTAGGTTTGTTCCCAAAGCAAACCCATGACTGCTTGAGAATTTGCTGCACTGTGCATGTCCAGTCTATAACTTATCCGCGATTTTGCACTTTGGGAACGGTTAGAAGAATTTGAAATCAATAGTTTCTGCGTTTAATCGATATGATATGCAAATAGAATATATATTTCCCTTTAACATGTTATACGTGCAATGTACATCAACAATATAAACTATATTTTGGGAAACTTTTAATTATCTTCCATTATTAATACATATAAGTAGCCTATGCTTATAAATCAGGTGCAAGGTTATTGGAGGGAGGAGTCAGGCATGTGAAAATAAGTTACTGTGCCTGTCTCTGATAATTCGTGGTAGAGCCTGCAAACTTTTCATACTGTCCGTGAGAACACATGGAACAGATGATTGAGAATCAGAATCACAAATTCTCGCTTTGGGAACGCATGTGGAAAAAGACCGCGTGCATGAACGATGTGTTCATGGTTTCTAAGGAACAAACCTATTATAAACAGTAACATGGGAGCCTAATCATATAAATTGCTGGAAAGTGTGCATTTATAAAACTATTGACAGCAGTGTACCAATTTCATTTCCGTAAGGTTTTAGAACATCTTCACCACGTTACTCAATATTTTGCACCCACCTGTCAGCTGACCATCGTCGAGCAGCAGAATTTCTTGACTAAACATCAGTTTATAGCAGCACCATTTGGCACCATTTTAGGTTAATTTTGTATTAACTTCTTTGTGATTTTTCTTGTATTTAGAATCTTGCTACAAGAAAGAAAGTACTTATTCAGTCAAACTTGGACAATTTGAAGCTGAAGAAACCAACAAAAAAAGTCAAACTAATCAAGATTTCCAATTAGAAAAGTTTGTTGCTTTGTAAAGGGTTCATGATAAAAGTATGAATTATTCACAGTTTCAAATTTAAAAAGTTTAAAATAATCAAGTTGACTGTATGTGGATTCTACAGGTTTTGAAGAATAATATAACATCAAAGTTAGAAGTTTTTGATCACAACCAATATCAGTGTGCTGGTATAAGCTAATCCCACACTGAATAATACTGTATTGCACTCTCATGAATGGTATAGGCCTACTACCTTTACAATTTCAATATATTGGGGGAATTAGGCCTTCTTATACCTCTAGAGAAATTGTGTATTTTTTTCAACACTTATGCATCAAGTGTTCAAAATACGCCATCTGAACATCGTAAGTATTAGTCTTGACAAAAATTGCTGTTTTTAAAGTACCGGTATCTAAAGCTATGGTTCATTACACAGCTGAGGTCAACCAATGAGTTCAGTGTTGTTAATTTACTACCTGGTTTATCTACGAGCCGTCACATTTTGCAATCACATCACATTTTGATCTATCAGAGAACAGAATATAAATTGATTCAGGTTTTATGTCATGAAGTGAAATGAAGTGAATTAATTTACACTCGGACAGTACAGCTATAAAATGTTGAGCGTTGGCAAAGCTCACAGATTATCTTTGTCCTAAACAAACCTTGGCTTAAGGTTAGCTGTTTCTTTTTCCCCATGCATATTTCATTTCCCTTCCACTCAGGAATGGATAATACCTTATAAAGCAGGACATCTGGTATCTTGAAATATCTTTTCACCTTATCTGTGCTAAAAATGTTGTGAATTAATAATCTATTATGCAATATAGCCTAGTGGTACAGGCATTCAGTGGAGTCAGGCTTTACACCAGCGAAATTCGCAGTCATTATGGTGCTGGCTTTCAGTGCCCAAGGTATAGAATTCAATCCCACCCCAGATCGATGCCATTTATGTGTGCGTAAATGTGATGGACCAATGTCTGCAGAATTAAGGGCATGTAAAAAAAAATACACTTGCAGGACAAAATTTTGGGACAACGATGATGGTCATAGGCACCCTTGTTATTAAATAACTATAAAATCAAACCAAATCTCCATCAGTGAAAAATAAAAAGGACCAAACTTGGGAAAAGTACTAGACCTACACTGCATTCAACGGTTTGTTGCTTGGTGTCACAATGGCTGATGAGGTTCTTTAGTGAAAAGGACTCTCAGTCATTTTTTTGCATCAGACTTGAAGTTGCAAGCATTACTTCAGACTTACAGCGGCTATTGCTACTGCAAGTGTTATTACAGTTTTTGTAAGATTTTCATAATGCCTCAACATGTGTAAGCTAAATATTAGGACAACAAATTCTTATCTACAGTTTATACGTAAAAATATATCTATGCAGGGTAGAAGGTGATTTTTTAACAGCATTTCCAGATGTACCTCCTGCATGTAGAGATACCTTCGAAAACTTGTAAATAAATTTAGGAACGATAACAAGTAAAGAATAGTTGAAAAAAACACTTTCTTCAACGCACTTTATTTACCTTAGTAAACTTCTGGACGGCCGTTTGCAGGTGGTGTTCCTGCATCATCAGCAGAGTGTCAACTGAGGTCTCTGGGGCAGGTGTTCGTGAGGGTGTCTGTTATGGTGGGGGTGTAGTGGAGGTGGGGGTAGGTGATGGGGGTTTGGTTTGACTGCCTGTGTGTATTAATGTGTCTAATAGCGTGTGTGATCTGAAATTGAGTTGGTTATTTAAAACTGATGTTGGGTGTGGTTTTGTGTGTTTGTAGATTTCGAATTGTTCCAATGTATTTAATTTCTTGCTTTTGTGTGTGAAGTGTAGTATTTCCATGTCTGTGTTTATGTTTTCGTAATTGTGGTCTGTTGTGATGATTACGAAAACATAAACACAGGCATGGAAATACTACACTTCACACACAAAAGCAAGAAATTAAATACATTGGAACAATTCGAAATCTACAAAAACACAAAATCACACCCAACATCAGTTTTAAATAACCAACTCAATTTCAGATCACACACGCTATTTGACACATTAATACACACAGGCAGTCAAACCAAACCCCCATCACCTACCCCCACCTCCACTACACCCCCACCATAACAGACACCCTCACAAACACCTGCCCCAGAGACCTCAGTTGACACTCTGCTGATGATGCAGGAACACCACCTGCGAAACGGCCGTCCAGAAGTTTACTAAGGTAAATAAAGTGCGTTGAAGAAAGTGTTTTTATTCAACTATTTGTTACACAGCGCTAAAGTCGGACACAAGAATGAACAAGTAAAGGTTAAAAATAAATGTGCTTGCTGAGGAGAACTACAATAGATTTGTGAGAGATTGCAACATTTTCCTAAAAATTCTTTCAGCTGCTTGCATTTTCATAATTGCTCAGCATGACCAAGCAATTAAACTCTTAGGGCCGATGGTTAAAACAGGGTTCGCAATGTGACGGGACAAAATTAAGAGATGCAGATTCCAAAATCTCATCACCACAAAAGAGCAACAATATGAGTTTGTTGTTACAGGGTCAGCCTTCTGGTGAGGCATTCATTCAGATGGATTCGGAGCAGAGTGCCTTTATGTCTGCACAACAGAAACATCATCGTTACATGGTGTTTGGAAAGAAGCAGCGTTACATTGAAGTGTTTCAGTGTTCTGGTGAAGACATGAATCTCGTGCTGACTGGTGGTATCCCTGCTGGAGCTGTGTCTCCCGCCAAAGCAGCTGCTCTGTTGTCTCCTGGTATGTTGCCTCCCCCTCCTCCTGCTGTTGCGACACCTCTTGCTCCCCCACCTGGTGCTCTTCCTTGGGAACAGTCTCATGCTCTGGTGCAGGCTCAGATAGCGGTTGCCCATCAGGCTGCTTTAGCGCAGGCTCAAGCTCAGCAAAACTTAGCAATCCGTTCCCAGCAAGATGGCTTGTGGTTCATGAACCAGCTTGCAGCAGCGCAGCAGCATCAAGCTGCCATGGCTGTAGCCATCGCTGCAGCATCCTCTTCTAACAATGCTAATAAACAAAACTGGAATGAGTTAAATGGCAGTGGTACTGCAGGTATTGTTGTTTCTTCTGCTGGTCAAACTACTAACCCAACCGTGGCAGTCTCCTTGGCGAATTCAACATCTAATTCAAAATCTCAGTTGATCGGTTCTCAAGCGTATGGGAGCTTAATTTCTCATGCCGCACAGTTTCCTGGGTCGGGTCATCCGTCCCCTGGACCACCAGGACTTTTGTTTCTGAACGTTCCACAAAGACTTCCATTGGGAGGAGCCCCTCTTATGCCTCCGCAGACCTCGCCTGCTGCAAACTTCCATCCTAAAGTTCCGCCTCCTCAGTTACCTGGTGGAGCTGCTTTCCAGCCGGGAGCAGGTCACCCCCCTCCTCCCCATGGAATGTTGCCTCCTCTTATGCAGTCTCCCGTTACTGCTGCGGTTTTGAAACGTTCTTGGGAACAAGCATTTCCAACAGACATGCAGACTGCTGGAGGTGTAAAAAGACAATGGCAACCTCCTCAGTCTGCCACCGCAACATTCCATCCCTCTGCAGCTCTTCAATCCGTTGCTTACCAAGCACCTTTTTACCCTGCACTATGAGTGTCTTCCAAACCCTAATCAACATTCCTAATGATAAGTGTAAATAGTTATAATATTGTTCTTGTTTTCTTTGTGAGAAAATGTTGGATTTATTTAGTATGTTTTTCAACTTTTCTTTTGCTGTACCAGTCAAGTTTGAGAATAAGTAGTGTAGTGACTGATGCTCCTAGTTACAAGTACTTACATTCCATTATGTCCATTTATAATAGTACTCTTTTTTTATATATATTTTAAAGTCTTAATTGTATATGCAATTGCTCTTCCAGTAATAAGGAGGCTTCTGAATGAGGTAACTGATAACATAACTTAATGTCCTCATGTTGTTAGTTCGTATATAATGATATTTCCATAATGTATAGGAGATTTTTTGACACAGTAAATATGACTGACTAACTAGTTACGTTATGACAAAGAATCGCAGATTTTATCTGATGACTCTCAGAAAGAAATAGGGACCACAAGTACACCATTCAGATATCTTTCATTTCATACTCTCTTTTGCGGATATTTTAAGAGTAAGTTACTCCAGAGATATATTTTTTAAAGGGATTAAAGGAAATTTGATACTTTTTTATAACAATTTTTAGTGGTTTCTAAGAATACTATAAATAATATTAAGAGCCATTATGTAAACTCAGCGGTGCATTTGGTGCTCACGTTTTGTGATCTGCTCAATACATGTATAAAGAAATGTCTTCTAAATCACTTCCTAAGTATGTCTTTATGTACTCTTTGTAATATTCCTCCTTCTAATAGCTCAAGGAAAACGTGTCTGTGTTTTGTCGTCTTCAGAACTAAGTGCCTTTATAGGAATTAACAAGTGCCTTGCTTAAGACTAACAACACTTTTAGGATTGGAGCAAGAATAATGTATTTCATTGGTTGTGCTGGTTCTGTAACTATCACTTCCACATTATATTGAAGACTATATTTCATTTATTAATCTTCAGATTATAAGGTTGTGGAATTATATTGATATAAGTTGTGGACATCATCCAGGAACTAAACATTACGTTACTGTTCATAGAACATTCTTATCATTTATTGATGAAATGGTTGGTTTTATTCCATGTTGGCTACACTTGAGCCTGTAACAGTAATGAAAGAAAGCAAATGAAGAAAATGATAACTTTAAAAACATGTTTCTGTAGTAGTTGTAAGGCGGGAAAGTAAAATGTAGCAGTAAGCATGGTAGTTGACTCTGGTTTTATGTGAAATGTTATATAGATTCGTAAGTAGCAATTTGCTTTCTTTCAGTGTAGCGTGTCTTTCAGTAGATTGAAAAAGAAAGCATGATTTCTTTTTTTTTTAAAGAGAAGAAGAAATTGATTACTGAATTTTTGTTGTTTTCTGGGCTTGGGTGTAATACAGCTATGTTAACTCTTATCCTTATCTCGAGGGAATTCCAGCACATGTTTGTACCTGTGTAGTGAGCACCAGTAATCTAGCAGGCAACATCGCTCACAAGTGCAGCTCGATTACTGGTCAATACCGTATGTACTTACAAAATATGTCATCTTGTAAGATTACCCTTGTTTTCACTTTGCTATGTGGAATTGGGCTTGCTATCATTCACACCGCATCTGGTTATATTCTGACATTATCAATCAATTAATAATTAATCAATTAGTATATATTAAAAATGTTGTCATTGCTCACATTTATAATTTGAGTACTAGTAAAATATTGGACCATATTGGTCCAAAAATAAGCCAAAAATTCAGTTTTTCTTAATGTTTATTGTAAATGCTTGCAAACACTAATTTGTGGTGCAAATTATTATTTTTTTCTATTATGCTTTGCCTTAGGGCAACCCTTAACTGAGGGAAGCTGAATGTAAATAACATTAAAAATAAAATACACACAACATAGATTCTCTTCTTTGAGATGGAATGATAAACACAACATAAATATCTTCCCCTTAACAAAATTAGTTTTTCTTATATAAATGCCTTTATGTAAATGTCCACTTCAACTTACTGCAAACACTTAAAATTCATAAGTCAAAAAGAGAGAGAGAAAAAAGTACAATAATCAGAGAGACTGAACGCTAGCTTCAAGTTTTGTTTATTTCACATGTTTTGGTCCCCTGAAATATTTTCTTGTTGAAACTGAATTTTTCATTTTTTCTTCTGAAGCAAATCTTCGTTGCTCGTTGGATTTGTAAAGTCCATATTTTATTCTGTCCTCTCTATTGGTTGTGGTTGTAGTGTAGCAAACAATAGCGAGTTTGAAATTTGCATCGTAATTAAGCGATTGTAGTGATTGTACATTTGGTGAGGACCAGAGATTCTTACAATATCCAACTCCTTACTGAACTGAATAGCTTCCTAAAATTTTGAAACACTAAACAAATCTTATCGCCAAAATTAAGCAAGACATTGTTGCATTGTAGAATGCTGCCGTTTCATTACCTACAGTAGCTAAATTGTTGCAATATTGAAAACTGAATTAAACACTTTTTTGGTTTAATGAAATGACATAAACCCCATCCTTATGATATAAGCTGCACCATAACTGTTAACAAAGGGTTCTATTAGCAAAACCGGCACTCTCCATATCGATAAAAGGTAGAGATGCTAACTTCTAATGAATGTTTAAAGCATTTCCTGTTACATATTTAGTGTATGTATTACAAATCCAACTTCCCACATAAGGAATGAACTCAGATTTACAATACATACCCTAAATATGTTCCAGGAAATGCATTAAACTTTCATTAGAAGTTAGCGTCTCTACCTTTTATCAAAATCGAGAATGCCGCGTTTGCTATAGACCCTCAATTGAAGTTTGGATAAATAGTCAAATAACAAGTAAGTTCATTAAATGTGTGACTTGAGGCTTCCCCAGTGTTGAGAATGTATTATTGTTTCTCGGGCTTCCAAGAGGGTGAGTTGGAGGTTAGGTTCCAAGCTTTAAAAATGCTTCCATCCAGGTGAGTTAGAGGTTTGGTTTCAATCTTTAAAAAAGCTTGGGACCAAACCTCCAACTCACCCTGTTGGAAGCCCGAGAAACAATAATACAAGTTTATTAAACTCGCTTAGTATGATTATCACTCTTTTATACTTTCCAGAACTATGAATTTGCTTTAAGGGCTCTGGCTTATTTTCGGACTAATACGGTACCGGTACTTCTTTTTGTATTTGTTATTGTTGGTTGAAGTGTAGACTGTAGTTGGAAAAGCCTTTTCTAAGGGCTACCACTCACTGTTAATCAAAATTTAATTATCAACTATGCTCACCTTTGCAATTATGCATTTCTTTTTAGTTAAAATGGGAAACTTGTTTAGGTTGTAGATAATTTCCACAGTGCTTGGCTTCTGTAATGAATGCCCATAGAACAGGCTTTTGTGTGAGTTCGGATAAGGTGGTGCTGGGAGAGTTGTGTGTGTTCTGTCTGTAAGCTCAGGATGAGGGGAATCATACTTGCTCTTCTCACAAGGTTTGGATGTGTGGCATGACTCACATGTACTTCTAATTTCAAAACTTAATTTTTTTTTAAATCTGACCAGGTTATTTTTAGCTTTAAATAAAAAATAGTTGAGTTCTTTGAAATGAAACAAATGACACTTGTATATATATGTATAAGCATGAGCTCTTGCCTTCACACTAACCAAACAGACATAAATATACTTGACTACTGGACTGGTGTATCAGAATATATTAGGAGTATATTTGAGATAAGAATTCCCAGATTATAAAACAAAGAAACCAGGACATGTAACCGAATAGTTCAATATTCAATTTTTTTTACAGTCTTAATTATCTCAGCTAATTTTTCTTTTTGAATAATGCATACAAATTTTTACAGTTAGAATAATAATGAAGCACTTGAAGAAGAGATGTGGGTATTAATTACAGAAAGTTAATTCAAAAATATATTGGAAGTTTACTCAGTGAAGCTATATTATACAGAATATAATATTGATTTGAGTCTAGTAGGTATACTTCATTTTTTGTATAAATACCTGAACTAGTTTCAAAGACCATCATCATTTTTTTTTTCCCCCTCCATAATCATCAGATTAATACCAACTGCCGGCTGGACGTTTGTGTTGCCCTCTCAGGGAAGTTTGCTGAATTTGGTGATGAGACATTCATCCGTTGGAATGTCAAAGTTCATGAGATGTTCTTTATGTTTGTGGATGAATATCCCAAACCGAAAGTTCCTTGTCGCCTTTGACACATTTAATTAATTTTGGATTCCGATTGTCTTGACCTTCATTCCAAAAGTGGGCCACTACTGCAGATTTGTCTGTATTTCTGTGTTTAAGAACATATGAGACATCTTAAATATGGAAATACAGACATCTGCAGTAGCGGCCCACTTTTGGAATGAAGGTCATGACATCAATCGGGATCCAAAATTAATGAAATGCTTCATAGGCCACAAAAAACTTTCTGTTTGGGAGAGGATATTCATCCACAAACAAAAAGAACATCTCATGAACTTTGACATCCCAACAGATGAATGTCTCATCACCAAATGCAGCAAACTTTTCCGAGAGGGCAACACAAATGTCCAGCCGGCAGTTGGTGTTAATCTGATGATTATGAATGACGATGATCTTCGAAACTGGTTCAGGTATTTATACAAAAAGTGAAGTATACGTGTTAGCCTCAACTCAGTATTAGTTTATTCCTCTCGTTTATACTTTTCACAACTGTAAATTTGCTTTAAGAGCTGATTTTTCATTAGATAGAGAGAGAATAACCCGAAGTTATCTGTCCTTAGTGAAGGATTACTGTAGAGGTTCAGCCTACCAATCTGTCCAAAAGATCAATAATTAATTAATCAGTAAGAAAAGATGTTACCGGTATATATAGTATATAGACTGCTTATTTGGGAATCGTTATTTTTGATAGTATGATAATGTAGTATACAGGTGATGGTGTACAATGGCCAAAGAATCTCGTAATACATTTTAACTCCATAGACTGTAAAACAATTAATGCAACATTTGTTTGAAAACACTTTGTAACAACCCCCCCCCCCCCCCTAGCACTGGAAAACAAGCCAAATACTTCTCAACTCGGTATTCCAAACTTCTCTTGCATATATCTCATGCATGACTTGTAGTGAGATATTTTTCTCCACATCGACATCTTTGGCTTGGTTGATAATTCAGCTCAAATCTATGATGGGTTCTAGTGTCTATGCCTTGTTGTTCTTATGATCAGTAATCTCGATATCAGCTCTCTTCAGTGAGATGCATGAGACTTCTTCAAAGACTTCATATTTCATCTGTTACTTCAAATCTTTTGTGATGGGTGAACAACAACCGACCATATACTACCTTATTTAAACACTTGTGGCGACTGTTAAGTTCACTCTTACGACAAACACCAAGAAATGTGGGAGGGTTTTGTACTCGTCAAACCTGACTTCTGCCAGAGATACAACATTACAGTTCATTTTTATGGCACTCAAAGAAAGCCCTTGTTTAGGGGAGATCCAGCTATTAAATTTGTGCTAATTGTCGAATAAACAAGACACCATTCTCACACATGGCTGCAAGTCACAGTGTTTCTTTATTATTAGGAGAGCTTTCAAATTTTTTACATTAAATTCTGTAAATTGAAAACTATCAAGCTACACTTAGAGCATAAATTAACAAACTTGTAACAAAGTAAAAGCAGCCAACACAAGTTAGGCAAAGATAGCATGAACGAGAGGAAATATTATTTCCAGCTCATTGGTAACTGAATCGATTGCAGTACAAATTATCGCTAGAATCGCTAACTGGTTTGGGGGAAGACATGTAAAACATATTTTTATAGCAAAGTAATCATTTCTTTAAAAAATCTGGATATTTAGATGTCCCGAAAAACCTTTTTGGGACACCATGATAATGTGCTCAAAACCAGGACTGTCCCAGTAAAACTGGGAGTCTGGACACCATGTTAATGATTAATGCATTTTTTGCTGTTGAAAGTGAAGTGGACAATTTTGTAATCGGTTTTCAACTTAACTGTCAGGAACAGTCATTATTTTCCTTCCCACACTGAACGCTTTACAAGGTAGGTAATTTTTAGACATTGGAGATTAGAATATTTAATTTTACTTGGGTATAAGGTAATATAAGTTTGAATTATTGATGTTGACTAGCGAACCCATTAATAAGATATTTTGAACTGGCAAAAACATTTAAGCAGCGAAATACAATAGAGTTTGCCAACTCGTCATGTGGTTGCATGCTGGAACATAACTGCTAACTTGATCACTCTTGTGTTGAAGGTAAATGCTCATGCTAACGTCACAATGCACCAAAACCCTTGTGAGTTTCTGTAATTGTCTGATGTGGACATGGGATCAAGCACGATTCAACAACAGTAATATCATGGATATAAAGTGTATGTTTCTCTACTCCAAATTGCTTTAGTTGTTAACTGAATGTATAGCAAACCAACATTATAAACAAAATCTTAAGTGGAAACAAGTAGGAACTAACATCGGGTTATTTGTTAATTGTTGTTAAACAAAATCGTATAAAAACTTAATGTAAGGAAAACTACCTTAGAACAAGTTTCAAGAGCTGTTGATATCCTCGGCTGATTTCGATTGCTGGACTAAACATCCAGCAGTAGAGGTCAGCTGAGAACAGCAGCAACAGCTCTTGAAACTTGTTCTAAGCGAAGGACATTTTTCATACAATTTATTTCTCTTTTTAAAACTTTACATTCAGTTGTAGTTTGTTTTGTTTTTCCGGAGAAGGTACGTAACTTACTTACACTATGACATATATTGTAGTAGTGCAATTGTTAAAGTTACATAATTATTTTGTTCTGGTTTTAGCTTTCGCTAGAAGGTAGCTGTGGTAGGCTAATTGTTTCCTTGATTGTGATTGCCGCTGCTGTGAACAGACTAACAGTTAACCTCCTCAATTGTTTTGTGAGACCTCCTTGCTTTTTCTAGCGAGAGTTAAAAATGTTAAAATCATAGTGGTGATGTATTATTTTTGTAAGTTTGTTGAAGGAGTAAGGATTATGATAAATAAACTCCATTTTTTTTGTGAAATTTGTTCACAGCTAATGAGGTTATATTTGTTGGGTCTTGGGGTAAAAGTCTTTTTTCTTAAAATATTTGCATGGAAAAATTATTCTAACCGAAGCAAGCGATCTAAGTAAATCACCGTGGAAACGAAACTGCTAGATTTTGCAGTGCAGACAAAGAAACCAAGTTGCTAATATTTTAAGAAAGAGGACTTAATGGAACCATTACATACAATCGTTGCTATGCTGAGCCTTTGCAACCTCACACCTTCTGGACGGTAAAGGTAGGCGGACTCTTTCAAAGTTGTAGTAATGTTGGGGGAGGGTATTGCTTGCTGTGGTGACTTACTGGCTTCACTCTGCATGAACTGGTGACAGAACACTGGTGGAATTGGCTTCTTGGGACCCACACAGCTCATACACATATTTTGAATTGTTTGGAATTGATATATTGAATAGATAAGTAATACATAAGAATGACATCCCAAATATTTAATCTGAACACAAAATTGCAGATAGTCCTTTTTCCATTGTATGTACGATAAAACTTAAACACAAAACAATATAAAATTCACAATGGATATCACTTAAAACATTAATATTTCGATGTTTCGGCCCAAACCACTAGGCCTTCATCAGGTACAGCTAAAATAGGACGTTGTCGTCAGTTGGAACTTTCATTCCTTCTATTTTAGCTGTACCTGATGAAGGCCTAGTGGTTTGGGCCGAAACGTCGAAATATTAATGTTTTAAGTGATATTCATTGTGAATTTTATATTGTTTTGTGTTTAAGTTTTAAAAATATTTAATCGTTTCACAGTCAGGGTTGCCAGGTTTTTATTGTCTCATGCCATCGAATCAATGTGCTGTCAATGTCGCCATTTCTGAACTTGAACATTTGTTGCTTCTAAAGGTGTACCAGGCAAGAGACATGTTTAAAAAAATGAAACTGTGTCTTACACAATTTGCTTGGTATACATCAACAAGGCTTAAAAAAAGTCTGTATCAAGTATTTCTCTATCGTGTTTTATGCAGAAAGCTGAGTACTTTACTACAGACACAGGCCTATGTCATTTATTAATTCAATCAGCATGGCCAGACACAATACATTTCTTCCTAACCGGATGTTTTCTAATTTAGTCCCTTTTCCAAGATTTTTTAGTATTTCACCCACATTGTCAATGTGCGTATCTTGATTTTATCTACAAGCTCATTCGTTTTTACTTTCAAGTGAAATGGCAATGGATAGGAGCAATCTTATACAGTCTTGCATGAATACACGAATTCCATACATATTAAAATTAAGGCAATAAGGCAGTGCATTAAAAAAGTTAGATTGTCTTTGCTACCCAAAAATCAAACCTTTTGAAGGATTAATTGCCCTAATGGCAATATTCGCATTTCTTCTTTGCAAAATAAATAAATAAATAAAAATTCAATGTTAAATAGCCAAAAAGACAAAACATCACATAATCTGGCAACCCTGTGCATTGCTGAATTTATATTTATATAAGTAGTTCATCAAATGATATCAGTGAGGTTATAAGTTTGAAATCTTAGTGGAATAGCTGGTTTTCATGAACGACGTTTTAACATACAGCATTAATCTGTTAATTTTATATCTTACTTTTATACAACTTTATATGTGAATAGTAATGAAAAGACTTAAGCATTGAAGAAGGCGACTGTGACGGATGATACTGCTTCCAGTAACTTATTTGTTAATCAGTTCAGCCATAAAGTAGTTCTGATAATGCGAAGGATCCATTATTGAAGTAGAAACAGGACAGGTGCAGCTCTGAAATAATTGAACAGGTAATTTATTACTCAAATCGGACATCACCTTTTTTTGTCTATTTGTAGCATTCAAAATTGGGCTTGGCATCAGGTTCAATGGTGCATTAGATTAGGGGAGTGCAAATCCGTTCCTTACTTCAGTGGTAACTTTGGTCACTTACATAACGCATCGCTGTAATTCTCGACTTGTTACATTTATCGTTGGACTACCAGTAAGCACAGTTGCGGGTTCATGTATTATTTTAACACTCAAGGTTAAACAAGGCTTGTTCAAAGGCGGCGGGATTCAATATAGAGGTATCTATTGTCTCATAACCCCTTCCCTGCCCCCATACCATTTTACCGACCTTTATTGATCGGCAGTCACAAATCCACAAATAATAAAATTAAATGCCAAATAAAATATCCTACCATTGATGCACATTACATTCGCTGACAAACATTTTTTTTATTTGAAGTTTCAAAATTGGGGTGCACATTAGATTTGATAGTGCATTATATTCAAGTAAATACAATAGTTTAATAATAAGAATAGTAATAATAATAAAAGTTAGCAAGATTTGTGTGTGATTGCATTTGATTAAACTGTGTACACCGAATTAAAGTACACACCAAATCATGTGTTGGATTACTGTAAATCACAAGAATCACAAATCACAAGCTCCCATAACAGAACTGTAAAAAACATATCAGAACCATGTTATAAGTAGAGACCGGATTTTAAAGGGAATTCCTTTTTTTATATTTCATCACAAAACGTGATAAAATTGAACAGGACATTACTGAGTAAGTTTCAACTGCAAATGACCTGGTTTTAACGTCCCTTTTTTTCCCTTTTTTAGGCCCGTTTCCCTTTTTTTAGGAACTTTCCTTTTCCAGTACCTTTTTTGCTAATTTATTTAGAAAAATTCGTAAATTACACAGTATTTGGCAATATGAAAACATTTAAAAAAAATTTCACTGATTCAACATTGAAAAAATAATTCCTCCCAGCAGAATAGAGCATTACAGGGAAATCACAGGCTCGCCATTGTCTAAGTTTCCCATTATGTCAAGGTGGGGAACATGGATTTCGTGTGCTATTTTCCTCTGTGAGAATTTCAACAAAATCAAAAAAATGTCATCAGTCATTAGATGTTGCAGAATCAGCAGCTGTAGAGCAAGCAAAGGCTTTACATAAAACAAGCATGTATTTCTCTGTTGAATTTTTACAATCTCTTACGTTTATATCCCTTTTTTCCCACCTTTTTTTGGCAATAATTTTCCTTTTTTCCTCACCTTTTCTTGGCAATAATTTTCCCTTTTTTCGTCCTTTTTTGGGTGAAAATTTTCCCTTTAAAATCCGGTCTCTAGTTATAAGTCTCCCTACATCTGATTTGCTGCCTAAAGCAAACGTGCTAGCATACCTTAAGGGCTACTTTAAATTATGACAGTAGCTTCATAACTACTTTCATGAAAGTAATTTCATTAAACTAATACCCACATTTTCTTAAACAAATTTCAATGCAGCTGCAGTTTTTTTAAGTTAAAATCATTGAAATCCCATAACACATTTGGACCACCTATAAATCCAGACATTTCACAATTTCCTCATTTCCCGACTTGATTTTCAAAATGCAAACAAGCTGAACCTATATATAGCCTCAAAATTACCAGTATAGTTTCGTAAAAAAGTTGGAATCAGACAAAACCGCATAGTTTTTAACTCGGTAATATCGGTACTCTGGTACATGTGAAAAACAGTCACGAAACTTAGTTACAAAACTAGCCTTTACCTCAAACAAATTACGAAATTCGAGAAAACCCAATTTTCTGTTGAGATGCAAAACAAGTTGCTGAGGTTCAGTTGCCATGGTAACGGAGTAACTCCCTCACCCGGCCTGTCTCACATTCTCAGGCAGTGCTAGTACCGGCACCTAAAGACTCGTCCACAGCACAGCCTGGGCCAGGGCATTATCAGCGAACACAGGGAGATAAAATATTCAATTAGGGATGATTGATGACAGTTTTAGGTAGGCATTATGAGATTATGGAATATCATTAGATTGAGTTGCAGTAATTGAAATATTTGATATTACAAAGAACAGTATCTCAGAACCCATTTATTTGTGGTTGTGTGCTTTGCTTCAGTTGTGTCCATAAGTATCGGCACCTCTACAGTATACACAAGTCGCTTTGAGGTGGTAAAGTAGTTCCTGCTCTCATCTCTGCTAGTGATAATAGATCTTAGTAGACTGGATAGTTCAAGCCACTACCATTCACAGCCTCACATGATTAAATAGCAGAGAAAAATCAAAGTTGACAATTTTTAGAGTATCAAAAACTTCTCTGGGTGATAGTAAAATGTCTGGCAGAGGTTCTTTTTATTAGCAAGTCATCAAAATTGCATTATGGGAAGAATCAAACTAGAAGTTAAAATGCCTTCAATGTTTCAAATAGTACATTTCTTGTGTGACTTGAGGCTTTCCCGGTGTTGAGAATGTATTACTGTTTCTCGGGCTTCCAACTGGGTGATTTGGAGGTTTGGTTCCAAGCTTTCGGCAGCTATCTCCACTGCCATCTTCTGGGAGAAGTAAGCTCACTTCTCCCAGAAGATGGCAGCGGAAATACCTGCCGAAAGCTTGGAACCAAATCTCCAACTCACCCGATTGGAAGCCCGAGAAACAATAATACAGTACATTTCTTTTTATTGCATAATAATTTAGGAGAACCCATGTATTAGCCATCTAATTACTGATCTTCAACTGTTGGATCATTCATCACATATTTAGTCCTTACAGATTCCAACTGAATACTAAATAAGTCAAATTACAGCGTGGTCCAAACCTCATGAAGAGCCTGGAAGTTCAGGCATTTATTTCATTAAAATAGACGGGCAAAAAGGCACTTAAAATACCTAAAATAGGCAGTGATATAATTAAAATTGTCTTTTCTTGAAGTCAAAACAGAGTAATCCCACTTTTTAATAATGGAAATAGCTATTTAAGATACGTAATACTCATAATTATCACATACAGTTTTTGTTCTTACTTTTCTTTATTAAAAGCTGCAACAAGGTGTCAACTGTCACAGTCAGCTGCCTGTCGTCGTTTATAAGGACCAAGGTCCTCAGTAAATATTCTTGTGACTTGAATGTGTCATCTCATTATTTTTTTCACTCTCATAAATCAAAATATTTTATGTTCATTTTAAAATATGCAAATAATCACAGAAAAAAGCCATGACAATCCAAAACAGGCAAAAAAAAAAGGCTTTAAAGCTTAAAATAGATAACAGAAGCCAAAAAAAAGGCAAAATAAAAACCGGCCCTACCATCCCTAAATGTACAGAAACCTGTTTATCTCTATTTAACTCTTTAATATATCCGCCCAAATAGAAAAGACATTTTGCCAAACTTTTGGGCCTTACCCATGCCATTTCATGAATACCAATAGTGTGCTAGCCTTGCTGAGCTTTTGCAGAACTTTTCGTTGCAGAGAACTGCACAACATGTTAATTATATTTTAATAACCTTAAATAAAATATAAGATAGCCCAGGCCTCTAAACTTATATCCTGTGTTTATTAAAACATGTAAATTATAAAAATATGAAAATCATGTGTGTTACCTTTCCCACACTTTGATTTTGTGCGCAGAACAAGAAAAACTGTTTAAACAAGGCTATGAATTATTTATTAGTTGTAGAATACAAAAAAATGGAACAGTGAATTCTGGTAGTGATGGTCAAGAAAAAAGAAGAGGGGGAAATATGGTCACTCTTTCGATTGGGTGAGTCAAGATTGCATTTATTTAATAGTAAATAATAACTTTCACAAAAACATTTTGATTTCTTGCCTGTGGCTCATCATGCATCATAGCTCTCTTATAGAGGAGAAATAATAATAGTAGGAAAGATAAATAATTTGTTGGTGTGTTGGTAGCATGACTACCTTTCACCCTGGTCGCTCGGGTTCAATTCCCGGTCAGGTTGGGAATTTTTCAGTGGGGGAAAATTCCCTTCCTGGGTTCAGGACTGGGTGTTGTGTGTCCTTTCATTCTCATCCCGTGAGAGCCAATGGCAAATCTCCACGGTATCACCCTTTCCTGAATTACCTCGGACGAGTCATGGTCATCACCCCACGGCTTCGTCCTGGTCTAGACCTGCCTTCGGGCAGAACACATCACCATCATATGTAATTATAAACCTACTTATTACTGTACAAGATATTTATAATCCTTCACCACACATAAAATTGTACATTATTTCTCTTCTCATATGCAGCTTATATATACCCACTTTGTGTGTTCAATGATTAATATTGTTTTTGATCAAAGAAGCTACGTGTATGAAGATTTTCAGTTTTCAGTCCTTACAATCTACATAAAAACAAGATGCAATAAAAGAAAGTGATAAAAATAAAATGATTAAAGTAAGGCAATACACACTTGTGATTAGTTGAAATTCCACATTTTCTTATTTTGGATTTATGAGCTAAGTATTTACCAGTACGTCACTGGAAATAGCATAAATTTCATTAGCAATTTATAATGTAGTGTTCATTTATGTAACAAACATAACTAATAGACTTCCTCTGAAAACTATCTACAGTGTACGGTATCTGAGCATTTGTGATATTCCATTTCAAGTTTTACAAGAACCCACTGCTTGCTGTTTGCTAGTGCAGTCGTGCCTGCAATGTCAAGAGGTTTGGACCATGCTGTAGTTATATGTAGGATATTCTCATTCCTCTAAAAGTATACCGTGAAAGTTTTGCCAATAGTAGATTATGTATACCGTAGACAGGGAAGGGGTAGCAGGTATCCTGATTGAACAAACAGGCACTTTCTGTAACAGGGTATTGCATGACTTGTTAAATGCCTTCTTTACAGGTGGTGTGAACTACTTTTCTAGCTTAATATGATGGATGACGGTTTACTTTTGCTTCTGTTTTTAATCAGTTTTGTAACTGATGGCAGGTGTTATTTATTTTAATTTTATTTATTGCTATTTTTTATTTACTCTATTAAACATGGTATTCTGCTCGTCTTAAATTACTCAGAACCATTAAAGTAAAGTAATCGGTTAATATTAAATTATTTTCAAAATGTTATGTACACTATTATTCTAGCTTATTATTCTAATAAGATTTCTAGTATAATATTCCTATTTTCAGAGCTTGGTTTCTGATAGGATTTTATTATATCTGATCTGTATCTGGAATCCTATGTCCCCTATCTTGGTGCGAAGGGTCTCCAAGTGGAGGTTTCTGTTACCTATGCAAATTTTGTTACGCTTATTGTCTGAGAGAGGGCAGAGGGACAGGTATTTTACTATATAGTCACTATAAATAATATAATTATGACATAAGTAACTAGTGGAGAATTTATACACATTAAGTTACATTAATTAAAGTTATGAAAACTGACTGGAACATGATTCGAGGGTCATCTTTCTCATCCTCAGCACATTTCAACTTCTGTCTGTCTACCTTCTTGTGGATCTTTTGTGGAGATGTCAAAGTTCATCGTGTGTTCTGCAATTTTTTTGGATCAAGATCTTCTCCCGGATTGTTAGTTCTGTTTGTTCCTGGATGGACTTTACCATTCCTATAGTCCTGCAAGTTAGCTTCATTTTGTGCGGGTTTCTTTCTAACTTGTAGAACTGTAGTTCTTCTTTGGTAAACAGCAGTGGCAGCCCACTTCTCAAGTGCATTAAAGGACATCCAGAAGTAACAGTTTGGAAGAAGAAAATTCAGATTATCTAATAAGGTTGGACAACCCTGTCCAATGATTATCTAATTCTCTTGTTGCCTCGTGTTGATACAATCAGTTTCACCTCCACTACCTGCCTAGAATGCACAGGTTGTTGAAAACATTCATCAAGAATAGAATATTGCCCCACGGGTACAATTTGTTTATTTATAATTATAGAGATATGCATAATTTAGTTATGGTAATAGTATGCTATGTTTCTGATTATATTTATTGACAAAAAAAGGTATATTTTTGTTCATTGCAGAACAAAAAATACGGTTTATGCACCTATAGGTGTTATTGAATGTTTATCAAAAATAAAATAAAATTCATCAAGAGAGGCAGATGATAGAAATCTGCGTTGTAATAATTTCTGTTCGGTTCTGAAGATAAAGCTTCTCTCGGGGATCATTTGTAATGCACTCTAATTATGTTCAGCAGCATTTATTGGGTCTTTTACCTCTGAAAACCAGGCCCAAATATTTCAACAACAAAAACCATAAATATAAATTGATTAAAACTGTTATTAAAACTTTAGTACAGTGGATAAAATTTTACCTTTGAACAGTCACTACGTTTCAGCCTGACCTCCAGACCTTCCTCTGGTGAACTAAAGTCTACTCGCATGTTGGTACGTTGTCCATGCTGGAAGGGGTCTCTGCTGTGCTCCCGTGCCCATTCAGAAAACCACCCTGTGAACAGTCATCCTCCATACCCTCGGCGCGTAACATAAAGGTGGTATCCCTGTGGTGTACTTCAATCCATTCTCTCGGAATTTCGTAATCTGCTTCTCTCGGGGATCATTTGTAATGCACTCTAATTATATAATATATTACGTGGGATTTTTTACAGTGAAGTGGTACTATAAATAATGTAGTATATGGTCGGTTGTTTAAACTCAAACTTCACTTACTTGTTTCTTTTCAGGAATCATGATTTCAATCAGCATCCTGATCATCCTCAGCTTGTGTCCGACACAGTCGGTTCTTACTTCTTTTGCTGGAACAGCAGCATAGGATGTAGATAATGTTTCCATGCATGCAGTATCCCATAGCAATGGGTTTCCTCTTGTCCAAGGGTTTAAAGTCAAATCGTCAGGACATTCACCATACATTGATATGATCATGATGTCATCTTCACTTATACTACCACTATCATCTGCACTGAAATCGCAATGTTCTAACTATTCTAATAATATCCATCATCATGGTCTACAATTTCCGGGCTGTTATGCCGTGGTCCTAGGTTTTTACGACCTGACGTTTCGCTCACGACTGCAGTGAGCATCCTCAGAGGCACTGCTGGAGCGACGTGCTTGTCTAGATGGCCGTTGGCAGACTGAGCTCTGGTTCTGTGTTCCTCCCATATTTATACCCTGGGCACTGTTTGGCGCGCAGTTTTCTGTGAGGTCCGTCTTCCTCTTCCCATGAGGAAGACGGAGCTCACAGAAAACTGCGCGCCAAACAGTGTCCAGGGTATAAATATGGGAGGAACACAGAACCAGAGCTCAGTCTGTCAACGGCCGTCTAGACAAGCACGTCGCTCCAGCAGTGCCTCTGAGGATGCTCACCGCAGTCGTGAGCGAAACGTCAGGTCGTAAAAAACCTAGGACCACGGCATAACAGCCCGGAAATTGTAGACCATGATGACTCCGGCCGTGAAAGCTTACGTATGTTCAATATCCATCATCTTTTTCTGCAATAAATATGTCTCGAGAATACCCAGTCATGGTTGCTATGAAGCATAGAATGTTCACTGAAATCTGTTAATCTGTTTCACTTCTGAAAGCTGAAACCCTCATAAATTACAGCATTACTCTAGGGTGTTGGCAACCAGAGACGTAACGAGGGGTAGGGGGTTTTGGGGGTTTGAAACCCCCCCCCCCCCAATTGATTAAAAAAAGGAAAATTGTATAATTTTTTTAAGTCTGCTTATAAATTACTTAATACAAGTTTAAAGCGTGGGAAGCAAACTCGTTATTGTGCATCTTAATTTTTAAAATTTTCCTGGGGATGACCCCCAGAAGCTTAAAACTCGTTATTGTGCATCTTAATTTTTAAAATTTTCCGGGGGAAGACTCCCGGAAGCTTAAAACTTGTTATTGTGCATCTTAATTTTTAAAATTTTCCAGGGGAGGACCCCCGGACCCCCCTCTCCCTGGGGGGTATTCCATACCCCCCAGACCCTGCGGATGTTATAACCCCCCCCCCATATGGTCGCCCTGGTTACGCCTATGTTCGCAACTGGCATTTTAGAAGCCGTACTCAGGAAAACGGCTTGGCGCTAAAAGGGTTGTAAGATGTGAATGGGAAGGTGGACTGAGGATGAGAACTCTCAAAACATGTTCATTTCAGTTTAGTGAAGTTTTGTTTATAAAATCCCTACTAATTTATACATGTCATAATTCTACAATTTCACTGTGTAAAATTTCCAAAACTAATTCAGGAAGGAATAGCAAGAATGGCAGAGGTGTGTTTTTTTTGCTCATAAGGATTTATTACCTCGGAAAGATTGCAGCATTTAAAGGGCTTGCAGGCAAAAAAATAAATAAATAAATAAATAAATAAATAAGAGCTCCAGTTTTACTAAATGTTGGCAAATTGTTTAGCATAATAATTAATTCTTTCCAACTTGAATTCAGACTTTTTTTTCTTGTATATTGTCGAAGCGTTAAGACACCATTCAGCATACAGCAGTTGCCACCGAGACATCTACCAGTTAACTTCACCGGAGACCTCGCTGCTAATGATGCAGGCAAAATATATGGACCTTCATCCGATGGACACGACTACCTAGCCCGTGTCCATCTCAAACATAAGAACATGAGAACTAATGCTTGGAGATGTCACCTTTGAGTACCAATTGAAAGAGCTATTCTTTTCTGAGTATGATACATATATAACTTTAAAAGTATTAAGAAAATCTGCCATCCCTTTATTTGTTATCTACAGAATGTTATATTTTTAATGATACGTGGTAGCATTTATGTTGTTAAAATAGTCAGCACATGCAATACTTAGCAAGACTCTGGTGACATAGCATGGCTGTTGCTTCACTTCGTAATAAAATCGCAGAGTTGTTTATTCCATGTAAGAATTCTTTTATGAAATGTAGTAAATTTGTAAATGTTGTAATGAATCTGATTTTGTAACACATTTTATATCGTTATTGGTACATATTGGAAAGAAGAGCAAGTCCAGGCAGACGAGTGAGCATTAGCAACCCACGCAAGAATCAACTAACCTGATCTTGGAAAATAAGACAGTTATAATTTTCAAAATTCCTCTGAAGTACAACTTGTTATGGAAATTCAGTCATACAACCACCAGAGAGAAGCACTGCAGCAACATTAGTGATTATTGGCAGTCAGTCAGTGGTTGGCAATTAAAGGAAATAACATTTGTAAAGTGCCCCACAAAGTAACATAAGTGATATATCATCATCATTAGTATTCTGCCCTCATATGGCAACTCTCCATGTGATACTGTCTCCCACTACCCTCTTCTTTTTCTTATAGTTGACCTCTATCCTTATGCTATCAAGCATCTAGTTCCTTCTCTGTCCTCTTCGGCTCCTTCCATAGCCTCCATTAGTAAGCAATCTCTTCTCATCCAATTGTGTTTCCTCATCCTCTCTTCCCCAACTCTTCTCAGCACCTCTTTATTTCTCACTTCCTCTATTCATTTTATCCCTTTTGTCCTCCTCCATATCCACATCTCAAATGCCTCTAGTCTTCTTTTTCTTCTTTCCTCAGCGTCCATGTCTCAACTCCACATAGTGCCACGCTCCATATAAAGCACTTTGCCAATCTTTTCCTCAGGTCTCGGTCCATGCACCCACAAAGAAGCCTCCTCTTCTTATTAAATGCCTCCTTGGCAATTGCATCTCATGTGTTCAGTTATGTCTTCTCAACTTCCCAAATATTTGAAAGTACTTACTTGTTCTATATCTTCCTGTCCTAACTTTAAAGTTTTCCTTACTTTTCTTCTACTATTCACCATACATTTTGCCTTTTTCTTATTAATTTTCATTCCGAATTCCTCACAGGTTCCATTTAGATCTTCTGGCATTCCAATCATAGCTCTTTCATTCACCATTAACACCATATCATCAGCAAATCAAATACAAAGAAGTTGACAGTAATTAATTAATGTGTTACAAAAAACAGATTCATTACTTTTTAATAATAACTTAATGAATGTTGGCAAATATGTTTAGAACTGTTGAATAAGTTTCTTAGATATTTCTTTAACATCTGTTTGTTTCAAGTTTGTTGTACTGGTGACAGCGCACAATGTGTACTGCACATGCTCAGTACGTGCTGCTAATGGCAACAGGGATTGTGTGAGTGGAACATGCAGCCACAAGATGCAAGCGATTGGTAAAAACAAAGAGTGCAGTGTAAGGGTGCCATAATGCTAGTGGTGCTGACAGTAAAACAAAAGAAATGACAGCCAGAACAAAGCAAACGTCGCATTGTACCTTCAGAAAGGGATGCAAATCTTTTCCCCAGAGTAAGAACGAAATGCAGATGATTAGAGGAACCCATTTCCAGTGAACATTTTTCCCAGATTCTGTAAATTTTTTATTGTCATTTCATTATATTTTTTACTACTTACTCATTTCATCAAAACTTTCACTAGGTTTGTTAGGAATTTTAAGGAATAAATTCTTCAGCAAACATTAATCTCCATTGATCGGGAAATCGATCGATACATCTTCTTTCAATTTTTATGAACATATTTCCCCTTTGATTATCAAATCATAGTTGCCACTTTCAAATTGCTTCCAATATAATTCATATAATTTTGTCAATTGTTTTGCGATTTTTCTGAAAGGTGAATAATTTCCCTCATTTTTAGCCGAATTTGTGATTTTTCATTTATAAAATTTGTGCTTTGTGCAAAACAGTTTCCTCTACAGATGGCATATTAACCTTGTTTTCAAGCTTCATCAGAGGATTGTGGAATGCTAATTCCTTACTCATTCTGAGAAATTGCTTGCATCCCTTTCTCCAATATTTTTGTTCAGGGCTGCCGTTTCTTAGTTTTGATCACTCTGGCACTTTTATGCTCTCCACTTCTCTTTGGTTTGTTGATTGCATTCATGTCCCCTGTTGGCGTTAGCAGTTAATATAGAGCATGTAGGTGCATGTCACATTGGGCAATTGTGACCTCGAAGTGAAATAGGTGCTGGATGCTTGCAATGTACCAGCAAAACATAAACTAGTGATACAAAAGACAATTTAAAATGAATTAGCAAATTTGTTTTTATATAATGAAGAAATACATGCCCATTGCTTAAAAAAAATTGTTAAAAACACACCTCTGGTCAACTTATGTTAAAAGTTTTGCTGAAAATGTGTTGTTTTCCTTCTTTTTCCTGTTTAGTATAGCAGTAATACTTGAATTTTAAGCTATGAGTGTCCTTTTAGCACTATTAATACCTCTAAAACATATTTTAATTTTGGCTTTTTGTGTTATTTGTTATTAGCAGGTTGCAAAGAGTGGGTGATGCTATTTGGTTGCTGACTTCTTGGGGCCATTTTCTAATTCAGTGGTGAAGGAAGGTTTGGTTTGGGTTAAACACCAGTAAGTAAGAGAACTCACTAGCTCTTCAAGGTGGTAATAAGGACTTTCTGGCATGTGTAGTGAGTTTTCAGGTTACTGGTGTTGCAATATATGTGACTGTCTTGCATGGACAAGGTGGTTAAGTATAGCGAATATAAGCCACTACAACTGCACATAGGAGGGGCGGCCAGCATGTTATGGTTGTACTTTAGCTCCTTTACTGGACAGAGCAGGAAATAATCTGATTGAAAAAACTTGCAAGCCGTTAAAAATAACGTTTTTGTGGTTAAATTATTTGTTTAATGTAAATAGAATGAATGGAATGATAGTATATAGTCTGTTTTTGGACTCAACTTCACTTTTGATTAAATTAATCGGGAAAACATTGTGAAGTGTATATTATATGTTATCAATTGGAATTTTCGTCTTCACACATTTTTTGTAAGTAAAAACTTACCAAAAGGATGATCGTTTCTCAACTTGTTGAGTTGAGAACAGCTGATGATGGTGAGAAGTCTCTCATCGAAACGATCGTCCTTTTGGTAAGTTTTTACTTACAAAAAATGTGTGAAGACGAATATTCTTATTGATTACATATCAACTTCACTTACTTCCTTTTCCAAGAATGCATTTCAACTACCGTTGTGGTCATCCTCAGCTGGTCTGATTGTTTTGAGTTTCTCTAGTTTGCTTGCCCTAAGGAAATTGGTGGGGGTGGAATTTCTGTGTGTCTGTGTCTTTTTTTTATTTTTATTTTTTATAAAAGATATTCTCCCATGCTGTAACTTCTGATGGCTTTTGAACACTTTTGGCTAATGTTGAGGCCTTCGTTCTAAAGACATTAGTCAAGAAACAAAATTACTAAGAAGTGTTCAGAAGCCATTAGAACTTACGGCATAGAGAATATCTTCCTTAAAAAAAACAAACAAACACACACAGAAAGCAGCCACCACAGCCATAATCAAACACAGACTCCACCCTCACAAATTTAATCAGGATCAGCAAATAACAGTAATTCAACAGTCGGACATCGGCTGAGATGGTGGTTGAATCATGTTCTTGAATAAACCTAGCGAATGAAGTTGAATGTAAAAACAAACACTGTACTATGATTCCATTTATAGTACTACTTCACCATAAAAAGTCCCACATCAAATACTGTAAGTAGAGTCTACCTCATGTTCCAGATTAACTATTCATGCGCAAATACAACTAGTGATATTTTGTTAAACTTCATTTTTAAGAATTTGTTCAATTATTTTATAGCTTAACTTTTCTCCCCATGAAGATATCAACCCAGAAAGTAGTCTTTTGGGTTTACTGTTTTGATACTAGCTATAACAATTAGAAAATAAAAAATAAATTAAATTCAGAACATTAGAATCAAATTGATACAACTTACTTTATCAGTGTTCTGTGTCTTTGAAGATTGTGCAAAAGGTTAAAAAAGAAAAGAAAAAACAGACATATAAAACTTGCGAAATTCTGTCCAGCACTCTTCACAATTTACAGCCCTGAAGCTATGGGTTTTTTGTTTCTTTACTCTCCATTTTCTTTACCTCTTGTTTCACCCTTACCTTAACTAACATTATTCAACTCTTAATACATGTCAGTCCAATAAATGATTTATAGAAACTAATCATTTTTTCAGTCCTCTTCTCTAGAGGTGTTATTAGGGCTGAGCTGTTTATGTTTGCAAAATATATGTGAATGTAGTTTTAAAAAGCCATTTCTTGCATGACCGATTATTATTTCGTAGTAGAAGAGTAGTTAAAAAGTGCCACAAACAACAGTTAAATACTTGTACATACTGTAACATGTTCCACATCCTAAATACACAAAGGCATAATTTTATAATCTGTCATTTCACTGAACATAAATTTGGATGTTAGGTTTTTCTCATTTGTAGACTTTCAGCTATCCATTAGAACAATATTATATTGTAGACAGGATATCGATTTTTTCCTTTACTTTGTACCGCCACTAACCTCTGGTTTGACATAACTGTAGCCCATATCTAGAAGGCAGAACTACTTTGTCTTGATGAGATGATGAGTTGGAAAAGTGAGTTGGCCCAGGGCAGGGGTTCTTACACTTGGAAAGGGGATTTCTCACTACAGAAATATCCCCTAACTTGGCAGGAAATCAAATCTGATCGCCAGAGTGGACTCACCCAAGGCAGCAGACTTTAGGGGTAGATATAAAATGCCTTTAAATTAGATATTTGATACCATGAAGATTTGTGTCTTAGAGTACCAATACTTTTTTATTACTTGTAACCCAGATTACAATGGGAAGCAGCATATTAAAGAAATTCCTGCTTGATGAATAATAAAAAGATAATATATATATATATATATGAAGATAATAATTAATAAAATTAGTTTTCTTCATTATTACTCATTTGGTCTATGGCAAATGTAATTTAATACCATATTTAACTCAAGTTTTTGCTGCTAAAGAAGTAGAATTCAAGTTACATACCATAAGACTGTTGAAGTTAATTTCTATTTATGTGTTGAAAAGTGTCTTCTACTTAGAAATGTTGAGAAACATTTAATTGCATGGTTAGCACTGATCCAGTGGTCAGTCTTGTCAGTAGTAGCAACTTGACGTAAGAACTAGGATTGGTGGAGGTTGTTCTGATAATCACATCAACTCAGTCTTACCGTCTGCAAGTATTCTTGGGATGTTAAGGTCGTGAGATTTAGTTTACTTGAATTTGGTATTGTATCACATGAATGTTCATAATTATTTTGATGAATGGAGCCATAGTCTAACGATACATGGCAAAGGAATGGGAGACCCCAAGGAATCCTGCCATGACACCATTTTGTCCACCACAAATTCATTCCACTTGGATCCACCGAAATTACATCCCAGATCCCAGCATGAGCTATCTAACAACTAATCCATGGGGGCAGCCTAAGTCAGATTATGCTCAGAACAGTTATATCTACTTTTATATTCCTAATTCTTTTGTGAAATAGTATATTGTGTTATTATTTATTACTAAAGGTCGGTGTACCTCCCTTTGACCCACAACAAACTAACACTATTGACATTGGCATAACTAATGACATTATACGACTTGAACCACTGACCAGAAGTTATTCCTATGTTACATTTTAGGTTGTGTGCATTACCCTGTTTATGTAATTAACCTTGATTATACTTTTTTTGGTTATGAAGGGGACTGAATTATTATTTACTTATACTAGTGGCCATTGACAGTTTGTGAAATAGTAGCATATTCCCTATACTTAACCATTCCTTGTTAGAGATATTCATGGTAATGTTGGAAACTTGTTTATACCTACTGGTACCTCTTTATAAAAATTAACTGGTACCAGTAGTGCTGGAAACTCCTGTGCTTCATATATTCTACTTCTCACGTATTATGTAACTCTGTTCATGTATATTTTTGTTCACGTTCTGAATATAATTTTCCAAAATCGTTTCAATATAGATTGTGTATTTTGAAATCCATTTCAATTTCAGAAATAACACTAAAGAGATGTTACGAAATAATATGTATGTATTTTATTTTATGAAGTTAACAAGTACATGTTAATGTCTGTTTTATTAGTCATGTTTAGCATTACCAGATTTCTGGATTTCCGGACAAGTTCTGCTTTTTAATCTGTGTGCAGCATCCAGCCAGGCATTGTGGAAAATCAAACTTTATCCTGCTTTTTAATGCTAGTGGATATATACAAATTATCATGCAAAATATGTTTTTACGTAAGTGACGTTTTACATTTCATCATAAATAGATTTTGAATTTACATATGAGTCATGACCACGTATGGCCAAAGAAAACATTTCGTAATCTTGATTTTACTAGAATACATAATCTATGTAGTGATTCTACTAATCACAAAGTACGAAAGCAGTTTTCAGTAATCAATTAGCGCATTTCTGGAACTTCTGTTTCCTGTAGGTATGCAAGTTGCAAATTAATGTGGTGATTATTATATGATAACCCAGTGCACCATTTGTAGGGAGGATGGGAAATTTCTCCCCCCCCCCCCATTTGTTTGAACCCTCGCATGGTATACACAATTAAAATTTCAATTTTAAAACTAGAAGTGAATTCCTTAATTCAAGGGAATATTTTCAAAGTCACGTATCTCCAATACAATTGTCATCTATTGTCATCTTCATTGTGTACAGTGAAATTGTATACAAATTGTATTGGAGATATGTGACTTTGAAAATATTCCCTTGAATTAAGGAATTCACTTTTGCTTAGGCTGCAGGCTATTAGGAAAGCATATAATGATTGTACACACACAAATCACCATTGCATTAGTTTTGAAATCTCTTTATTCTTTATATTATTTCTGATAGCAATGAGTGTTATTTCTGAACCCTGTTTGCAAGTCAGTAAGGACAAAGTTTCCAGCATTGTGTTAACCTATGTATGTTTAACAAATAATGGCTAAGGTAATATTGATAATAAATTTTGTTTTGTACTACAGGTGGTACGATGTTACCTCCACCACACTTTGGTCCTGCGGCTGCTTTCTCTCCGTTTGGTCCTGCCGGCCCGGCTCAGTTGATTCCGGCCGCAACTCTCACGCCTCCTCGCCACACGTTTGCAGCTGCTTTTCCTCCGATCTTTTACTGGCCATATCCGTCACCACCTGTGAGTCCTACCTCGTACTACGGGGGACCGCTACCACCTCTAGCACCGCCAGGGGCTGCCACAGCTATGCAGCCGCCTCCACATCAACACAGCGCTGCCCCCCAACCTCATCACTCTGCAGCTGCTACGCTGGTAATCACGCAAGGTCTTCCCTACTCGGCAAATTCTCCAGATGCACTCAACTTCTTTCATGGCTTCCCTGAGGTTAGGGGTCCACCATTTCTAAGTAGAAAGTCAAGATATAAGAGTGCCCTCTAGAATGTAAATTGCAATAGATATGGAACAAGTTGTAATGCAGGAGGAAAGATGTGCCAACAGTTTAAGTCTACTTAATGAATACTGATCCAAGAGGAAAAAAGTTTAAAAATTGGAATCCTTAATTAAGAGATGACAGTAGTTTATTAAATACAGTGATGGGAAGTAATTGAGTAAAAGTAATCTGATTACAGTAACAATTCCTTTTTTGTCCCATTTACTTGTAATCAATGCGTTTTTAAAAATGTAATTTCTACCTGTAATTTACTTCTGGAAATAAAATTGTAATTGTTACAATTTAGTAGTCGTTAGTATTAGTATCATTCTTGCTTGCTATATCGTCATCACTACGGTTTTTGCAACTAATATCCAAGTTAATATTAACAAAAAGTTACTCAGTGTTTCCGAAAATATTCTCATTGATGTGTTTTTTTGTTTGTTCATTAATATTTTGGGCTTGTGCCGAAAACAAACCAAACACAAGGAATTTTTAGGTACTGCCATTTTGTAAAGTATTGTAAATGTAATTGTAATTTTACTGATTACTTTTTGAAAAAGTAATTTGTAATTGTAATTAAGTATAATGTCTCTCAGGTAATTGTAATTCAGCCCAATTACTTTCTTTTTGTACTTTTCCCATCACTGATTAAAAAGTATCGGTATTAATATTTTGTTTCTGAGTAACTCATAGAAAAAGAAATCTAGCAAATGTTAAAGAAACAAAAAGAGCTCAGAGCCCTTGTGCTGTTTTTCAATATCATCTGTTCATCTGTACAGTCGGTCAAATAAAAAACGTCGGGACTCGTATGCAGTTAAAATTAAAGTTTTAACGCATTAGTTCACAAGTTTCCTATAAAAAACATAAAATACAGGTCATTTTCGGAACATATGAGGCCATGCGACAGGAGGGAAAAATGAACGAGGGAAAAAAATGAACAACGCGGAAAGCACAACACACGATGTTCAACTTAATGTATTGTCATAATTTGTTTTGCTTTGTGTCATCGCCACATACAAATGCTAAAGTGAGAGAAAGTGTAGTTAGGGCTGTAATTGACCTGCATTTTTCGGCCTCTGAAGCAGCGAGAAGGTTCCATATTTATGAAAGAGCAGCTCAGAGGTGGAAACTTTACTATAATGCGACCGGAAGTTTTCATAGGAATCGTGAATCTGGCCGGGCGCGTATTTCGATGCTAGATTGGTTGCAGAAGTTGAGCGTAAGTTATTGATTTTGCACTAGAAGTAAAGTAAAGTGAAGTGTTCCCTATTACAGGCCATGGAGGCCCACAGGGTTCCAGGAGGTTGAGGCTCCCAGATTTTTAGACATCGGCACATGAAGGTGGTAAGGTTGTCAGCCTTACGCACCGGCCGCCTTTACCCCCAGGATTGCTCCTGGTACTCATTTCTGTTAGAGGCTGAGTAGACCCCAGGGCCATAGTGCCACCAGAAGGATTAGGCCAATTGAAAAATTCCAACGACCTCATCGGGGATCGAACCCGCGACCTTCCAGTTTGTAGCGCAGCACCTCAACCACTACGCTACGGCGTACCCCTTGCACTAGAAGTACCGGTATTATAAAATAAAATCTTTAAAAAATGCTCCTTGAATAAACATTTTCCTCGCGAATCTATTACTTATTAATATTATAAAAATTTGCAACCAAGAATATGGCGGATTTGAGGCATATAGCCACAGCCTTCTATACATGTTTGTTTTGGAACAAAACTGACTAAATAATCAAGAAAATACATGGATAGACAAGAGGCGTGTGTGAACCTAACCTTAAAGCTTCCTGTACATGCGCATATGCTCGTTCGTGATACTTAATCAAATACCGCCCGACGTTTTTTATTTGACTGACTGTACCTATACTGTAACTATAATTCAAATCTCAAAGTTCCCTGTAGCGCAGTTACCAGCATGGCTACCATCCATCTGCTGGCCTGGTTTCAATTCCGGGTATGGGTGGATTTAGAAGTGGTGGTGTACAATTTCTAATCAGTGCTCCAAATATACCTGGGTTCAATACCACAGTGCATATAACATTGAGGCATATGTCACTGTTGATGGCGATTCATCCGTCAAATGGGGATATTAAGCCTGGTGGTCGCCTCGGTATCTTTCGATAAGAGTAGGCTAATGCTGCACCTTTCCTCCACTATTTCAACTTATTCTACTATAAGTACATGTTGATTGATTAGAACACTGAGAGTAAGTTGCTTAACTTCATTTATAGAGAGAAATATAATGTGTACACATAACGTGTGTAACTTGAACAGTTGTTGGAGCATTCCATACATTTTAGCATTTTGCTCTGTTTTACTTCTTTGAAACTTGTTCACGTTGACCGAGCTTCTATATTGCTAGATGGGCTATCTTATCACTTGGCATAGTATAATATTCAGAGACAAAAAGAGTATGCTCAAAATAAGTTTTGATTCATTACGAAGGTATTCTGTTAAGCATTAGTGGCATCTGTTAGCATACTGAGTAATTCTCATAAGAGGTGGCAGTATCATGACTGCTAAATGCTATTCATATACACCAAGAGGATCGCCTATGAAATAAAGTGACTTCAGCCTATTTAGTAAAATTTCCGATGTTGTGTAATTTCCCAGTTTCTTATCATGAAGTGTTGTCCTTTAGAATTGCAAAATTATTTCTGTTTTTCAGTTTTTGCACAAATTGAAATAATTTTTTCATCTACAAATTCATGATCTGTGTCCAGCCATTGTTCAGCATTTCTGGACCACATTTAATGAATTTGTGTTCCCTATTACAGGCCAAGGAGGCCCAGAGGGTTCCAGGAGGTTGAGCCTCCCAGATTTTAGACATTCGGCACATGAAGGGGTTAAGGTTGTCAGCCTTACGCACCGACCGCCTTTACCCCCAGGATTGCTCCTGGTACTCGTTTCTGTTAGAGGCTGAGTCGACCCCAGGGCCATAGTGCCACCAGAAGGATTAGGCCACTCGTAAATCTGTACCATGTAATTATTATGTTCTGAGCACTTAACAAATTAAAAACAAGAGGGAACTATTTGAAATTACACATCTGTCTAATTGTAGAAACTGTTCTCGGATTTCCAGTCGGGTAGTTATAGAAGTACATTCTGAGCTTGGTGTTGTACAACACCATAACCTCTGGATCTCACTTCTCCGAAGATGACAACACAGACAGTCGCCGAAAGCTCAGAATGTACTTCTATAACTACCCGACTGGAAACCCGAGAACAGCTTCTACAATGTATTCGTCGGGATAACCTTCAAAGTTTTATCTATCTAATTGTTATTGCTCAAGAAATAATATAACAATTTTCAAGGTTTATAGTCCTAAGTGATTTACACCTAGAAGTTCATTCGGGGTTTGAAAAAATCTTACTCTGTAGAAGTAAACTGCCTAAATCACGGAATCAATCCTCGTGGAAACCTTTGTCCATTCTCAAGACCGGGAAAGTAAGTGTGACATGAGATGTACCATACGAATTTACTGTTTTTGTCTCTGAATACATTTAATATTATTACCTTCTGTTATTGCATGTTACATTTGGTGTGGGAGAATATCTTGAGCATGAATGTGTTAAGTAAACAAGTTGGTCATTTGAAAAGAGTAACACAACTAATTCATTCATCTTTCATCTTTTTACTATAGTATACAACAGTGCAGACTCTCAAATTGATATAATAATAAAAATAAGTTGAATTATACTAAAATATAAAAGCAACAAATTCTAAATAATTGTTTGTATTACTGTGCTGAATTGTATTGTGCACATGCAATAGTTATTTACAGAATTTAGCATGTGAGCTCTCTGGTGCTTGCTTAGTTATTTTTGCAACCTTGTTGAATTCTTTATAACAGTCAAATGTTGCAGTATTTTGATTTGCCTAGATTTTAAAAATAAATAACTTCTTGTTGCTTGTGCTTAGAATAGTAAACTTGTTGGTTGTTTCGTACTGCAGCTCCACCATTTCACTGATTATTCCTAAGAGTTGTAGAAGAAACGGTGACTTGCTCCACTATCTCTTATTTCACATTTCTTAAAAATAAATTTTATCACATTTAGGGATATTCTGGCTCTTTTGGTTGGCAACATTGTGTTCAAAACAAAACATTGTATTACATTGTTTTGACTATGTAAATAATTACACATTGTGCAAAGTCTTCTTCTTTCTACAGTATGTAGCAATTTGTATCATGAATGTAAAAATCAAACAATTAATATATCTTCTTTTTTTAATCAACTCAGTCATCTGGCAGAATCCTCCAGTTTCTCTTCAGATATTAGAATTTCAAATGAAAATTACCATAGCAGACTGGTATTGATAATATCATTCGATTATCGAACAAAGTTATTTAGAAGAAGACTTTGCACATTTTAATCTCATTGTTCATTGTGCACTTACTGAGATCTGTCACAACAAATGGCTAAGTACAGGAAGACACTTCCATGGCCTGCAAGTTTACCTGACCTCAATTTTTTTATTTTTATCTGTGGGTCCACCTAAAACAATTCCTAATGCAGCTATACTTCATCAAAAGATCATCTGGTGTCATGAATCAAAATCTGGCTAGCTCAGTTGGGACAGCATCGGCACAGAAACTGGTTTGAATCCTAGTGTCATGCAATGTTCAGCAGAAATAATATTCTGTGGTTTCATAAACACATATCTAGATATATGATATTTTCCCGGGCTACTAACCAGGTGGTGAATTGGATTAATTCCGACGTTTCGAAACCAGAGGATTAAAACCAAATCGATTAAACAGAGGATTTTAAGTCCAAGATGACATTGGACTAAGTGAAAACTTACACAAAGAATTAAACAGAATTAAATACAAAAATACAATTCAAGTATAGAATAATACAGGAGAGTTATATGGTCAGAAATTTAAAGTGAACAATCTTGTAGAAGTATAATAATTATGTTAAATATAAATATTTGCAGACAACATACAATTCAAATTTATGTTAAATACAATAGTTACAAAATTTACAAAAGGTACATAGAGTTGCAGTAGATATTAAAAGTAATGTATTGTGTAGATACAGACTGATATTAGTGGTAGATTTTCCAAGGGTGCTACTATTTACAGGAACCACAGCGAAGTAATGATACAACTCAACTTCACTATTGTAAGTTTTCACTTACACTGAACATGTTTCAGAGATATTTTCATTTGCATCATCAGCTACCAAATTCGTTGGAAGACTGCTAGATGTCTTTGTTGGCCGTATTAACCTAAGTATGAGGTGTTGTCCTTTAGAATTGCAAAATGATTTCTTTTTTCAGTTTTTGCACAGATTGAAATAATTTTGTCATCCACAAATTCGTGATCTTAGGCCAGCCATTGTTCAGCATTTCTGGACCACATTTAATGAATTTGTGTTTCCTATTACAGGCCATGGAGGCCCAGAGGGTCCCTGGAGGTTGAGGCTCCCAGATTTTAGACATTTGGCACATGAAGGTGGTAAGGTTGTCAGCCTTACGCACTGGAAGCCTTTACCCCAGGATTGCTCCTGGTACTCATTTCTGTTAGAGGCTGAGTCGACCCCAGGGCCGTAGTGCCACGAAAAGGATTAGGCCACTCATAAATCTGTACCAAGTAATTATTATGTTCTGAGCACTTAACAAATTAAAAACAAGAGGGAACTATTTGAAATTACACATCTATTTAATTGTTATTGCTCAAGAAATACACTGACAGGCAAAAAAAACCGATCACAAAATTTGTTGTAATTTTAAGATTAAACATAATTTCGATTGACATTGTTGCTGGTGAGGATGATTATTTTTATTGGACCATTAGCTTTCTTCATATCTTCACTTTATCACCAAACAAAACAAAAAAACATCGCAATAGGACGTATCCGGTCTGATTATCTGCACTAGCTTGTCATACATATTGCAAGGTGTTTCATTGTTGTATTGCGTCATTTCCTTCCAAACTGAAAGGAAACTGTCTCCCTTCGCTTCGAAGTGATTCTGTCAGTAAGTTTAGTTGAAATTATGCCTCTCAGTCCTGAAGACGTTGCCAAAGCTGTTGCTCTAATTGATGATGGATGCAGCCTCCGTTATGCCGCTGCAACCTTAGGCTCACCATTCACCACAGTGCAAGAGGCAACATGGGGAATTAAGTGTGAAATGTGTCACTAAATTTTAATCTTAAAAACTTATACAATTGCAGTAATTTTATTTCAAGCACTAGGCCTACTATGTAATTTTTATTTAAACTTAATTTTTTTTAATTTCTTTAAGTGATCGGTTTTTTTTTTCCTGCCAGTGTAATATAACAATTTTCAAGCTTTATAGCCCTAAGTGATTTACACCTAGAAGTTCATTCAGGGTTTAAAAAAATCTTACTGTAGAGAAAAGATGTTACATGATTGAAATAGGAACTCTAAAAATTTAATTTTTAATTCATAGAGCTTAAAAATTGCCATAGACAGATACACTAAAGACGTCTTGATTCTGGATAGTACAAAAGTTACTTTCTGAAAGTACATTTAAGTAGTAGTAGTAGTCAGATGCAGGGCCGTAGCTAGGCGGTGGCTAGGTGGGCGACCGCCAAGGGCGCAGGTACGAAGGGCGCAGGTACGAAGGGCGCAAAATTAACCATGAAAAATCCCGCCTTTTTTAGGCTGGTGCAATTTATCAAGCAATATAAATTCCACGTTAGTGGAAGAAATCTTTCAGGTAATTAAAAATTAATGCACGTGAACTATCTATACCTATAGTATTATGCCGATTGTCTACAAGCAAAAAGCAGTCATGCAACGTCCTTTAATTAACACGATTCATATTGACAGAATAAAACATAAATCATGAACAGTATGGAAAGATATAACGACAATGAAAATTAATATGTACGTTATTATTGTGATGAAAGTGGTTCAACTCAATCCCTTTCCAGCTGATTGTCGTCCTCAGTGCTACTACTGTCGGCAGGATTGATTACAAAGCGATCAACAATGGCATCGCTCATACTGTTACATGCTACATGCAAAAATGACTGACCAACTATATTATTACAACAGAAAAAGCCGAATGCGCAGATCTCAATTCCTTTTGTTATTACTATTTTATTATAAATTAAGTGTGAACTAAAATTTCTTATTTTAAAAATGATTAGTTTTTTAATCACACAATGTATTAATGTACATTAAAATTAATTTCTGTAACTTTACATTGAATAATATGTGTTGTGATCCGCGGCCGATGCACGCTCTGCCAGCTGGCAGTACACATGCTGTTTGTTTTGATCAAGTTCCCTTCTAAGGCCGGCGCTGATATTATAGTCGCTGCTATTATTTTTAATTATGTTATACTGTATTATTATTAGGGCCCGGATCCTGATGACCTAAAATTGTTTGAAAAATGACCTATAAAATGACCCCAAAATTTAAAGAAAATGACTTAATAATTATAAAGAATGACCTAAAAACTGATACTTTATTTATAAAAAAATATTATTGTACACACAAAATTATAGAATAATTTGTACATAATTGTTAAAACCTTAAATTCAGAGAGGATGTTGTAGGTCTAAAAAACTTTGATTTTTGCTGTGAATATTCTTTCCTTACGGAAATTTATACTGGCACTGAGGCATTGGCGAGTCAAACTTCGGCATTTCCTTTTGCGGTCTGCCGGATTATATTGTTTATTGAGGGTAAACAGTAGTTTGCACTCTCAAAAACAAGCAGGTGGCAGACTCTGGTGTCAAGTCAATCTAATAACAACAGTAATGTAATACAACATTATGGCGTTTCTTTGATTCTCGTTTCCGACTGAGACATGACAACACTTCAACATAGAGTGTGTCCTTTTTGCATTAAACAAACACTTCAAAGACAGCACTGCTGGGGACGAAATAAATGCCCTAAAAATATAAAATTGCATACAATGTCAAAAAATGACATAATAAAAATGCATTTCTATAATCTAGAGGCCATGATTATGATTTATCTACAAATTGGCAATGTCTATGCAGCATCAATAAAAAAGATGACATGTCATTAGAATCCAGGCTCTGATTATTATTGTATTTTTTAACTAAGCGATTTTTAAATTAAACAGTGAAACAATATTAATGTTTGTGTTGTTTCGTCTCTTGTTGATGTTGGCGTTGCTTCTGTTGTTTAGGTAAGAATGATTTCAGTAAAAAAATGTGCCAACTAAAACTACCATGACCATCATAGCTTAGTCTACATTATTAGTTTTGATCTATTAGGCAGTGGGTTTTTAAAGAAATGGGACCAAAAAAAACCTTCTGCAAGCGAATTCAAGAAAATCAGTTTTACAGAAATTTAAAAAAATTGTTCATTTGGAGGGCGCAGATTTGTCAAATTCGCCAAGGGCGCAGAAGGACCTTGCTACGGCCCTGGTCAGATGTTCTAAAGCTTTTGATTTAACATCATTTACTTTCAGGCTTCCCAATAGTATTTGCTTATTTTAAATTCTGGTCCGCCGCCATGGGTGTATAGGTAGCATATTGTCTTCCACCCTGGTGGTCCGGGTTCGATTCCTGGCCAGGTAGTGGGTTTTCAGTAATGCAATATCCCCAGGTTCAGGACTGGACATCACCCAGGAAAATTATAGGCTATATTAAAAAGCCTTAAGTTAAAGTGGTGACTGCTAGAATAGGGTGTAGGGTATTCACAATATATCTATTAAGGTCGCAGTGTTGAGAAGCCGAAGGGTTTACACTACCCCTCATTAATCTAATCTAATCTAAGCATTTTCTGAAGAGTTTTGCAGATTGGTAGATGCCGTTTGTTCATGTTGGTAGTAATATCCTTGCATAAAACACAAGACGTTTCGCCTAACAGCCATGGCCAGTTTCTAAATGAAATAAGACAACTGCATCTGATCGAGGGCTTTCTGGTATAATATTAGGTTTTAGCAATATTTTCCATTTTTTAATTTCAGTTTGTTGATCAACACATTTTCTTATTTTAGTTTGGTTAAGAGTTTTGCTGATTTAACTTTTTATTTACTGCATGGTCAGGCAACGGACACCATATCTGTTTTAGCGCGTTTATATAGGAGAATGTTAAAATGTTTGTTTGGAACATAACCAGTAAATCTATTCCTTCCCTTCCTTTTGCTACTGCTAATAATGTCATCTAACTTTCTGTGTCACTCTCTACATCAATTTCACTTTTGGTACTGTCATCTTTATAAGTTGTTCTTATCACTTTGTTTTTTCCATTATTACCACTAACTAGAATTCTGTGGAACTGTTCTATAATATTATGAAACAGAAAACACGATAATCAACTCAATGGGTACTGATAGTCTTGTTACAGATTCATGTTTGTACCATGTAAAAAATGAAATTAAAAAGTCTGCCAAATTTGTAGAAAAAATAGTTGTACCAAATATTAGGAGTTTATAAGAAAGCTTTTATCTCCTCTCAAGAATCGGAAAGGAAATAATTATATTTGTATGTACATCTCAGCAAGCACCATTCTTGTGCTCAATTGCATCTTCTTAATTATTAAGGACTGAAAGTACCAGAACCAATTAGTTCAGATTTTTCAGAACTCCCACTGAAAATTCTAGTGCATCCTAAGCCAGTTACAACGAAGTGAGAGATAATTTATTTTGGACTTTTTTTATTTGATGGCAGATACATATTTTGTATATTTTAATACATAAATTCCAGGCTTATAACTTCCTTTTTTATGTATTGTTTTATTAATAGAATTAATGCACGTCTGGAAAATCTAGTGACTTTTTTTAGAATTTCTCTAGTTGTTACTAGTAGCTGCTCTTATTGAAGGCTCATTGTAATTTATATTTTCTCCCTTTCTTTCTACTTTTCTTATTTTTGTAGTACAGCCAAATCCTGATTAACTGTGCACAAAAATTTGAATTTTCCACACTTTATTTTGTCGGATTTTGAATTTCCCACACTTAATTTTGTCATTCTTATTCAGTCAATGGCAATAGACAATTTATAAGCAAGCTAAAGGAATATGAAAGCTTACCTGTGCCCACCATTCAATCCTATTCTGTGCTAACTCCACCCAATCATCCCTCGCAAATCCTGCTTCCTTTAAATCTATCCTAATATTGTCCTTCTACTTATGTCTAGGTCTTCCAAGTGGTAATTTCCCGTTGGGTCTTCCAGTCAGTATTGTTGAAATATATATTTCCTCCCCATGCATGCAATATGTCCAGCCTATTTCTTCCTCTGTGATTTAATTACCCTTACTATATATGGTGAAGAGTACAGGTTATGAAGCTCATCCTTATGCAATTTTCTCCAGTCCTCATTTTCATCTCTCTTAGGCCTAAATATTTTCATAAGCACCCTGTTTTCGAACACACTCAGATTATGTTCTTCCCGAAGAGTAAACGACCATGTCTCACATCCATATAATACAACCGGCAAGATAATAGTCTTATAAATTTTTATTTTTAGTTTGGTGGACAGAAGAAGAGAAGATAAGAGTTTCTGAACTGCATAAAAACAGGTATTTCCTGATTTGAGTCTGCACGTAATTTTATTTGTATCTCTAATTATTGCTCCCAGATATTTCAATTTTTCCACTTGTTCAAATGATTTAGCAGCTATTCTAATATTTTGTGCGGGAAATTCAAAATCCCGCACCTGGATTGGATTATCTGTGTTCTTCAGTTATTCGTGCATGTCATGGTCCCAATTATCACAGGTAATCAGGAATTGGCTGTATAGTATATCCAAATGCACAAAGTAAATGACATTAAATAAATAAATGTGAAGAGTGTGTAAAAATAAATAGAATATATTGTAGTGTACAAGATAAGCTGAACCTCTGTAATTGTGAATGTGCATTTTTGTTTTGTTTTCAGTGGAGCATCGATTACTTGAATCCCAGTCATCCGAATACACATAATATTGGTAAGTTGAAAAACTTCTTTCTTTTATGGAAGGTATACAACTAAAAACAAATAAGTTTTTCCTGCAACTCCTTGCTTCTTACACATTGGCCATTAAGAGAGTACTGCTCTATTAAACTGAAGACGTAGAACTGATGCTGAAGTTTCCCCGCTGTTGAGAATGGATAGTGGTTTTTTGGGCTTCCAACTGGGTGAGTAGAGGACTGATGCAACCTTTTGGCAGCTATCTCCGCTCCCATCTTCAGAAAGAAGTGAGTTAATTAGGAAAAAGCCTGTATTATATGGAAAAGATGAAGAAAGGCTAGGTGGAGTAGGGGGCCAACAGGAAAGCTGAGAAGTGGAGCAAATAGGTGGAGAGTTCTGATCGATCATGAAGAAAAATAAAATTGAATAAAGGTGATATGTGATGCGTAAACAATTGATTCGTGGCCATCAACGTCATATCACTACGATTCAATTAAATTTTCCTTCCTGCAGACCTCTAGTCTATCTGTTTCACTTTCTGGCTTTGCTATTGGTCACCCCTATTTCATCTAGCCTTTCTTCATCTTTCTATTTAATACAGACCTTTTCCCAACTAGCTCACTTCTCTCACAAGATGGCAGTGGAGTAAACTGCCAAAAGCATGGAATCAATCCTCCTGCTCACTCAATTGGAAGCTCAAGAAACCATTATCCAAATGTAAACTATTTTCAAAAATACATACCCAGCTTTAAACTGCGGGATAGATATATAACCATTCATGAACCACAGTCTCTGTTGGACATTACATGAGAATATTATAGGAGTGCTTATATATCTATATTGAATGTTAACTGTACAATAACAGTGGGAGCCCGGTCACAAAAATCACTACCTTAGTGTGCCTCACAGTACTGCATATGACATAACTTGTCTGTCTGTGAGGTAGACCATTAAGGCAATTAGTCATAGGAGAAGGATCCCATCTGGCGCTGTGAATTGAACTCTGGCTTAGCTCAGTTGGTAGAGCATTGGTGCGAATAGCCAAATGTCCTGCGTTCAAGTCCCAGTGTCGGAGGAATTTTTCTCCTATAATATTCTCTTAAACTTCGAGATCAGAAAAATGATATGAGTAATATTGTTTTCTGCATCAAGTTTATGTTACATTGATGGCAAGGTGATGTAAGTAATTTATGTATTTCATGTGCATATTTGACCAAATTTTATATTTTAGGTATAGGTAAGGGAAAAAAAAAGCGAACCGACTAAAATATCTAAGTTGCCGATATGAGCCACTGTGCATGCCTAGCGGCATTCACAGGATAGCAGGAAATGTATTGAAATTTGTACTACAGTCGATTAATTGCTTGAATTGAGAAATAATTTCACGTAATTTGCTTTGCTTGTGAAAAAAAAAAAACGTTTCCGTTACATCTCTTACATTTATTTATGTATCACAAGGCTCTAAAATCAGTTACAAGAGTCGGTCTGCTCTTTTTTACCTACCTACTGTACATACTGTTCTTGTTTGAACATAATTAAATGCTTAAGTTTTTAATTTCTATAAAACCCTGTAATTGATTAAGCAGACGACTCTCTCCATCAGCTGTTGTAGTTTAGTCTTTTCCGAAAGATGGCAGGCTGCAAGGCTTGCAGGCTTCTCTTGAGTATTAGTGTCAACCAATGCATATTAAAACAGAAATTCAATGTGGCATAACATTAAACTTAATATGAACAGAACTGATTTTATTTTAAATACAGGTTGTTTAATTACATATTTTCATTTGCTGCTCTGAACATTTCAAGATCGTTCCATGCTCGATAATAATTGATACCAAACCAGTTTCGAAATGGAAAACAGTTTTGAAATTAATACCATTATGATACCGTTGCATCACAAGTATTAAGCGTGATATATTATGGTCGAACAAAAAGAATTCTTGAGTAAGTCAACCCTCGATATAGTGCCCCTCTTTACAGTGCCACCCTCTCACTGCACCAATAAATGCAAGTGAACGGATCTTCTCCCATACAAAATACTTAAGAAACCTCGTTACTGTCCCAATTCGTTTAGTGCCAGTGAATACAACACAAGATTTTTACAAAATATAGCTTGCAGTGATTTTATTTCAGTTGCAGAATTCTTTTAAAATTGGTATGAATTTTGGGAAGATTATTTAAGGGATATACTATACTGTATTTCCATGAAGTGAGTGTTCCCCTGCCACTAACTGTAAATGTAGTGTGGTGGAATGAGGAAGTTATGTTAAGAAGTCGGACAGAGAGCCTGCATGAGGGTGGAGCAGGTAGAAAGAGCCGTTCATACAATGAGACATTTAAAACTTTCACTTCTTTTAGTCCAGTGCCCATTCAGCTGTTAAAGACTACAGTTACTCGTAAGATTGTTAAAATGAAGAGAGCTGTTGTTACACTTCAAAATAAATGAGAAGTTTGTGAATACAGTGAAAGATTTCAAAAGTCTAGCCAGCAGGCTATTTCATCACATTTTTCTTTATAATGAGGGGAAACTGTTAGTCAGAGATTGTGAGCAATATTGTGAGTGAGAGAGAAAAAAGGTTGAACATTCTTCTGTTTCTGCATCACAACTTAGACCTCCAAAACATGAAATTATTTTTAGAATTAAATTTCGTTTTTATGCCACTAAATGGTGGCATTATATCGAGGATTGACTGTAGTTAGAATGTGTACAGAGTACAGATTCCAACAGTAATTCAAGTTTTCATAATAAAATAATAGACAATGATTAGATATGCAGTGAGTCCCACGCAAGAGTTGACCAATGACGCGGGTTTCTTTGTCACAGCAGGCACAGCTCCAACTCCCGAGCGATCGGGTGAAATATCTATGCAAATAAAGCTGCAATCAGTATAATCATTCAGGTTCTTACATTTACAGTTATAATTATAATGAAAATAACCACGTACCTCATCACAAGAGATTTTGGAAATGTTCTCCCCTTGCATCTACACAATACTGGCACCTTTTTAGGAAATTTTCTTTCACGCTCATAAGTTCAGCTTCCGAGGCAGAGTTAATTTATCTTGTGATAGGCCTATGTGATATAGTCTTTAAGTTCTTCTAACAACATGTGAATATTATTTATGGGGAAACTTCAAAAATGAAGTGTATAGGTCAATTTCCCATAAGTTAGAAGAACCTAAAGACAATATCACAAAAGAAATTAACTCTATCTCGGAAGCTGAACTTATGCGCATGAAAGAAAATTTCCTAAATGGTGCCAGTATTGTGTGGATGCAAGAGGAGAACATTTCCAACATCTCTTGTGATGAGGTACGTGGTCATTGTAATTTTAACTGTAAATGTGAGAACCTGAATCATTGCACCGATCACAGCTTTATTTGCATAGATATTTCACCCGATTGCTCAGGAGTTGGAGCTGTGCCCACCGCGACGCAGAAAGCCACGTCATTGGCCAACTCTTGCGTGGGACTCAATGTAGTTATCTTGTCAGAATACCTGTGCAACCCATGTTCGTTCCAGGTGTTTATGATGAATTCTTTCATAATTATTTTCAGGTGCAAAACTGGGCATAGATTATAGCATAGTGGAAACATAACACTAATTTGTCAGCTCTCTCATTGCCTGTGATATTATTGTGACCCCTGTTTATTCAAGAAATTGTATTTTTTTTTTAATTTAATGAAATGTGTACTTTTAAAATTTCCCATGTTAGCTATAATAATTTTTTTTGTCTGCTCACAGCTCACCCTGGAGTACACTCTGCTGCAGCGTAATGTGGAACGCAGAACGAGCAATTCATGACACCAAGGTCGACTTTTTATGCTGAGATTTTTTACTCAGGATTCTTGTGGTTGTATCCACTTGTCTATGATAATTCTTATAAGAAAACCGTTAACTGTAAATTAATCTTATACATTGCGTAAAAGGAAAACTTTAAAAAACAGAAAACTGTAGAGAACTTTCTTGCGTTTGTATTAAAAAGAAATTATTTTTCAGGAAATTATACTTAATGTATGTGCTGGCCACTTATGAATTAAACAAACATACAACACTCAGTTTAACTGTAGTGATCTTTTTTAAAGTAAGCTGCTTTTTTAACTGATGATTTGATTTTATGGTATTAGCTTTATTTTAGGTACACATTTGTGTACCGTAAATGGTTAAGAATAAGTGATTGTTGTTATTATTATTATGACTTAGGCATTATTGTTGTTTATTGTAACTTAAAGTGGAGTCTGTGATACAGTTTTATTTTTTAAAGTTCTCTTTTTACACAGGAATGTGTAATGAATTGGTGCGTGTGCACATGGTACTTGTTTGTATAAGTCTGTTTTTTCGCAATCTTGAAAACAAACGCTGTGTAGATAGCTCAGGATTTATGACCATATCGATCCCTATAACCGTTAATTGTAAATTAATCTTACCATATTTTACGGACTATAAGACACACTTTTTTACCTTGAAAAAAAGCCTTGAAAGGTGGGTGCATCTAATGGTCCGAAGTACACTAGACAAATTTAAATTATGGTAAATATTGCCGAAATATCATAGCAATAACCAAGGTGTTGTAAACGATGTTAGTTACAAATTTTGGCACAGCCTGTACATCAGTGCCGGATAAAATGAGGGTAGTTGGAATCCAGGTATACTATGCGAAAAGAAAGGAATGTTTAGTTCTTTTATACGAAAGGAGTTGTCTCAGTCGGGTGGTTTAACAGCCTTGTCCCGTTAAACTTAATGTATCCTGAATTGAGGGTTAGAGGTTGTAAAAGTATTTTCAGTCTTTCATGAGAAATCAGTTCAGTTAAAAATTATGCGATGCCACCTGTACAGAAGAGATTTTCGTACAACGCAGATTTTAAGTTAGAAGTGAGTTACACTGATTCCCTTGTACAAGGGTGTAATTTGTTTGTGCAATGAAGTATATTACAAACGGTTTGAACTTATGTAAAAGTTTTTCATGGGCTAACAGCCGAGTCGAGGTGTTAAGAAACTCAGAGCTTTCGGACTCCATCTCTGAGTCCATCTTCTGGGAAACTGGTAACTTAGAGAAGGCGAAAGGGCCTGTATATATAGGCCGGATCAGTTGCCAATGGCAGTGTCAGAAAAGGTTTGTTCAAAATTTGCCTAGTCAAAGGAGAAGGTTATGGCATTGAAATTGAACGCTCTTACTTAATATATCAAATTACCACAATATTTTGATAATTTTTATTATTAGCATAATTCTGATACAATATTTTATTTTATTTCAACTAACTTAAGTTGTATTAATAAAAACTTTGTGGAACCAATGTGTTTGAAAATGGGGAGGAGGCTCCTTGAAACGCGTCATACCAAAATATGGTAAGTGTGTTTGTCAACTCATATAGTAAATTAAATTTATTAAGTTGCATTGTTTGTATTGCTTCATTCATGTGGCAGTTTGGTAATAAGGGGAGTAAGTAGCATTTGCTAACAGAATTCCAAATCAAGTCCATAAAATGATGAATCTGTTAAATGGCACACATTCTCAATCACTGTATCCATAACTTCTCAGCAGACAGCTCAAAAGGAGAACAAGCTACTAAGAGAATGAAAAAATGAATTAAAAGTACTTACGATTATAATTTAAAATCATTAGACACTGTCTTGCAGGATACGTACTTTGCACTTATTTACACATTTCATACAATCCAACAAATTTCATGATATTTCGTGGATTTAATTTGATTAATAGTGACTTTCAAGCATCGATAAAGGTAAATATAGCTAAAAAAGCAGTTTAGTAAAATTTTGCACTTATTGCTCTTACAAAAAAATACAGCTCTTAATGTAAAATAGGCAGCAAAACTGACTTTCTCGACATAGCTCATTAACTAGCAGTCTGGAATTCTTAACACTTGATCACAGCTACTTATACAAACAATTTACCATTCCACGTTAATTGTTTTGTATACAAAGCAAACATTGTTTTACCCCCATAATTAGGTAATGCATCAATAAGTAGTTGTAGAATATTTTAAGGTGCATGTCACGTACAAGCATAGCGATACTCCACATGGCAATCAGTAGTAATTTAAATTCATTTACTTTTTTAAATTTAGTATCCAAAGAAATTTATTTTCATGCAGAGGAAACTCAGAGAAAAGCATAATGCATTATGTTAAGTATTGTGTTGTTATGATTGTTATTGCTACACTGTGTGTTGAATTACTCAATTATGTATTTCCATGTGACAAGAAAATTCTGCACTTTTATTTTTCCTTATTGTGTTGTTGTCTTAATTTAAAATAAATATGTAGGTATCTTTACATATCATTAGGTATCTTAAGGTATTGTTTTACTTTAAAATAAATATGTAGGTATCTTGCAAATCTTTCAACAACATTAAACAGTTCAATTTAAAAAGGGCATACCTACTTAACCCAACAACTAGATTTTAGATAGAAAACTATCTACCAACCAACCGTAGCTTACTGCAGTAAACTCTCCGTTATCCACTGTCTTTCTTTTTTCTTTCTTCTTCGTTTTTTGCAACAATAAATTATGGTTTAAAAGAAAAACTGCAATCATAAATAAAGAAGAAGAAGAGGTGTTTTAACTTAAAAAAGTGAAGCAATAAACTTGTAAGTGATGACAGTAGTGTTGTAACAAAATTATTTGAAAGCATTTTCTTTTTTATTTTTATCATTTTTCTGCCATTTTGCATATTATCCAAAGAATTCACTTACATGGCTGTCATGCCACTTAATTCCGCAGATAATTGGGATTCTACTGTATAAGGGAAAATATCAACTCTATGAATTGAAGTTTTTATTGGAGCTAGAGTAACTGGGAGCTCATTAGCCCTCAAGAACCATCTCTACATATATATATACACACCGTATTTTACAGACCATAAGACACACTGAAAACAGAGCCTTGAAAGTTGGGTGTGTCTAATGGACCGAAGTACACTAAGAAATTCAAAATTACGGTAAATGTTGCCGGAATACCATAGTTATAAACAAGGTATTGTAAACGATAAGATAGTTACAAATTTTGGAACTTGTCACAATCGTAAAATGAGGGTAGCTGGAAGCCAGGTACACAATGTGAAAAGAAAGGAATGCTGAATTCTTTTATACGAAAGGAGTGTCTTCGCCGGGTGGTTTAAATGAAGGCAGTGACCTCTAAACAGCCTTGTCCCATTACACTTACCGTATGCTGAATTGAGGATTAGGGGTGTAAAAGTATTTTCAATCTTTCATGAGAAATCAGTTTGCCACCTGTACAAAAGAGATTTTCGTACAACGCAGGTTTTAAATTAGAAATTATTTACACTGACAGCATTGTACAAGGTTATAATTTGTTTATCAGTGAAGTATATTATTCTCTTTAAAAATTTTCATTTAGAATCACATTAAATTCCTTTTCCTTTAAATTTTCATCCTAAAATCAAGGTGTGTTTTATGGTCCGGAGCGTCTTATAGTCCGAAAAATACAGTAAACATAATTTATGAAGGTTTCCAAAATAAAAAAGTAATATCGAAATTGAATTGATAAGCTTTGTCCACAGCCCTGTGTTTTGAGAAAGCAAGAATAATGTATTTTTTTAAAGAAATGTTTAATGTATTTATTATTTAGGTCTACCGACTGGATAGAAGTGCAGTCTAATTGCAATGGAAATATATTTTGTAATGCACATACAGTGGAACAGGAAAAAGGTTGTGTAAATTGTAATCAGTATACTCCGTAATTTTATTTTAATGTAATAATTGAAACTTGTTAAATATTATTACATATAATATATTTATATATAGTAATTACCTCAGTTATGTGAATTCATTGCAAATACTGCAAAGAAGCAAAGAATATGCTCCCACACGCCAAGTAGGCTACAGAACTAATGCAGATCTCCATTACATATTTCTCTAACACTGTAGAGAAAATAATATATATTTTTTAATGAGCGAGCAAGCAAGGGCAGAGTTATTGTTGAGAGTGATTTGAACCCATTAGCACTAAGTTATGGGTCAAGTCATAACCATGGATGGTTTTTATTAAATAAAATTACTTCATAGGCTTAAGTTTAATGCAGTGTGATAAAGCAGAACTTTTTTACTATTTTTGTTTTTGTTTGTTTGTTTGGCTTTCATCGTATTAATTGACACGTCAATTTGATTTTCATCATTATAAAAATTTAATTAACATAAAATTGTAAAATTTATTGTTAATTCAATTTAATGTATATGAAGTTTTAATTTGATTGATTTAGGAATATTACAGATATTATAGTTGACAGAACTAACAAAACAAATCCCTACAGTGTAATTTACTGGTATCTTTATATTGATTGATTTGACGGCACCAAGGTTGTGAGACAGTATGGCTTAGTTATGAATAGACATAACAGACAGTAGCTCACAGTGAGTGAAGCCAGTGTGTTTGTATTTTACATATTTATTTGATGATTAGTTATATATAACAGTCTACAAAATTAATTGATTGGATCATAAACACTTATTCAGTCATAACATGACTTCCTAAACGTTTCAACTAGTCGTGTTGTCTTGAGTTGAGAGAGCAATGGAATATTGACAGCCACATATCCCTGTATCGTAGCAAGTCTATAAGGACATGATTTTGTTTTGTCACAAAAACTAAGTAAACTGAATCCAAATGCATTTTTATGCATATTCAAATATATTTTCAGATTTTTCCATCAGGCAAGGTTTTTTTTTCTTTTTTTTTTTCTTTTTGACATGCACACTTTATACAATTTTACACCTTATTCTGGCTTACTGAAAAAGTTGTAGGATTCGATGTTTGAGAGATATCTCTCTTCATGGTTCAGTCACCACCTCTTTTTCTACTCATGAAAACACTCTATCACTATCGATTCCTGCTTAACATGTCTAAACAGAAGTCTGGCATGGGGAGTAATGGGGATTGAACCCAGGGCCCTGTTTCATAGAACTTTTACACTCCTATTATTAGCAAATACATAATATTAATTATTATTATTAGTCTTTTGTTTCATAAGAATATTTTCTAATAATATGAGTTCATGGCTCTAAATTATTAGTAGACATAACCTCCAAATCAATCAACTGACTAATAAAGTAATAATATTATTGAAGAGATTTTATGAGTAGTGTTCATATCTCTATGAAACAAAATTTTAATAACTAATGAATAATATTATGAGTTCTATTATTATTAATTAATATTATTAGCAGGGCCTGCAGATCCTTAGTCAGCAATGCAAACTACCATTCCATTCAGGAAACGCAGGTTGATATCACCAATACAAAATTAGAAATACTGATTAAAATTTTTGGTCTACTGATTTTCACTTTAATGTACCAATAATTTCTCCTGTCTCTCCCAAAATTTGTTTATGAGCTAACAATGCTGTTGTGAACACTCAGTATTAAATGAATTCATTCCAAAACAGGTCATAAAGTTATAATTTGAAGGAAAAACTGTTACAAAAACCAATGTGTGATGGAGAAATCCTAATTATACATTTGAATTTAGGATTTAAGAATACACTATAATTGCTATTAAGTATTCTTGCAAAGAAAAAACGTCTACCAGTGTTATTTTTATTTAATTTATGATGTTGGGTAGTAATTCCAAAGAAATAATAATAAAGCAGTGTACGTAATATGTAACTTTATTTGAAGAATAGTAAGGAGTCTAAGCAATGGGAGTGGATTCCCCAATAGATACACTGCAGATTTAGCCATTGTGGGACAATTAGTTCATAGCCATCTGCAATTCATGATGAATTACAGTCTTACTAAGAATTTATTCATGTGTAACATTTATACCAGGAATGTACACAGTTGAGGATGTAAATGTTACTAATAATCCCTGTGTAAGCTAGTAATACTAGTAATATGTGCATTTTACACAGCCTTTATGTAAATAATAAAAATTGCTGATATATTTAACATCCAGAAGCTTGGCAGATGAATATTTTGAGGTTACGCATCTATTTTAGGGCAATTTGTTAGGAAACATTGCTACCTGCTTTTACAATATATTAACAACATTGTTTCTTGTTTGTGGGTCTACTTTTCTTATTCTTACCCATGATTATCAGCTTTCTGAATTAAATGAAATAATGGAACTAGGTATTCTCACAGTATACTGCTGATTTCTGAATGCAGAGTACCGTCACATGTCATCCTTTCCTGCCTTGTGCGAGAACTAATGACATATCTGTGACATTTCAGTGACAAAGCTGGTGTAAGTTTTACCAGCTACACAGGGATTATTGGTGATGAATTTGCATGGTGATCAACCAAACAACTTTTATTAGTAAGACTGTTTGTGTTTTTATGCAATGAAGTTCGTACTGTAATATCAATCTTAAAAGAACGTACTTTGTGTTTTATATAATCCTTATTTTGAATGAGTGTGATTTTATGTTTACAACTAGCAATAATTCTCAAATATGTTTATTGTTTGTTGTTTGTTGTTTTTTGAAATAACAGCAAATATCACACATGTCTTCCATTATATAATTTTAATTATCATAGCTATGTGACAAAGCAGAGACGAATGATCATTTGATCTGCACTGCCACATAATCGTTTTCTGACCTTAATTCCAGCATTATAATAATGTATTAAATTAGCCTACTGTACACTATTATAAATATTATTATACCATCCGTAATGGATACTAAAACAGCATGTTAGACTTACTATTGCACTGAGCCTCTACAGACAATAAATTGTAACAGTTCATATTGAGAAAACATATCTGTATCGGGCACTAGGTAGACTGATACACTACATGGAAACAATGCCTCACTAGAAACGGTAACTTATGTTTTGCAGCTGTTTGTATTTTATTGTAGTTTGAAAGATCTTGTCTGTTTTTAAGCATTATGTAGGTTTTACATTGATTTCCATAATTCTTTCCACTTTGTGAGACGTATGGACACGTTCCACCATGGTCAAAGAGGGTATTTGAGGATTGGCATCCCTGCCTAAGTCTCTTCACTCCATTTCTGGACCTTATGCAGTTTTTGCAAGTAACATCTCCGTTTCGTGTGGTTTTAGCAAGTGATCCACTTTGTAACATTTTTATTACATATATGATATAACATATGAGTAGGAGTGACATCCCCTAATGGAGTGTAGTGTGTCCATCTTGGCTTATTTTGATGCTGATACTCACTGTTCCATGTTGCTACTGCTTCTGACGTCGTACGAGCCCCCCTGAAGGCTGAGATCTCTTAATTCTAGTAATAATTACTTGGTTTCCCTTTGATTCCCATTTATTTACAATATATACATCATTCTAATCACTACAGCCCTTCATTTCTAGTATGCTACTTTCTTCCCTTCAACTCATCCCCCTGAACTTCCCCCTCAGGGACCTCACAGTTAATGTACAAAAATGTCTCCCTCCATCAGACTTTCTCCAGCGACTGCCCCCGCATACACACGTTAACAAGCCACTGGATATCAAAAGAATTTACACCATCAGCAATGCTGCTTGATTCGGGGCTGTAATGATACTGGACTTTGATCACAGGATATTACTCAACATATGCAATTTTAGCAGGTGATGCCCTTACAGACTGATTTAAAAATATCAGTCAAGATAACTACGTATCTCTTAGTGTATAGATAGAGGGTTATGTTACAAGTACCTGTATTCAAGTTCATATCTGCACTAGTTGTCCTGAATGCTACAACCCTTGTTCCCAAGTTTGTGGGTTTGATGCCAGCACAGGTTGATAGGAACTTTATAGGCATGTAAAAGAAATCTTTAAAGGAAATCCCAACATAGTTGCAGGTCATGTAGCAATATACAAAAATAACCCTAACAAACAAATAATTCAGTTCTACTAAAATCAGGTTCTTTGCAGGTGTATTTTCATGACATAAACGGCATGTTGCAGTTATAGATTGGTACTTAAGGTCAGAAGACGTTGTAGTGTTTGTTAGTTTTATAAAATGCATTTAGTTACGAGTGTATATGCGTGTATGTATTTAAGCAATCACTAGCCTTAATTGTATATTCACTCAGCTTTTGTTTGTCGCTTGTTCATGATAATTTCTGTGGATATATGATAAGCTGCATTGTGCAGTCGGTGTTCCTATCATTGCAAGAAGTCACAAGCTGCAGTCTGTTCAAACAACGAATACGGTATGAGTCAGATAAGTGATTCACTAATCAATGACTGGTGCTTATTAAGTTATTGAGTGAATGATCGTGGTTGTATCTCATACATGTATTGCAGGATTTGCATAGATATGCCACCTGGTAAACACATTTGTAATTAGTGCATAATATACTTATAGTCAGTTTGTATGCAAGTGAATTGAAAAATATCTTTAACTTCCATACACGAAAAATACAAAGAACTGTGAATTTTTCTTATATGTTAAGCAAGAGAGTGATTTAAATCTATTTCATATGCTTGTTTCTTATTATATGTCATAACTAGACTTGTAAAGCATTTAATATAAGTAGTGCTGTATAATGCTTAGTCCATTAGGAATGTATTTATAATTAATCATAGATATCACTTATCATATGTAATTAAGTGAAGAAACAAGAGGACTGAGATGAGATTGGAGCATGGAGAGGATTAGGATGGTATTCCTGTGTGTCTTCACGAGAGACGAAGCGATAGTGTTTTATCAGAGAACGATGAAATTGCTGCCGTCTATTTTACACTTATGTTAGAATAAAAATATATTTTGTTATGTGAAGTGATCATGTCACTTCATACTTTGTATGTTCCATGTTAAAATGCAGCCTCATAAAGGCACAACATTAAAATGTGCAATATTATAGATGTAGTGTATAATATGTTGACGTTTATTAGCTAAAATATTATCTGAAATAAGAAAAAAAAACTACTTTATAGACAATTACCGTATATTCCACTTTAATTGGAATAATAGCTCATTATTAAGTAATTATTAAATATCAATATCGAAATGTTTTATATGTCACAACATATTGTTGCTAATTTTATAAAATGCTTATAAACAAATTAGTGTAACTATGATTGGATGGAAGTCATTCACACCAAAGTAAGCAATTTGAAAAAAACTGCTGCACCTATTTATTTTTGCTGCTTCATTCAATTTTAAGATTCATCATTCAGAATTCAGAATAAGAAAGAAAAATTCCAAACACTATGCCTTGAACAAAACTTGTTAGGCCATGCACACGTTGAAGTGCTATAAACAAACCAAGAAGCAACGCTGTTCTACTGCAGGAAATGGCAGCATTGATTAACCCTGAGGTGTTCACGTTGGAGCGAAGCTAAAAGCATCGATGAAACATAAGTTCAACAATACTTAAAAAATAATTATCTTTGCTCTTCTCATAGATCTTCAAAACATTCATCATTTGTATGTTTTTCACACTCGTACCCAAAACCATAAAACTTTTTGTAATATTCTGCTATAGAGTCAATCTATGAGGTAAACACTTGCGACAGTTTGTCACAAGAAATAGTACACTCCCTCTGATAGGCTGGAAAATGTGTTAGATAAATAAATTATCACACTGACCATTTAATTATCAGCAGTTCAGTTCGGTGATACTGTGTATAGTAGAACATTTCAATATTCGCTTCCATATAGTGCATTCAAGACCACCAACATGGTCTTGTGGTTAGCGTCGCTGACTACAGATCCGTCGGCCCGGGTTCAATCCCCGGTAGAGAAGTAGAGGCTCTGGTCATGAAAACATTTCAATATTCACTTCCATATAGTACATTCGAGACCACCGGGTGGGTGTGTCGGCATGCTGAATACATGCCCCCCCCATCCGCCTAAGGTAGATGATGCAGCGGTCGGGCTTGTTCCTTCAGGGACATAGTACCACAGAGTTTACAGTACATTCAAAACAAAAATTGGTAGTCTTGTCATATTATATTTTATTTACTCAAATTTACAAAATATAAACGGTCTTATCAAATTTAACAAAATCATCTGTAATTAGTTTATAGTTTTCCCATATGAACACCAGGCGAATGCCACGCTACACTATTATCTTTCAGCCTGACGCAGATCCTGTTTAAACATTAATCATATTTTGTCATTTTAATGTGCAAAGCGGATTTCATATTCCCTCCTTTCTCTGCCTTGTCTAGTCTTTCATTTGAAGTAAATCACATCATTAATACATAAATGTTGGAAATGTACGTAAATGTTGGAAGCACAGTGGGAGAATAAAAATGTTGTGGGTGTAACAATATTTATGGCTGGATTTGAAGAAAATTCATTTACATACATAGTTACCCAAAATTACAGATTTTGCTAAGAGCCTGTACTGTGACCTCTAGATAATTTTCACCCTCACCAAGTTTATATGGGCAGCTGATTTTTCACAATGAAAAAGATGGATTTGAGGGTAGCTTTCGACCTGACAAGCCGTACAACTCCCTTGTGAGTAAACATTAGGAACTCCTTCAGAATAGCGTAGCCAGCAAACAGTGAGGTATGCTCAGCCATTAATGACAGAAAACAAAAGATGAACGATTGGTGCAAGGGTAAAATTTCCCGTCATAGAAGAGATTCAATATGGGACATAAAAAACCCCGTGCTATTCAGTATATTGCTGCTAAACTAATATAACTGTCCCTATCGTGTCACTAACCTAGAATTTAGCTGTCACTCTACTTAATCTAGAAGTTTTTTTTACCCTTCGACACCTTTTGTAAAACATCGTTACATGGCATGAACCCCATGCTATTCAGAATACTGCTGCTAAACTAATGTAACTGTTCCTAACCTAACAAAACCTGTCACTAACCTAGAATTTAGCTGTCATTATTTACCTTAATGCAGAAGCTTTTTCATCCTTTCACACCTTTTGTAAAATATCGTTACAACCGTTATCTGCTGAATTCAATTGACATTTAATCATGTTTGAAATATTGGCAACATTGTATACTCGGTCCCTTGGTCTCGCTCTGTACAGCCCAGCCCAGCCCAGCTGAGAAGGCGGTCACCTTATTCTAAAGTTTAGCAAAACATTGTTACACCGCATATAGTCTTGCTCTACTTTGTAAACCCAACCCAGCAGATGCAAACTGCAGAACTGCTACCTGAAAAATGCAGTCAATTTTTTTAACGAAGGATATTTTTGAAGGAGTAAATCTAGAGCGTTACAAACAAAATCATCACAAGATTGTTACGCACAAAATCGTCATGAAATTAGTGGGGCTGTGACGGAAAGTGCTGCACAGAAAACAACTCAATGATTAGGCTTATCCAAAATTTAAAAAATCAAAAATTAATAAAATTTACGGGAGTGCAAGGGGGAAAGGTATCAGACATTGAGTGGGGGGCTGTTACTGTTTCAAGCTAGTGGTGTGGAGAGACCTTCACCATTATAAAAAATCCCAAAGTCCAAAATTTAAAAAATGCAAATCTAAAATTTAAAAAAAAATTCAAAGATCAAAAATTTTTAAAATCCAAAATTAAAAAATAAATCCAAAATTACAAAATCCAAAAATAAAGATCAGAAAATTAAAAAAAAATCCAAAATTAAAAAATTCAAAGAGCCAAAATTAAAAAAATTAAAAATCCATAGTTAAAAAATCCAAAATTTATTTTAAAAAATTAGGTTCACAAATTCAAAAATCCAAAATTAAAAAATTCAAAAATACAAAATTTAAAAAAGTCAAAAATCCAAAATTTAAAAATTTGCAAAAGTCAAGAATCAAAAAATCAAAATTAAAAAATTCAAAGATCCAAAATTTAAAAAATAAAAATCCCAGGATTAAAAAATAAAAATTTAATGAACCATATTATAAAAAAATTCAAAGATCCAAAATTTAAAAATACCAAAATTAAACAATAAAGATCCAAAATTAAAAATTCCAAAATTCAAAATTTAAAAACTCAAAAACTAAAAAATTAAAGATACTAAATGTAAAAAATCCAAAATTCCCTAATTAAAAAATTCATAGATCAAAATAAAAAAACTCAAATACTTAAAAATTCATAGATCCAAAATTTAAAAAACCCAAAATGTAAAAACATCCAAAATTTAAAAATCCAAATCAAAGAATCAAAATTAAAAAATAAAAAAAAGTCCAAAACCCAATATTGAAAAATAAAACAACAATTTTTTTATTTTTGGATTATTGAACTTTTCAAATAATGGGTTTTTGGATTTTTTCATTTTCTCAATTTTGGATTACTCAAATATTGGGTTATTGGACTTAAAGTTTTTTACTTCTTTCATTTTTTCATGTTTTAATTTTGAAATTTTGCACTTTTTAATTCTGGATTTTTAGATATTGGATTTTTTTTTAATTTAGGGTCTTTATTCATTTTTTATTGTTTTCTTTTTTATTTTTAATCTATGAATCTTTATTGTTGATATTTTAATTTGAAATTTTTCACTTTTGGATTTTTTAAGTCTTTAAAGCTTAAAAAATATAAAAAACAAAAAAATTAAAAACTCGAATAAAAAATCCAGAGAAACATAATTAAAAATCCAAAATTAAAAGATGAAAAATTTTAAAAATCCAAAATTTAAAAATTCTAAATACCCAATATTTGAAAAGTCCCTCAATCCAAAAATAAAAAAAAGTTTTACTTCTGTGGCGTTCCATGCACACTTTTTTAATTTATGAAAATATATTGATATAGCATGGGATTGAAGACTTTATACCATATTGATTTTGCAACCTTTCTCGCCTGAGAGGAAAGAATGTAGTATTTTTGCCAACAGTTGACTAATTGGTCTTCTATTTTATGGTATCTGGTTTCTTTTTTTTAAGTTTTGATTGTAAAAAAATATTCTGGGGACATATATAAAAACTTACACTACAGTTAGTTACAGCGTAGTCCTAAAAAAAGTAACTTAATACATTCACGACATAAATATAACATAATTTCATTATTTTTAAACAAATTTACTCACCAACACCAGACGATCTGCAGAAATTTTTTGTGTGATCAGTAGGCCTATAAGCAATTCCAATATTTGCAACATGGCCTCAGACATATGCTCCTTGCAAAATCTGTACTTATGGCAATTAGACTTGATTAATGTATGTGCTTAAGCTTTCACGGCCGGCGTTTACTGAGTTTACAACTTCCGGGCTGTGTGGCCGTGGTCTATGAGTGTCTAGTGCAGAGCGCCGACCAATCGGAGCGTGAGGAGAAAGTATAAATATCAGCGGGACAGAGCAAGCGCCAGCAGTTGACAGCCGACCATCCAACTAGACACATCGCTCTGAAGATGCCTGACGCAGCTCGCGGCGAAACGTCAGCACTAGACACTCATAGAGCACGGCCACACAGCCCGGAAGTTGTAAACTCAGACTTGATTAAATTGATAGCAAGCTATCATACCATTTCAAACACAGTCAGATTATGCAATTCTATGTCATTCAAATAGATTTGACACTAAACACTATTATTATGTAAGTTAACCTTCCAACTCCAAATTTGAAATTCAGGTGCATGTGAACTCCCATTTTGTTTCCTGCCAGTTAATGGACCAAACTAGAAAATATTCTTCTAGATAGCACTTAAAGGAAAGTTGTGGTACATAAATTTGCGAGAAGGCAGGTTATCATGAGGTTGTAAGTACAGGCCTTGAGTTCTATTTGAGATGATTATTAAAAATCTGTGAAAACTCAAAGTGCTTAGCTGTGTTTAGAATCATCTTTATCATTACCAAAATTCAGCCTCCTTTGTTCCTGAAACAGTCTTTGATTTTAGAATTCAAAATTTAAAACAAGCCTTAACATTGCCAATAACATTATTAAGAAAATTAACCAAACTGAATTATTTTATAAAATCCTTTGTGTGATTTACTGTGGTAGACACTTAGTACTGTAGTGTGCAGTTATATGATAGAAATAACTATTTTTATCCAATTCTAGGACTACAAAATATTTTGAAACAATGTATTTTTTGTGATGAAATAAATAAATTCACTACAAGAAAGTGATCGTAGTATTTCTTTTTCTGATGTCTATGATCTCAGCAGCATAAAGCTAGTTTACACGACAAAATTCGGTTTTGTAAATAGGTTTCGCAACTTTTTTGCTTGAATGCACAAGCACGAGATGTACTGGCGACAATGAGTTATGACACTACGCAGTTTCGGCTGATTCCAACTTTTCATGAAACTATAATAGTAATTTTGACATTTTACGCATATTTAGCTTGTTTGCATTTTGTAAAATGAAGTGGGGAAGTGAGGAAATTGTGAAATGCCTGGATTCATATGTGTATGTGGGATTTCAAAAGCTTGAACATCAGAAACAAGATGAAGCGTGCAGTTGCATTGGAATATAAAATGGGTGTAATTAGTTTCACTAAATCACTTTCATGAAAGTGGTTTCAAAACCTAGTGTCATCGTGTAAACTAGCCTTTAACATCATATGAAAATGGTAAGTACATTCTCATACATTTCCATTTTCGTAATAAAATTTCATTTTTAGTACACGCTCCTCCAAGTGGCTGTTTCTCGGACTGCTAACATGCCGTAAAGTAGCACTTTATTGTCTAGGTTGGCAAAGTAATTTTACCATCCTAGGCCAGTAAAGGTGCCATGGTAACCCTTAGTGGACATAATCCACCTAGATGTCTCTACAGTGTCTCCCAGCTTAAGTTAGGTTTTATATGTTGAGGGTTTTCTTGTTCATTGTCTATTAGCAAGCATAGTAAACCTTGTCATTTTGAAATCTTGAATTTAAGTAATAAATTCGATAATAATAATTTTTTTTATATTTTACATATTTGGGGGTGGGCGCAAACGAGCGAAGCTTGCATTACTACGCCATAGCTTAGTCCCCTAGACCACGTGTGCTAGTTGAAAGGAACGGGTTCAGATGAGCCTCTTGTACGATTGCTTCGTTTAACAAATCATAATAAGTTTTGTTGCAGAAAATAATGATAAAAATGATGCCGAATTTCAATTGATGTAAACATATTTAGTTCATGCAATGTGATACTTGTGGAGATGATTTAATACACTACTTCCCTATTATTAATCACCAGGGCTAGGATTTATATGTAATTACATATTTCTTAATTTCACAGATAGACACTTTTTAACTTATCTCCATCTATTATGTTGTCCTCTATTCAAATTATACAAATTTATTTTACATATTTTTCCATATTCCTGACATTAGTACAAATTTATATGTAAAATAAATATTTGTCACTATTTTGTGATTTTAATGCAATATTCGTACATGTTTTATTCTTAAGAGTAAAATTACGATTGTCGTTTTCAGTGACAGAAAATATGGCAACACATGATAAGTTTACAGTTATGTACAGAAATGAATGCCTTTGAGTAAAGAAGTATTTCTAAAGCATGTGGCTGTAACAATAGCAAGCATCCCTTTTTGTGAGAAAACAGGAGAAGCTTAAAGTTTGAAAATATAAAACATTTTGTGTCATACTGAGTTATGGTAGCAGAAATAATCAATGAATGAATACAAATAAAATAAGTGATTTGAACAAAAAAATTGAATAATTTAATTTATGAATCCAGTTTTTGTAATGCCTTTTTATAGGTTCTAAGAGTAACAAAATGTAGTGTTTGGTGGTTAAATTTTTTTGATGTCCGTATTTTAAATATATTTGCATTTATAGGCCTATATATATATGTATGTGTACGTATTTTGACATTTTTAGTGCATATATATGTACATATTGTGTCATTTTTTAGTACATATTTTGACATTTTTTAGTACATATAAATCCTAGCCCTGTTAATCACTAACCTGAATCCAGATTTCAGTGAGCTTCCTCACCATTTTCAACAGTTACTCCATTCAGGTTAGTGATTAACAGGGCCCGGATTCTGATGACCTAAAATTGTTTGAAAAATGACTAATAAAATGACCCTAAATTTTAAAGAAAATGACTTAATAATTATAAAAAATCACCTAAAAACTGAAATTTTATTTATAAAAAGATATTATTGTACACACAAAGTTATAGACTAATTTGTACAAAATTGTAAAAACTGTAAATAGGCCTAACTGTAATGTTGTGAATGTTCTTATACTGGCACTGAGGCACTGTTGAGTCAAAATTGGGCATTTCCTTTTGTGGTCTGCCGGATTATATTGTTGTTTATTGAGGGTAAACAGCAGTTTGCACTCTCAAATCCAAGCAGGTGGCAGACTCTGGTGCCAAGTCAATCTAATAACAATAGTAATATAATACAACATTTTGGCGTTTCTTTGATTCTCATTTCGGACTGAGACATGACAACACTTAACGTCGAATTTTTCCTTCTTGCAATAAATAATCAACACTTCAAAGACAGCACCACTAGCGACGAAAAAAAAGTTAATACACTCAATGTATAAATATATGAAAATGACTAAATAAGGAAGCAAATGACACGAAAATGACAAAATAATTACCTATAATTGAAATAAATGCCCTAAAAATATAAAATCGCATAAAATGACAAAAAAAAGACCTAATAAAAATGTATTTCTATAATCTAGAGGCCATGATTAGGATTTATCTAAAACTTGGTAATGTCTATGCAGTATCAATAATAGGGAAGTAGTGTATTAAACCATCTCCACAAGTATCACATTGTATAATTACAACTTCACTGTGTAAACTTTCTAAAGTTCTAGAATATTTAGTTTAATTAATGAACATTACTATCTCAATGATGTCTTTTTAAAAGTTTGTTTTTAAGGAAAAATAACAATCACCATTATCTTTGCTTTCTTTATGCAGAATCATTGAAAATGAGTTTACTAAAGTCTATTGTATGCACCACGTATGCAAAAACTTTAGCAGAATCATCCAGTATTACAACCGTGGCTTATGCCTCAGCTGCAATACTAGATTAGTCCCTAAAAGCCTTGTTTTGCATACTTGATACATAAATAGCTATTTTTGCACTTTTCTATGAGATATCTGAGGATTTTGTTTATCCCTTTCACTGCTGATTTTTAGTTATACATGTGAGTTATAAAAGTATTATTGAAATTAAAAAAAGAAGCAAATTGTTTTATGAAAGTGCAAAATACGGATCTACCCAACTCAGTTCAGATTTCTCAAAAGCAACATTTTCACTTTACAAATCGTTCTTCACCAACAGAAACAGGAATTTCACACAAGAAAATCTGTGAATTATCTTTCTTACATACAACAGCTGTGAATAAGATAAGAAACTAATAATTTATTTGATTTTCATGTAATTTGCTTTTGCTTTATGCTAGTGCTATTTTACTTATAAATCTGGATGCATTTCAACATCTCCATAAGATTTAGCTGCTGGTACAATATCTTCCGATTCATAATCACAAACTGGCTTGTGACAAATAAAACAGGTTTTTGAAACATGGGATATGAACTAAGTGAACTTCATCTGTGTCTAAGTGAAAATTGTCTGCTGTCTCGTATATGCTTGCAGGAACTGGGACTATTCTGCACCTGTGCAGATGTTTTTGAAAAGTGGCCGTTAGAAGATGGAGTTGCTTGGCGACAGTATGAACTAAGGAGGACTTGTTTGGAAGGAGTGAAAGAGGATGGTTGTTGTAGAGCAGCGACTGGATGCCTACATTATATGCTACTATAAAAGTTATTATTTAAAAAACTTTTGAACAGTGGATGACAAAAAGGAAATAATCATTACCTTTATAATCACGATGTTTCTGCCTGACCACTGGGCCTTCCTCAGGTGAAATGTGACTGCCCTCATGTTGGTCCACTGCCCTCGCCAAACGATGTCGCTGCCGTCCTCCCATTACCATTCAGAACACTGCTACTAACATAGTTATCCTCCACCCCCTCGGTTAGGTTCATAAAATAGTATCTCCATAATGCGCATTAATCCATTCGCTCGGAATTTCATACTCCAAGACCATCCCAACGTACTCAGGCGGGAATTTTGGCTTGATTGCTCCCTTCACCAACCTCCTGACAATGTTAAGCCACTCATTGTCAAAGCTCCCTCATAGTTGTTGAGATAGTTCTCCGTTCTACTAATGGTGTGAAACGCCTCGCTTACTTTCCTCAATACACACTGCAAGTCAAGAAATTCTTGGAAAAAAAAAATAGTGTTTTCCTGCAATTTTCAATAGTGATTGTCACAAGTTTCCTTGTCACAAGTTTTCTAATTTTTACCCTTTGAGAATGAGCTCACTCATGTCGACTGAAAATAGCCCTGCTGGCTTATTCATCTCTCTAGTACAATATTCCCCCATCAGTGCCGTATTTAAGCCTAGGCAGACTAGGTAGCTGCCTAGGGTGGTAGATTTTAAGGGGCGGCTTTTAAGCTGTTACTGTTTTTTTTATTTAATCTATTAAACATTTTATTCATAACTCTTCAAAACAGTAAACTAATGTAATGCACAATGAAATAGAAATGAATAACATTAACAATACGCCAGTAGCGGCTCGTGGCTCAAAACGAAAGTGTGCTGCAAATGCTATTTCATACAGCAAACTTAAAATATTTTTAAAAATTATTAGTAGGCCTATCTAAACTGCTCGTCTCTTAATCCATCTCTGGGAACTCTCACGCGATTTTCTCTGCCCTAATTATTTTTTTGCTAATTTCTCTCGTCTCGTCGAACGTTGTGTGAGTTGTGTGACGAGAGAAAATAGCAAAAATAAAAATAAAAATTAATAATAACAATAATAATAACTAGAGCAGGGAAAATCGCGTGAGAGTTCTGCAAAATGGAATAAGAGACAAGAAAATAGTATTTTTAAAGATCGAGGTAGAGGAAGTCGCTTAGTGTTCCCAGTGTGACAGAATACTTAATCGGGGTTGTGGAATCCGGGTTTTTCTGAATTTAACACATTCGAATTTGGCGGTGAAGATGAAAAGCATTGCTTACTCGCTACATTACGGTCCCCTACTGTCAGATGGTGGAAGATCTTTTCACAGCGCGCCCGCCGGTGAGACGGTGAGAATCCCACTCTGGCTGCCGCTGCCGCAGCGCATTATGCAGGTTAAAACTCCCATATACTCCTTGCAGTCAAGGTCGAGCATGACGTCACACCCTACGAACGCTGCGATGTTTGCAAAGTGCATTCACGAGGCGGAAAGATAATATTCACATTACCGACTCTTGACTCCCAAGCTACCATCTAAGAAATTCTCGCGTGGACGCGCCAAGTTCAAAATCTACGCAAAAGAAAATATAATATTTTGTTTGAAAATAACATTATACGACGAGCAGAAAACAAGCTGTGTGCTGCAGCACTGCAGCACATAGGAGAAACCGCCACTGCAATACGCCCAAATTTAATCAACGATCTAGTTCCATTGTGGTTGTCAATGAAATTGGAACTCTTTCCATTTAATCGCCTTTGATTAAACTCTGACATTCTGATATTATTATTATTATTATTATTATCATAATTATTATCATATTTTCTCAGCTGTTTGGCTGGTGCTAGGAGTAGATGCGGGCCATAGCCAAAACATCCTCACTCTTCTACAAATTTGCGCACAATATGTGTAGTGTTCAGAATGACAGCATTCTGCATCGTTCCAAACAGATTCGGATCCAATCCCAAGGCTTTGATGTTCTGTAGCAAGGCTGATGGAATGATACCTGTGGTTGAAATTACTACTGGCAGGATGTGAGCTTCATTTAGCTTCCATATACGTTTAATTTCGCACTTTAGTTCCTCATATTTCTGTGTCTTCTCAGTGATTGTGCTGCTTAGGTTGTGGCTGTTAGGGACAGCTATGTCGATCAGATATGCTTTCTTCTTCTTCTTATCTAGTAGTGTTATATCTGATCTATTGTACTGTACAGTTTTATCAGTAACAATCGTGCGATCATAGTACAGTTTGAAATCTGCCGATTCCAGTACTGTTTCTGGGTTATATTTGTAGTAGGGTAGCTTTTCTGTTAATAAACCTCTTTGGCTGGCCAATTCTTGATGGAGTATGTTGGCTACTTGATTATGGCGGTGGAGATAGTCAGTCTGAGACAGTGTCCTGCATGCTCCTGTTATGTGCTGGATGGTCTCTGGTTTCTCTTTGCATCTCCTACATTTATCGTCTGTTATTTGCGCGTTCTTTGTAATGAATTTCTGGTAGTTTCTGGTGTTGATGACTTGGTCCTGTATGGCAATTAGAAATGCTTCTGTCTCCAGGTATAGACTACCGCATTTCAAATAAGCGTTCGACGCATCTTTGTCGATATTATTGCGGTTGAGATCATTGGGGTGTCTACCATGTAGAGCAATGTTTTTCCATTGCTGTACTTTCTATTCAGTTGTTTGAAACCTTTCCTCGTCCTGGTGTATGGTTTTGAGGTTAAGAGGCGTAAAAGATTCGTCAGCCAGGCATATGTTTGCATGAAGGGCTGATTCTGACTTTCTTTGTTGGAAGTATGCCCTCAGGGTACTTATCTGGTTGCTATGCAAATTATTGATGCCACAGATTCCCCTCCCTCCCTCTGACCGGGGTAATGTAAGGCGTACTGTGTTGCTACGGGGGTGATGTTTCCTGTACTTTGTGAGTGTGGTCCTCTGCATTCTTTCAATCTCAGTGTCACACCATGAGACAATTCCAAATGAGTAGGTCAGGACAGGTATTGCATAAGTGTTAATAGCTTTTACCAAGTTCTTGCTGCATAGCTGTGTGTTACATACTTTTTGGAGCCTAAGTGTAAAGGCTTTCATAAGTTTTTCTTTCATAATTGTATGCTCTACTCTGTTTGTTTGTTGGATGCCAAGATACTTATATATTGGCCAATGGCGCCAACTTGTATGGGCCCGCGGGGCTCAAGCCCACCCAATAATTTTTATCTTAATTGTTTATTGCTATTACTACAAATCGTGTTTCATTGTTGAATCTGTATACAGCTAATATGATGCTATTGTTGACATAGGCCTACTTAGGCCTAGTACGTTAAATCAGCAAGGAACAATAAACCAGAGCGTAAAGGGAGCTCAGGTCGTCCATGAAAAAGATGGTTTGATTAGGTTTCGGTTCTAAGGAAATACGAAGAAGATAATGCTTGTGACGAATTTATCGGGAAAACTCCAGTCAGGAGAAACATATTTTGTAACACGCCGTGCTACATATTGGTGAGACCATGTTTGATTTTAAATTATTTTATTTCGTTTTATTTTAACTGTTACCTAAAATCCAAAATTTATAAAAATAAAACTTCGTATAATTTTCAAATGATTTCTGTTAACTTGGCTACATAACACTTTCTTGGAGGTTGATTTACAGTTTGATTGTCATTACAAACAACGAAATTGTTTCTTGTACAGTTTTCTATATTTATCCAAAGTCATGTCAATATTATATATTGTTCGTGCAACCTCCAATATTAGGGGCGGGAGTATGAAAATTTTAAAATCTTTGAGCCCACCCAATGTTTTTCAAATGTTGGCGCCACTGATATTGGCTCAATAGTCTCCTCCTCTTTAGTGGTAAAACCGCTATTATTATTATTATTATTAGCCTACTATTTCAGTTACAATAATGCTTATTGTAGGTTACTTTGTGGTACATTCATGTGGAAATAAGGGGGCAAAAATATTTTTCTCTGCCAAGGGGCGCTTAAGTAGCTAAATACGGCCCATCATCCAAAGAATGACACTTTCTTTTGTTACTCCCTGGAAAGTCCATGGAATTATTTCCAATAAGGACAAGATATTGCTGCTCTTGACACATACCATTAAGTACTGTACATTCCGAGTTAAAAATTTAGAATTCAGAACAAAATTTTAGAAAAAACAACTTATATGGAACTTAAGAGGAAAAACATGTATAATGGTAATATTAGGCTCTAACATCAAAATAGGCTGTTTTAGTTCTATATAAGTTTCAGGCACAGTCACCTATAAAACTCATATATGTGTATATATATCATTTAAGAATTAAAATAGGTTTTTACCTAAAATCTGAAATTTAATTATCATATACAGGGTCTTTATTATAAGTTGAGACGGGGCGACCAGTGTTTTCACTCTCCGCTACGGAGTCCGCATTAGCCGCCGGTGACGCGCGCGGCTTCCCTGCTTAAAGTGTAGGCTATATAAAGTATTACATATCTTACCTTATAACATATGTTGGAAGTGTCGTCCTTCCTGTGTTATACAGGCATTGTATCTGGAAACCACATTCTGGCTGACGCGAGTGAGTTCTTCCACTGTAATGCCCCTAATTTGCTTTGTGTGCAGAAGAAACTGAAACCCCTACTTGTTGGGCTAATTTTGAGAGTGATTTATTTGGTGAATGTTCAAGATAAGCGCCAATCTCGTCTAGCTTTTCTTCTGTTAACACTGTTCGTGTGCGCACATGCTTTTTGTTTTGCATTGAGCCAGTATTTACAAATTTATTAACAATTCTGTAAATTTGTGCTCTTGAAGGTGGCACATCAGCAGGAAATGTCCGAATAAATTCATCACGTACACGTCCAACAGACTCGTACTTAAAATAATGTTTACACACAAAAATACGATGCTGCAGCGAAATGGGTCTCACCATGTTCACACTTTAACAATAACTGCACGTGCCGATGTTGCATCAAGGTCAGACCGGCTGCGCGCGCCTTCCGTCGCCCCCGTCTCAACTTATAATAAAGACCCTGTACCTGTGGCAGCCATAGCAGATTTATGATACAGAATCGTTGTGTAAATATATATATATATACACAGTCAAACCTCCGTATAACAATATTTGTGGGCCCTAGCAGATTGTTATATTGAGGGGTTGTAATTTACCACACATTAGAAAGACTGCATGCAGAGAACTGTGTAATCTACAGAATAATTCATGGAAAGGACATTTGAAGAAGAAGAATACTATTTTTTTTTTACTTAACTTACTTCCAATGAATTCTAACCATAGCTATGAGAGTGAGAAACACAATTTTCTGTCAAACCATAATGTCTTTTTCTTCTTATTTGCACTCCTCCCTGGCATGGTGTGTAGAAGCAATGGAATGCAACATTCAACATCCTCTATGAGCCATAAAAAGCTATATCTAGCATTTTCTGAGGGAATAGTCTGAGTGTCATATGTTGTTCTTCCTCATTTCTAATTCTACATACATATTATATAAGGACCTAGAGTTTCAACTTCGAAAGTCCTCCATAAGTTAATTTCATATTACAAAATACAAAACCCGGGCGACGCCGGGCTTTTAAGCTAGTATATATATAACTTTACAACAATTTTTAACATATGGTGAATGTACTGTACTGTAATGTACTGTAGGGTTTAATTTTTTACCCATAATGACAATAACTGTCAACAATGGGGACCTTTCCCATGCTTATGGCTGCTCCCATTCCACAAACATCAGAATAACAGTAGTAGTAGAAGCTCCTGACATGGGTTACACTGCTTGCCTTATTTCTCAGAGCCTAACCTACGTAACAGAAATTTGAACGTGGTAGAGGGTGGAAAAGGGAAGAAAGAGATAGAAGATGGTTGCTATACAATTAAGGCAAAACTGAAACATTGCATGTACTCACAGTTCTTTAAGGGGTGCTGCCTTCAAGCTCCATGATGTCATTAGTTCTGTCACTTGAATAGCTCATGCGATCACATTCACTACCACTGTCACTATCGTCCAAACTTACAATAATGGGATTAATATCACTATCAAATCCAATGTCTAGTTCTTCTTCTACTACTTCTTCTTCTTCTTCTTCTTCTTCTTCTTCTTCTGCTGCTGCTGCTTTTACGGCCTCATTGAACCACTTCAGTCAATCATTTCTTGGTCCTCTTCCTTTCCGATTTGCCCAATAGTTTTTCATGCGTTCCGATCTTCTCTGTCGCTCCTCATCAGTAAATACCCCCTTTACTGTCTGGAATCTGTCTATTTTTGGGTCTAGTTCATAGCATTCATCTTCCAGTTTTTTCACTTTTTCACAATATGGCTTCCAGTCTTCAACTCCCATTTGATGAAAAGTCTCTTCACAGAGTTCCCTCATGTTCTTCATATTGCACCTTACTTTTTGTGATACCATTTCACCCTTCACTTCTGCCCAAATGTTTTCAACTGGGTTTAAATCAGGATGATATGGCAGCAAACGAAGTGCAACATGGCCGTGCCTTTCCAATAGTTTGTCCACAGAAAATACTGCATGACGAGGTTTACGTTGTTTTATGATGTCACACAAAGTTGCTTTCAGCATGTTATGCTCCCATAGCCAGTTTTGCATTTGTAGCTTGGTGGAATTTGAGGTGAGACATCTGTTTTCTTGTACGTTATGGCAAGTTAGATTGTCCAAAAGACTACAGAATCGGCTGGAAGGTTAGCAATTAACTTATGTTAGCCACGTTTCGTAATTTTCCCTGTTTCCTGTAGCATGTTTAGAGTTCCACATTGCTAGGGCATCTGGAACAAACTCCCTCACTACCAGCATGAATAATAATCAACACTACAGGGATATTCTCAGACTTGGAAAAAAATTCACCAGCAACTGAATGAAGGCAAACAGACATTAGCTATATTCATTGACTTGTCGAAAGCCTTCGATAGCACTCAACACGATATTCTATTTGAAAAAATGACTAATTACAGAATTCGTGGACCTGCTCTTGAATGGATAAAATTGTATATTTCTATGATAATGCAAATAGTAGAGGTAAGTCATAAATGTGGGGAATCTACATCTATTCCAATGCCAGTAACAAAGGGAGTGCCACAGAGGTCAACTTTAGGCTCATTACTTTTCTTTTTGTAAATAAATGATCATCCATTATACTTCCCTGGTACCCAAACAATAATGTTCCCAGATGAATGTACATTAATTAATTAAGGAAAATTACTTGACGATATTAAAATTCCAGCCTCTTGTGCAATGTCACACTTTCATAACATGTGTACAAGTAATAGTTTAGCCATTAACACATCTAAAACTAAATTTATTCTATTCAAATCCAAGTTTTTTTTAAAGATACAGCGATTTATAATACCATACTGTTTAATAATATGAAAAATTGAAGAAGTGGCAAACTCTAAATTTCTAGGGTTAACGATAGATTGTCATTTAAATTGGGACACATACACAATTTGTGTAAACATTTATCTAGTTCTAACTTTTTATTTGGTAAGCTAGCACATTATTGCAATAAAAACGATTCCTTCATGCTATTACAGCTATCTTTATTCTAAAGTGAAATATAACATTATTGCTTGGGGATCAATTCCACATAAACAGAATCTTTGTCCTGCAAAAACGCATAACACGTACCATTTATAATGTCAAGCCTCTCAATTCCTGCAAATCCTTATTTAAAACCCACAAGGCCCTCCCATTACCATGCATAGTTATTTTCGAAGCCGGCCTTTTTGCTGGCACACTGTCCCAACATTACTTTCCCACAAATCAAGATTTCTTGTTCTTTTATGTTCTTTTATCTATCAGCAATGTCTTCTTTCGAAGAAGTAAGATGCTCATTAGAGTCTTCCATTTTGCTGAAACAATCTGACTTCTATAGGCATACTTCTATTCTCACATCTAACTGGCGTGTGCAAACGATGTTTTTAGCAGGACTTCCTGGCTTCTACAGAGAACAGAACTAATTTTTATACAGCCGATAAACAAATGTTTGAAGAATATGAGGGATGCATTTATGCACCAAGGTCCTCAACTTTGAAAGGAATTCCCCAGGGATTTGCAGAAAGCTGTTTATGTACAAAGCCCTCCCAACTTATTAGTTTCAGTTGTTGGAGTTCATCTAGAAATTTCTGTTTTTCACCCGTATACCTGTAGGAGTAATCTTCTTGCTTCTGCTTCTTCATGGTACTCCTGATAGAATTCTCCTAGCTTTCATTGGTTCCCTGCTTAATCTCTGCAAGTGATCATTCCATGGTGTGTCACTGATTTTAACTATTGAGCTCTTCATGTTATAGCTACATCCATCACCTGATGGATTGTTTTTGTAAGCTCTTACCTAGAGTCTCAACACAACCATTTAATGCAGTCATCTGCAGAGTTTTGAAGGTATTACAGAATAATTCCCAATCAGGGTTGGAAAAAAAACATGTTTTTTTTTTAAAAAGAACAAAAAAAAAACTTTTTTTTTTTTTTAAAACGTTTTATATGTGAACAACAATGTAGGTTGTTTTAAACGTGTTTTTTTAACGTTTGTTATGTTTACAACAATGTTGTTTGTTTAAAAAAAGTTTAAATTGTTCATTTTGTTTAAATCAACCATTTTATATATATATATATATATATATATATATATATCTTTTTAAAAAAAACATGTTTTTTTCCAACCCTGTGGCTCTCTCTACCTCTCTAAATTTAATGACTTTGGTAATGAACATGCAAAAATAGATCAGTGTCGCTGATTCAATTCTGCTCAGAATAGATATTCCCCGAGATTAACATGTAACTATAATGCACATTGTGCGCAATACTACTTATTATATATATATATATATATATATACACACACACACATACAGTTGAAATGTTTAAAACATTTTAAACAATTTGTTTTAAACATTTTTTAGCATATGTTTATAACACTTTTTAATTGGGTGTTAAATTTAATTATGCAGACAATTTACATTTTGTCAATCGAATGACTCTCTGTGCTAAGATGTTCAAGATTTACGAGTCGTAGACTTAATAGCATTTGAAAATACATTTTGTACCAGTAGTATTTGTTTATGATTTAATAGTTCATGATTAATAAAAAATAATACAAACTACTGTTTAATTACTGCCTTTACTGCTCAACTGATGATTGACTTTCACCATGCTTTACGTGGTCTTAGCCGCCCTACATTATCAAACTTACAAGGGATATCCTACTACAGTGTTGCCAAATTGACACATTCAATATTTAATATTAATAATCTCTTTCTTTAAAAAGGAAGACCACAAAATAGATGGTAGGATGCAGTCAGAAAAAATTCAAATCAATTACTCAAAATCAGAAACTGGAAGCTGGCGACAGAGGATAGAGAAGTCTGGAGGAAAAGGATACAAAAGACACCACCTCACATGATTTTCTGGTATTCTGGCCCTAGTTTTTTTGTTTGTTTTCTGTCACTGACTTGACAAAATGTAAATTGTCTTCATAATTAAATATAACACACAATTAAAAAATGATTTAAACATATGCTAAAAAAACATGTTTAAAACAGATTGTTTAAAACGTTTTAAACAAACTTAAAAAAAACACAAGCACTTGTTTTAAACACTTGTTTTAAACGTTTTGTTTTAAACATCCCAACCCTGTTCCCAATCTGCATTTCTAGTATCATATATATATTCCTTTGCCTAGTCACTGTACTCGATAGTGCCTCCATCTTTCTACCGATTTCAAAACTGATGATATTATGATCACTTACCATTATACTAAACACAAAACAACTCTGAACATATAATAAGCCAAAAGTTATGCAACATGCGGCATTGACGACTCAGCAGTGTGTGGTTGTCTCTGTCTAAGAAACAGAGAAGAGAGATGCATGCCTACTCACTAAGAGGAACAAGTAAGCATTGTTTAAAGCATTTTTTTTTTTTAATAAGCTGTTTTCTCCTCAACGGAGCGTCGTACAGATATGGGATTGAACAGTCCGCTTCCAAATAAATACAGCTTTCCAATGGTGATTTCAGAAAAGACCTATATGTAATAGATTTTGAGCATGCAAAGGAATAAGTGAAGTCATCTCTTTAGCGAGGCAGCGTGGTCCATTAACTGAGATTGTTAATCTTATTCGTTTGTCACTCATCACATGATACTATCTGCTCCGCCTCAGGTTCAGAGTTGTTCTGTGTTTACTTTAACCCTTGCCCTTCTTTTCACCCACTTATTAATTTGGCTCCTGAAAGAAAAGCTAATGTTACATTTATGTTGGTGGATTTTTAAAAAGTAAAGTAAAGTAAAGTGTTCCCTATTACAGGCCATGGAGTCCCAGAGGGTTCCAGGAGGTTGAGGCTCCCAGATTTTTAGGCATCGGCACATGAAGGTGGTAAGGTTGTCAGCCTTATGCACCGGTCGCCTTTACCCCCAGGATTGCTCCTGGTACTCATTTCTGTTAGAGGCTGAGTCGACCCCAGGGCCATAGTGCCACCAGAAAGGCTTGTTAATTATAAATAAATTTATTTCCCTTACCAGTTCTTCTAGTGCCAGATCTCTATCATCTGTTCAGAGTGAGCATTTACATCATTTGAAAGGACGACTGCAATTTGTATGTCGAACACATGTTGTGCAGCCACACACACCTCTCTCAGTCAACAAGTTGCACTGGCTTGTGTCATTGATGAAGTCTGCCTAATGGTATAGAAGACCTGCATGCCAAAACTTGCGACTACATACAACTGGGACGCTAGGACCTGAACCAAACTCGCGTAGATAGCTTATCGTCTCCCAGTAGCAATGGAGGAGTAGGAGAAGAAGAGAATGCACATACTGTACTATTCATTCCAAAGTATGCTGTTCATAATAGCCCGTAACTATTGAAAACAAAACTAAAGTGAATAAAGTATTTGTTTTTTTACTTGTGAAATATTATGTAAGTAATGGTATGTAACTCACAGAATTTTGCTGTTGGGTCTACAAAGCTTCAACGCCAGACATAGTACCGTCGTCGTCATCATCATCCACATCATCATCGCCATCTTCCACTTGAATTACCAGCTGTTCTGTTATTGCATCAATGGTCGGTTCTTGGGCAATGTATGTTTCTTCAGTGTCTCGAACATGTCAGCATCTTCAAATCCAGTCTTCGGATGTCATGGGCTGACATTTCTCTTCTACCAATTGCATTGCAGAGTCCAAAGTAAAATGTAAATTTTTCTTTTCCATGTGGTCTTTGAGTGACTTCCAAATTAATTCTATGGGGTTTAGGTCGGGGTGGTAAGGTGGAAGTCGTAGAATGAAATGTCCATGTTGAGAAAGAAGGGCGTCAGGAAGCGTTGAGCCTCACCTTTCACCTTGTCGTCAGAGCAGAATCACCGTCCAGACAAATGTTCCTTCAACTTAGGGAACAGGTGATAGTTGCTCGGTGCCAAGTCCGGACTGTAACCAAAGTTTTGCAGGAGATTGACAGTTTGACAGGTGATGCGTGGGCGGGCATTGTCATGGAGAATGCTACGCCCTTGCTCAACATTCCTCTTCTCCGGTTCTGAATTGCCCTTCTGAGTTTTTTCAGTGTTTCACAGTACCTGTTCTGCTCCTACGACGAGGTGAAAGACGAGGCTCAACGCTTCCTGAAGGACACAGCAGCAAGCTGGCATGACATGGGCATTGTAAAACTGCCACAGCATCTACAAAAACACATCCACCGAAATAGCAATTATGTCAAAAAATAAAGCATTCTTCAACCTTTAAAATGATTTAACTATTATAGAAAATAAATGATTCTTTGTATATCTAAAAATATAAGAGACCTTACTTTTGGGATTCACCTCGTATTTTTAATTAGTTCTATTTTTAATAAGTCCCTATTTGCTGAGAGTACTATTTCATTGCTTTGTATTCTGAGGCCTGATGCCCAAAACATTTGAAACTAAAAGTATGAATGATATTTCTTAACAAAATTAAAAGTTACCAAGATAGAAATGACATACATGTCTTTATTGCACAGTTCTCAAAGACATCTTTTGGTAATACGACATGCTTTCTTTTGTTCGTGACATCAAGTAACAAGAAATGAAATGTACCCATGTTGTAACAAATCCACAGAAAACATTGAACATGTTCTCCTAAGATTTGTTTTAATGGTCTCAGTACCAGCAGTATGAATGTAACATTACTAAAATTATATTTACATTTCAGTGTGGTTTTCAAAATGAAACTACACATACATGGAAATTCAGTAATGTATATGTGAGAGAAACCCTATCATACGTTTCTCTCACTGTTCTTCTTGAACCTCCCTTACTCACACACTGAATATGTTTATACACTGGCAGCTCACACAACCACATAACAAAGACCGAAGAGACACAAGTCAATGCCTAAAGGTCCCAGCTGAAGAGACACAAGTTCATGCCCTACAGGTCCCAACTGAAGAGACATAACTTCATGCCTACAGGTCCCAGCTGAAGAGACACATGTCCGTACCCTTCAGGTCTCAACTGAAGAGACATAACTTCATGCCTAGAGATCCCAACTGAAGAGATGCAAGTCCATGCCCTACAAGTCCCGACTGAAGAGACATATCTTCATGCCTAGAGGTTCCAGCTGAAAAGACACATGTCAATGCCCTACAGGTCTCAACTGAAGAGACATAACTTTATGCCTAGAGATCCCAGCTGGAGACACAAATCCATGCTCTACAGGTTCCAACTGAGGAGACATAACTTCATGTCTAGAGGTCCCAGCTGAAGAGACACAAGTACATGCCCTACAGATCTCAACTGAGGAGACATAACTTCATGCCTAGAGGTCCCAGCTGAAGAGACATAAATCCATGCCCTACAAGTCCCAACTGAAAAGACATAACTTCATGCCTACAGGCCCCAGCTGAAGAGACAAGTTCATGCCCTACAGGTCCCAACTGAGACATCTCTTCATTTCTAGAGGTCCCAGTTGAAGAGACACAAGTACATGCCCTACAGGTCTCAACTGAAGAGACATAATTTCATGCCTAGAGGTCCCAGCTGAAGAGACACAAGTCCATGCCCTACAAGTCCCGACTGAAGAACTTTATGCCTAGAGGTCTGACCTGAAGAGACACATGTCCAAGCCCTACAGGTCTCAACTGAAGAGGCATAACTTCATGAAGAGACATAACTTTATGCCTAGATATCCCAACTGAAGAGATACAAGTCCATGCCCTACAAGTTCCAACTGAAGAGACATAACTTCATGCCTAGAGGTTCCAGCAGAAAAGACATATGTCCATGCCCTACAGGTCTCAACTGAAGAGACAGAACTTTATGCCTAGAGATCCCAGCTGGGGAGACACAACTCCATGCCCTACAGGTCTCAACTGAAGGGACATAACTTCATGCCTAGAGGTCCCAGCTGAAGAGACCCAAGTCCATGCCCTACAGGTCCCAACTGAAGAGACATAAGTCATGAATCACATATTATTGTCTCTGTTGGACTTTATGCCTAGAGGTCCCAGCTGAAGAGACATAACTTAATGCCTAGAGGTCCCAGCTGAAGAGACACAAGTCCATGCCCTTACAGTTCCCAACTGAAGAGACGTAACTTCATGCCTAGAGGTCCCAGCTGAAGAGACATAAGTCCTTGCCCTAGAGATCCCAACTAAACAGGTGGTGCTTGACTAGCATGTCGCGCACACCATCTTTGAGTGGTTGCGACTGCTCCTTGCGGGCAGGCAGTTCCCAATCAGGATTCAGGTTGAAGGCAAACTGTGACAGCACTCGAAGTTCACACTTGATCTGCACCCAGCCAGGGCTATATATGAAGCTCCACGGTTGATACCTGTAACACAATGTCAATCTCATCACCAGACGAGAAACAAAGAGTGGTTTTGCAAGGCAAGAGCATTCAATTCTGACTTCATCTAAAACGAATTAAATGAGGAGGAACTATGAAAATATTAATACAAGTAAGAATCAGCTTGAAAAATTTTATGTCATAACCGGGATTTGAACACGGATCTCCAGCTTAACGCGCTGATGCTCTACCATTGAGCTACCATGACAACATGCCAGTACAACACCAAATTCCTCAACTGATTCAGAATACAAGGCAGACCACGGGAGGTTTCTCCGTTGAGAACACACATCCAACCATTGGATGTGTGTTCTCAACGGAGAAACCTCCCGTGGTCTGCCTTGTATTCTGAATCAGTTGAGGAATTTGGTGTTGTACTGGCATGTTGTCATGGTAGCTCAATGATAGAGCATCAGCGCGTTAAGCTGGAGATCCGTGTTCAAATCCCGGTTATGACATAAAATTTTTCAAGCTGATTCTTACTTGTATTAATATCCCAGACATGGATTTAATGTCTATTTCCTTTCCCTCCACTTATGAAAATATTATTTTTTTTATTACTTCCCAGAGGAGAAATTTTAACCTTTTAATTGCTGCGAGGAAAATTTGCTTTACATGTACCCGCATAGAGTCAGTCAACAATCATAGTAATGTTTATGGTATGTTAAAAGGGCAGAGAATGAACAAACAGTACTCATAAAGCATAACTTTTTGAAGTGAAACTTCTTTAGGCTTCCTAGGAGTAAATTGAGAGCTAACCCAAAGATGCATTACGAACACAATCGTCACGAAAGTAGTCGGGGTAAGTAGCAAGCGTAGAGTTGTTATCAAAAGAGTGGGGCCACATGAGTGCGCGGGGGAATGGTACCAGGCATTGAGTGGGGGGCTATTACTTCTTTGAGCTAGTGGCGTGGTGAGCCCTTCACCATTACAGATGGCTCTACTCATTGCGTGAGTATCGTTTACACGTCACTAATGTTCTTGGAAACTTAACCTAAGCATCCTGTTCATGTAAACAAACACAGTGGCTACGATCAGTGACAGTTTGGGCATTAGTTCATCACAAGTGTGTTACTGTTTTATACGTATTCGATTTAAAATGCTGAAAAAGTTAATTTCTTATTTTATTCAGATGATTTCCTTCTTCGGTTCGATATAATTATATGTATACCTCTATTTCACTCTCAACGTTGCCAAAGAAGTTCCACTTCTGTTGCGTGGCATTCCACGCACTTTTTAATTTTTTTATGTCATATTATGTAAAAGCCTTGCCTATGAAAGATACTTTTCTGAATCTATGATGAACGTTTTAATGTATTTATGTGCAATGCTAACAGTGGAGGAGGAAGAAAGCAAGAAAGTTAAATCTATTACATGATGTGAAGCAGGTGAATGGAATTATGGTTATTAGATCAACATCTTTAAATTGGATTTACAGAGGAAATATTATGATATAAAAAATAATTATTTTTTAAAACGATTTCTTAAGTATAATTATTATGCTTATGCCAGTATTGGTTCAGGGGATTTTCCCTAACCCTTTTCAATAAGTGCCATTCCATTATTCACCCCTACAGACCCACTGAGTCTCAGACTGGAAAAACCAGGAGCTGTTTAAAGACAATGTATCCATAACTATATACCGTATTTTACAGACCATAAGACATACTTTTTTACTTTTAAAACAGAGCCTTGAAAGTTGGGTGCATCTACTGGTCCGAAGTACACTAAAAAAATTAAAATACCGATAAATATTGCTGGAATACCATAGTTATAAACAAGGTATTGTAAACAATATGATAGTTACAAATTTTGGCACAGATTGTACATCAGTGCACTTGCCACAATCGTAAAATGAGGGTAGCTGGAAGCCAGATATACAGTGCGAAAAGAAAGGAATGTTGAGATCTTTTATACAAAAGGAGTTGTCTCTGCTGGGTGGTTTAAATGAAGGCAATGACCTCTAAACAGTCTTGTCCCGTTACTTTTACCATATGCTGAATTGAGGGTTGGAGGGTGTAAAAGTATTTTCAGTCTTTCATGAAAAATCAGTTCAGTTCTTAAAATTTACACGATGCCACCTGTACAGAAGAGATTTTTGTACAACACAGGTTTTAAGTTAGAAGTGATAAATTTCCTTTAAATTTCCATCCTAAAATCAAGTTGCGTCTTTTAGTTCATACAATATGGGAAGTGCTTCACAGCATCATGGACCACCCCATACTAACATGTTATAGGTATAATTTATTCTTTTTTAATATCCAGCTCTTTTTATGTTTACATTTTAACATATATTCGATCATTGATATTTACAAAATGTACAGGTGGGGGGGGGGGGGGGAAGCAGACAGACTCTTGAAGCTGATTTCAAAGCCTTGGTCACACCAGTGTCCATGCGTATTCCTTAGACTCGTGTAGTTGGTCATACGTGATACGTAAATAAATGTAAGAGATGTAACGGAAACGTTTGTTTTCACAAGCAATGCAAATTACGTGAAATTATTTCACAATTCCAGCAATTTATTGGCTGTAATTTTCTTGTCAATCACTTGTTTCATTACAGACTCTCAAGGAACGTTGCTTGTTAAGCGATTCCGTAGCACAATGACAGGGCGTTCGACTGGTAAGTAACACACTCTTGGTTCGAATTCTGCCAAGGAAGGAAATTTTTTATTTCCTTAATGCACATTGTTTTCCCACTACTTTTCGATTGCCGCAATATGTAACTACTTAATTAACGGATTATTCCCAGAAAATGAATTTTACTAGCTTATTTTCTAATGGGTTTTGAAATGGGCTAAGTCAACAGTCGACACTAGAACAAATTTCAATAGATTCCCTGCTATCCTGTGAATGCCACTAGGCATGCACAGTGGCTCATATCGGCAACTTAGATATTTTAGTTGGTTCGTTTTTTTTTTTTTTTTTGTCCCTTACCTGTACAATCGGCTGCAAAAAAGATGGAACATCTGAAAGTTATAAGTGACAGTTACAGAATACTGTGCATGCTTGTCTTGTCAGATCGCCTGCATAAGCCTATGCATTTCATCAATGGGTCAAACTTCAGCATCACCCTAATAATTTCCAATTGAAACCCTTTAATGACTAAGCTAATATTGCTACGATTGCAGTGACAAAACAATATAATTTTAAAACATATCATACTGACCACTTCTGTACGATGTCAACGCAAGAACACAGGACTTCCAACCAAAGATGGAGAACCTGTTCGTTGAGACCTAAACACACAAGACTGCGGAGTTTCACATCCATCTGCGCATGTGCGTTGTCGTGAGATAGGTTTATAGCCTGCACACATCTGTACAGCAGCTGTAACAACAAGAATGCCACCAGTAACTTCACATTACTCAACGTTATATAATAGTATTGTGAGTTATATGCACAGTTTTTATTCTAATTTTCCTTTTTCCACCCAGAGAAATGATATATAAAACGAATCAATCAGTAGTATGCTACAATAGTATTATCAATTCGTGGGTGCGTGGGCAAAAAGAGTTAAATCCACCATCCTCAAAAATTGAGATATGTGCCTAGAGTTATAGATAAAAATGTTCTCTACATTTGTGTTAAGTCCAGTAAATCATATTCACAAATGTACGGTAGTTATGGATGTGTGCCTCATGGGTTTATCCATCTCTAAAGCGATGTTGGGCAGATAAAGTGTGTTAAGTAACTCTAATTCTCAGTAACAAAAAAGTGGACTTAACTCTCTTTGCCCGCGCACCCACGAATTAGCAATATAGAGTGCCACAGTGAGTTTGAAACCATTGGACATGTCTTAGGTTTCAGCCCTTATGGGAACTCTTAAGAAAGAGAAGACATTGAGGAGGAAAGGGACTTACTGACCAGCACTCACTGCATCGACACGATACTTTACCCAAAAACATCTACTATAATCGACCAGATTCAAATTTAATCTTAAGCTGATCAACCACATGAAGTCCACCTTGAAAACATGCTATCTACACTCGAACTATCGCATATCATAAAGAAAAGTATAATTTTGTCCACATTAAGATCGATGAACTGATTTTTGGACCCAGCTCGGCCATGACTTTGGTTTAGCTAGCCACCTGATCAACATTTACAAAACAAAATTAATTTTGTTTTATTCATTCAAATGCTCCTTTGAAGGATACTTAAATTATTATTTTGCCTGTTAAACCATTTTCTTGTATGACTTTGCCTATGTGAACAGGTGGGGACCAATAGGAAACTTAGAAAATGGAATAATTAAATGGAGAGCTCTGAATGGTTGGGAAGGAAAACATTGGATTCAGTGATTATGTGAGATGTGAAATCAGTCCTTCTCAGAACAACTATTTTATTTGGGAGTAAGAGTTGCCAGTATTGGCAAATACTCAGAACCCTCATCCATAGAGCCAGAGTAGTTTCCGAAATTAGTCACCTGAAAACCACTTTCTGCCACTTTTCATAAAGACAGAGCGACATCCAAGGGAGATAAAACAGATCTCTGACACTCAACTGCCAACTGCTGAATCCACAACCTGCCGAGCCTACATTCCTTTCCTTCCTCCCGTTTCAAATAAAATATCCAGACTTCTGGCCAAGCACAATATCAAAACAGTCCATCTACCCCTTCCAAAAATACAGCAAATGGTACACCCCGTGAAGCATTCATTGGGCCTTTGCATTTCAGGTGTCCACCAAATTCCCTGTGAGTGCAGGATATGTTTACATTGGAGAGACTGGCAACACCGTACAGGAAATATGCAACGATCATTGCAGATGCATCAGGCTGTATTACCCTGACAAGTTCGCAGTAGCCCAGCACTGTGTCGACATTGGCCACTAAATTAAATTCGATCAGACCAGAATCCTAGGGAGGCAGATATTCTACTGGAGCCGCATTGTTGCAGAGACCTTGGAAATCCAGATCCAAAGCCGAAACTTGAAGGAAGGATCCTAGTATTAAATATCAAACTAGAATCACGATGAATATCAAGATAAATAAATAGAATATAAAACCTTCAGAATAATGGGAGCTATTAACATTTCATACCAAATTTAATATCAAATGATAGAGAATTAAATCACAAGTAATATGCAATGAATAAAGAAATAATATGTAATAAATATAAATTAAGTTAACATTAAATATAAGGATAGATCACCGGCTGTAGAAGTACCAGACAGGATTCCGAGTATTTCACAAAGGCGAGCTCGCATATACCATTCAGTCACTGTAGGAAGCCGGCGACACTTATTGTCACCGAGTTGCACTTCTTTTATGGCAAAATGTTACACAAAGACGAGTAAAGCCTATGAAAAGAAGGTACTTGGAAAAAGACTTTGGAAAAGAGTAATCAATGCCGATACTAAGAAGTTACAGCCAGTAACGAGAATAGGAAGACAGTGGAAACTCAGAGGACGCACCTCATGGCATCCTGAGGCTTGGTTTTAAAGGGCCAATGAAAAATGAGTTACTAACTGAAATAACGATAAAATGCTATAACATAGAATTTCATTTGCTAGTATAAGAGTGGGGGATTTTTCTGGGCCAGCAAGGCTGTAGAACATCGCCATTTTTATAATAAGACTGTTCTGCTGGACTCTGATCCGGTCGGACGTATTCACTGCTACTGGACTTTGATCCGGGTGGAAACAATAGTATTCCCACTCGATTTTAATTCACGTTGGGTAGTTGCCCAACTTGAATAAGTATCTTTTTAACTAGAAGCACCCAGTAATCGTGTGATTATTGGTAATAGCTAAATTACAGCTATTACCGAATTTAGATTCAGTGTGACACAGTAAGTACATTGTCGACGAAGTATCACTAAGATAATTACGCCAAGACGGGTAGTTATAATATCACGTGCTATACTTAGGAAGAGAGTAGCAACAGATAATTATTGTGGCCAAGTTCTACATCCTAGACATCCTAGCAAAATATCCACCACGATTAGATTATTAATCAGTTAATTGGGCAGATTATTTAATTGGACAAATAAACCATATCTTACCAGTTATTCATGTTATCTATATCTGCAGCAATAACAATAACAGCCATTCACCAAACCTGAGAAACGTAAGAGTGTAAATCTCGTAGCTTGCTGACTCCGGAGCAGGTTCGAAAGAAGGACTACAAACTGTAAGTACTGAGTAAAAACATTCTCACTTCTTTAGTACGAACCTTATAAGTGGCATTTACCCATTACCAAGGGGGCGAACTGCTTCATAGTGGCTTGCCCAACTTTAGGGGCATACGAACTGTCTCATAGTGGTCGCCAATCGCGGGGCTTAAATGCACGCCTGACGAACTGCTTCAAACTTCAATAGGGATGACAGTCTACAACATAGCCAGGCCTAAAATAAACACTGTAGCGATGCAGTCTCCTTCTGCAAACTCAAGGATCTGAAGATGGCAAATCTGTTTTGCCAAAATGCATCATCATCTCTCTTCATGAAACATATAACCACATCAGCATAATTGGGATTGCAGCGGAAAAAGCACTTAAAACCATATACAACATATTTTTATCTGGATTGACGCACAATTCACTAGCCAGCATTTTTTAATGAACATTAATTTCACTTATGGCTGAATAGAATCAGCGTTTAAGAAACTACAAAATCTATTATTTTACCTATGGTTGAATAATATCTACGTACAGAAACATACGACACCTATTTGATAAAATAGGAAGTTTTCTCTAGGTTTTTTTATGCATAAACAAAAACTGCTATAATTACAGGTTATAAGAAAATCTAGCTTTATATAATGTTTTCTTTACTAAGACTGTTCCATTTTGCATGGTGTTTTAATATAAAAGTTTCATTATATGTGATAAATACAATAGACTGATTTTAATATTTTGTGGTAGGTTTAAATTGATGTCGTACACTTTGTACAAGTGTTACTTGTAAATATTTTAAATATAATATGTAAAATGTAAAAACTTTCTAATTTCATTGGTTGTTATCTGGATATGTTTTAACTTAGCTAATGTACATATTTTACAATTCTAGCTTAAATAAGTTACAAAATAAAAAGTGTGCAAATAAATATTGTAATTTGAAATTTTTTTTTTTTCGAAGCAATCCCAAAAAGATCAGTTGGTGTAGGTTAAATAAGTTTTTGAGGGTATAAGGTGGACAACAATCCTTTAAATTTTACTCTATAATACCACCCTCAAAAGGAAAATATGAAATTTATTAATACTAAAAGAAAATATTGGAAACTATTACTCTCAAATAAAATAGTGGTCCTGAGAAAGATAGATTTTGCATCTCACAACATCACGAAATTAAGTGTTTTCCTTCCCAATCAATCAGAGCTCTTCATTTCCATTTTCTAATTTTCCTATTGGCCCCCCACCTTTCCAATATGTGAAGTATATATTTCCCAATCTAGCTCACTTCTCCCAGAAAATGGCATCAGAGATAGCTGCCAAAAGCTTGGAACAAATTCTCCAACTCACCTGGTTGGAAGCCTGAGAAACAATTACCGTATTAACTCGAATATAATGCGCCCTCGAATTTAATGCACACCCCAATTTTGAAACTTGAAATCATAAAAAAAGAGTTTGCTGGCAAATGTAATGCATATCAATAGTAGGACAGGTATTTTATTTGGAATTCTGTCATAGTATTAAGGGAATAATGAACCACCACGTAAACATTTGAGATTACCATTAAATTTAACTGCCAGTTTTAAGCCTACAAGTATGTTCACTGACACATTATTCACTGACGTGTTCGTCACTAGAATTTGAGATTTCGTTCAAATTTTACACATGGGGTGCTTATATTAAGCAACTCAATGTTTTGACCCTGCCTGGATTATATATACTCAATTGTCTAGTATATACAAAAGAAAATCTAAACTCTTATCCCCTCAGGCAATCATTTCATAAACACAATACAAGAAATAGTCACATGATCAACCTGCCTTACTCTAGACTATCTAAGATTCACAATAGTCATATATACTTAAGCATTGATTTATTTAACAGACTACCTAATTACATCAAATCTTACCCCTTGACAAAGTTTAAAAACGTCTTAAATCAATGGCTAACGAGGAAAGCCTTTTACTCCATAAATGAATTTAAGGAATTAGACACAATAGAATTAGACTTATAGTAAGTAAATTTGAGATGAATTGTTAGGATTAAGCTGTGTATCTTATTGTATTATATTGTTAAATGTTAGGATTAAGTTGCATATCCTATTGTATTATATTATTAAATGTTAGGACTAAGTTAGGATTAAATGTTATGTTATGTAAAATCTATGACGAAGCCAATTGTATCAAATATACCTAACGGCTAATAAAGATTCTTATTCTTATTCTTATTCTTATTAAGAGCTAAGAGCAGCATCATAAGAAATTCTTCTCTTCTTGCCCTGCATTTCGTGACTACTATAGTCCTTTCAGATTCACCAGAGGTTTCAAGGCCAAACGTAGCTTGCCTATGATCCCCCCACTTACCAAACTCGTATGACATCATACCCCTCCAATGCCAGTCACATGACAAGCCAGCAGGGAGTTCCCCTTGGTGTCTAACCTTGCAGGTTGGCTCTGGTTTGTTTTTTTGTGTAGAAGTGTTTTCTTGTAGTGATATGGCTTCACATATGGGTGGAATGAGACGACAGTCTAAAAATGTGATTTACAATGTGTACAATTACTTCAAGTCGCTTGAAAATTGTGAAGAAAAAGTAAATGTGTTGTTTAGAGATACGCAAAACGAAGTCGCGAAAGCGTGTGGCGTATCATTAAGTACAGTGCAACGCATTTGTCAGGAAGCTCAGCAAAGTGCGCCTGATGATGTAGAGGTTCAAGCCCCGGCCCCTGGCCCGTCCTTTAATTCCCCAAGGAAAAAATTAATTCAAGTAAAGCCAGTCACAGAATTGGACGATTTCGAGAAAGACGTTATTCGCCGTTCTGTACAAGAATTTTATGATCATGGTGAATATCCCACTCTTAAAAAACTAAGGGATATGTTGAAAGAAAAGATCAATTTCAAGGGCGGTATTACATCTTTACATAAAATAGTTAGAGAACTTGATTTTAGATACAGGAAATGTAATGATGGTAGGCGTTTCTTAATGGAAAGGAAATATATCGTAACTGCACGCGTTGCATTTTTGAGGAAAATGCACGATATCCGAAATGAAAATAATCCCCGTCCTATCATATACCTTGACGAGACGTGGGTAAATCAAAATCATAGTAGGAAATTTATCTGGCAGGACTCTACAAAGAACGGTGGTCTCAGAATTCCTTTGGGAAAAGGGTAGGGTTGCCACCTGTCCCGAATTAGGCGGGACATCCCGCATTTTAAGAACATTTTCAGCGTCCCGAATTATGCCTAAGAGGGACGCATTATATTGCGGGACGCCAAATTATTCCAAAACAAAATATGAGACAGCAATTCTTGGTGGCGTATTTTGTGAATTTCGACTTGATTTGCCCATGATGTTATTCTTTGTAATTTATTTGTATAAGTCGCGCGGGCATTCTTGGGGTATGTTCGTGATCTGCACACCCATCGTGCGAGCCATTAACTGGTGATCCGACGGGGAAGTACCTAAACAGATCATATGACACTCTGCACTGATTTGCCAAGTACAGTTCCTTCTGGAATTATAGCACAGCAAAACGTGTGTAGTGTTATCAGTTGTAATTTGTGTGTTTTGTGTGTCGTTCGTTGAGTAAGAACTAATTAAATATTTCTCCTGTTATTCCTAAACTTAGTGGTAAGACATTGCCTAGTCAGAGTATGGATTGCCAATGTTCATAATTTTTTCTAAACATGTCTATGAGTGTACATTGTTTTTTTGAAATTCTATGAGAAAGCTTTAAGTTACTTAGAGCACAGAAAACAATCTTTATGGCACACTGAAGAACTTGAGTCTTAAAGAGTTCACTATCTTTCAAACATCTCAAAGACTCTGTGAAGGCACATAATGTAGAATCTGATGTTAATTTGGATGAGTTATATGAGGAATTCTGCTTTAGTTCAGGTATAATAAATGCTACTAAAATGAACTGTGCAGAAGGAGAGACTGTGTATGAGTAGGAAATGGAAGAAAATTATGCAGGAGATTGGTAAAGAACACATTCCCAATCTCATATGCTTTGTTCTGAGCATTCCTGGTAGCAGTGCCTTTCTGGAAAGAGTGTTCTCTCTCTTGAATCTAAAATGGACAGAATCCAGAAACAGATGCTCAGCTGACCTCATAATGAGTGAAATCATTTCTACAAATGTTACAGATACCTGCAAAGATTATTTAGTAAGAGTGAAACAGAACAAACAACTATTAGAAGCTGCCAAATCAAACAAGAATTACAGCTTCAAGTCACGAATTTGTCCAGGTTTATTATTATTATTATTTTGTTAATCTATTCTTTTCTAATGTTAGTGTTACTGTTACATAGCCTATTCAGTTTTTGCTTTGTAATATATTCATTCTTTCTGTTATTAATAAATTGTTCCGTGTACAAATTTAGGTATGAAGATCGGCGGTCTGCATATATTCTATAAGTGTCCCTCCTTAGCCTTACCACAATGTGGCAACCCTAGTAAAGGGTCTCGTTTAATAGTATGTCATGCAGGCTCAGCTCGTCATGGTTTTATTGAAGGGGCAGATTTAGTTTTCAGTCCAAAAGTTCTATTGATTACCACCAAGAAATGAATAGCCAAGTGTTTAGAGAATGGTTTGTAAACTTGCTAAGGAGTCTGGATGAGGGATCTGTAATAGTGATGGATAATGCGAGTTATCACTCTATGCTTAAAGAGAAAATTCCCAGTACCAATACTAAAAAAGCTGATATTGTGTCATGGCTTCAAAGTAAAAACATACCCCATAATTCTTTTCACACAATTGCTGAGTTGCTCGTTATTGTCAAACAGCATAGTAGTAACTACAGAACATATGAACTTGATGAGCTGGCCTTGCAAATGGGACATGAAGTTGTGCGTCTCCCCCCTTATCATTGCCAGTACAATCCAATAGTACTCATATGGGCGCAAGTAAAGGGTGAAGTGGCCGATAAAAATTGTACTTTTAAAATTAAAGACGTCCGAAAATTATTACACGACAGCATAAATAATGTGTCGGTTGAAGACTGACAGAATTGCGTTCGTCATGCCGAAGCACTGCAAGAAGAGGATTTTGTAAAAGAAGGGCTACGAGATAACTGCATCGAAAATATCATTATTCGTTTGTGTGATGAAAGCAGTGATGACAGCAGTGACGATGATGACCTTGATGGAGCGGAAAGCAACGAAAATTGAGTATTCTACTTGGTAAGCCATTTTTTCTGTTTTAAAATGTATTAATAATTATTTATTTATTTATTTATTCGTTGCTCCCGTACTTTACAGGTCATGTTTATAATGTTTATTTTATATAGAAATTACGTTCAGCTTCACCCACACAGAGAGAATCTTTCATCGTAACCCCCTATCGGGTAGGATGTCGTATGAGTGTGTGCGACAGCGCAGCTCGTCCGCGCCGAGGGGAATACTGTCGTCTTCTGATCAGTGGGGGAAAGCGTGCTAAATTTGGCCTTGAAACCTCTGGCGAATGTGAAAGGAGTATAACTAGTATTTTTATACGCTCTATGTAATGCTAGTAATAGGCCAACGATAAAATTAATGAAGTCGAGAATTACAGCAATGCAATGTTACGCAGATAAAAGTTACCGGTACTGCCAACCTACGAAACAGATTTGTACTCGAATTTAACGCGCACCTCAGTTTTGAAAGCTATAAATGGACAAAAAAGTTGCACGTTAATATTCGAGTAAATATGGTATATAGCTTAGGTATTTATATTGAAAGTGAATTTTCTGACTCACGCCTGATATAATGTTGAATTAATCTTTCCTCATCTATTTTCCTTGTCAAAACAAGGCCCTTCTTTGTCCTACAGGAGAGTTCTCTAATCAGTTCATATTAGGTTTGTTCCAAAAGCAAACCCATGACTGCTTGAGAATTTGCTGTACTGCACATGTCCAATCTATAACTTATTCGTGATTTTGCACTTTGGGTACAATTAGAAAAATTTGGAATCAATATGAGATATTGTTTGATATTTACAAATACTGTAAACAAGAATAAGAAATAAATTTATAGCTTATTAATTTATCAAGATCACTCTTAACAAAATTCGTGTAATTTATGTTCTTATGCCATTAATTATTACGTTTGCCTCAGAAGGGATGCCTAGGCTGTTAATAATCAATTGCCTGAGTTTTAAGGCTAATTTCTTTGCTAATAATTATTCAAATTTAAAAAATAATCATGTTATTTATTTTCTGACATCGTAGAAAATTCACGAAATAAGTTCTATTGCAAAGCTGTTGGAGAAATTCACTGAATTCTAAAAGATAGCAGGTACAATGTTAGTTAATCAGTGACATAATCTCACATAATTACCAACGGTCTTATTTCATAACCCTAAAACCAGTTTTAAATCGATACATTTTTTAATTTTGATTTACAATTTTACTTGTAGGCCTACTCAGTTATATTTCTAGAAACAAGCTGAGTTTATATATGAATTCTATAGCTTATAAAATATCACATTCTTAAATTTCTCCGTTTTTAGTGTCCTAAAGAAAATAAATACATTTAGTAACATAGAAAAATACACCTTTACCGTTCACCTTCTGGGAGGGTGGACTTGAAAAATTTGTTCGTGTAATCGCCAGAAACGAAACCGTACTCATCAGATTAGAATAGAATATGTATTTCCCTTTAATATGTTATATATGCAATGTGCATCGTCATTATAAACTATAATTTGGAAAACTTTTAATTATCTTCCAGTATTCATACACATAAGTAGCCTATGCTTGTAAATCAGGCACAAGGTTATTGGAGGGAGGAGTCAGATGCGTGAAAATAGGAGTTGTGGTTTCTGTGCATGTCTCTGATAACAATTCATGGTAGAGCCTGCAAACTTTTATTACAGTACATAAACGGTCCGTGAGAACACATGGAACAGAAGACTGAAAATCAGAATCACGAATTCTCACTTTGGGAACACGTGTGGAGAAAGAGCGCATGCACAAATGATGTGTTCATGGTTTCTGAGTGCTTTGGGAACAAACCTATTGTGATTCATGATGCTAATGTTAGCAGCATGGATCCAAATCCATGGCCGAGTATAAATAAACACACTTGTTTAATAAGACGATAAACGCGGGAAGTGATATAAACAGTGAAACTAATGAATCTTAAGAGCTGATGGGCAACTTACATACACTTTAAGCTCCACTTACGTCACATTCTTTCCTGGACTAGTTTTGGGGAAACAACTCATCCCCATCCTCGGCTGTTGGTCGACTGGTATCCACACGGCAGTGGCTGGGCCAGTGGCCACTGCCGTGTGGATACCAGTCGACCAACAGCCGAGGATGGGGATGAGTTGTTTCCCCGAAACTAGTCCAGGAAAGAATGTGACCTAAGTGGAGCTTAAAATGTATATAAGTTGACCATCAGCTCTTAAGACACTTGTTTAATCTCAGAACAAACAGAAAACGAGATGAATTAGTCAATGATTCCGATTCAAACTGAAGAGATTCTCCCTCCTGAACTACCTGTCTCTCCTCAAACTGAACCTACAAGGTGCAAGGAGACTGTTGGCTGTGGATGGAGTAATAAACTAACAGGGCAACACCTCCAAAGGCCCCTGAACCATCATTGATGTCAACCCTGTAGGAAGTGTAGCCAGGGAGAATCAAACGATGCTCAGCAAAAAAGGTGAGTCTTTTGGAGACAGACAGAAGCAGCCCTGGATGAAATAGGAGTACAGAGATCGCCTGGAATCTGAAAGCTTCACGGCCGTTAAAATTTGAACATGCCATTGGCAGTGTGCATGCATGGACTGCTAAAGTCTACAGTGAAATTACAGTCCAGGGCTCTGCTCTTTAGTTGATCAGGTGGATACTAGCGTGATACTGTCAATGTTTTCAACTCAGCATGTTTCGCTTGCATTCAAATTCCCGCCGCCTCTGTCTCTGACGTGGTCCATGCTTTCAGTTTGCAGGCGAGCTCTGTAACTTCAAGCTCTCGAGATGGCAGCGATAACCATTCAAGTTTCAAGAGAGGAGAGATTATGAAAAAGATTAGGAAGTTGGAGTATAACTGTTGAAAATGAGAAACCTGGGTTCCGGTTAGTAATTAAAATAAAGGAAGTAGTGTAAGTAACTCATCTCAATATTATTTTTTCATAGTAAAAACTTCCCTGTATAAACTTTCTAAATATTTCTAGAAAGATTAGGAAGGTTCATTCTGTTTCAAATCATAAAGACTCATAACACGGAGAGAAAACGTCAACAAAATTCACAGGATTAATTATATCCATAAAGTGATTTAAAAAATATACATTTTATAGATTTTTGGTCACTCATTTCTTTGTGTAGGATCCTGTACAAAAAGTAAAAAAATTGCAAAAAGGTTTGGGTAATTTAAAAAAAAAAAATCATTTTTCTCAGATCTCAGACATCTAGTCAAAATTTCATAAAGGGATTGCAATGGGATCATGGTGACTATTCCACTCATATTGATATTGACCATTGACATTTAGCAATTCCTCGAATATAGACCAATCACGGCCATTTATCTTAAATATTCTTGTAGGAATCATGAGGATGGCATTTTATCGGGTAAAATCGTCTGCTCGTTACTGGACACGAAAGCATCAGTGTGCAATTTGCCATTAAACAGCACGCAAACAGATTATTTTATACAACATAACTTGAGTTGTTTGATGAAACTTGTCACTGCTACATAGTCACAAATCTATCAACAAACTCGTAAACTCTTGTGGGATTACTTGTGATAAATTTGGACAAATACGAACTACGAGGGCTGGTCAGTAAGTAAGGTCTCCAACACTCTAGCCCAAGCTCACAACGTCGGACGAGAGATTTAGCGCCACTGCCATGTCCTGCTCTCTCCCCTCTTTCAAACGAGCCATTGCTGCAGCCGCTGAACCTTTTAGTGTCCGATTTCCGTCCCCGCCAAGTGCAGCCTCCGCGAACCCACCTCACACAAACCTTATGGAACATCAATTTGTCACTCAAAATGGTCTATATGGAACCTTTAGAAATGTCAGGAAGCAATAAACAAAGTTCACGAGTAGTGACGCGTCGATCTTGTTGCACCAATTCATCTACTTTTGCCACCATCTCATCTGTGACGGCTGTAGTTGGCCTCTCACTTCATTCTTCATCATGAATATTTGTCCGGCCCTGTTATACTCAGGAACCCATTTATACACATTTTTTATGTCCATACATCCCTCTCCATAAACTTCGCAAAGCTGTCTGTGAATTTCAATTGGCGGAACTTTTTTTGCAGTAAGAAACCGTATGACTTCGCGTAGGCACAATTGGCGGAGACGGAAATTGGGAGATCCATTTCAAACAGCTCTACCTTGGACACTAAAAGGTTCAGCGGCTGCAGCAACGGCTTGTTTGAAAGAGGGGAGATAGCAGGACATGGCAGTGGTGCCAAATCTCTCGTCCGATGTTGTGAGCTTGGGCTAGAGTGTTGGAGACCTTACTTATTGACCAACCCTCGTATATGTGAACTTGAGGCTATGCCGATGTTGAGCAGGGCTTCCAACCGGTTCTCTCTGTATAACACAGTTTTTAATCCAGCTTACTTCTCCCAGAAGATGGTAGTGGAGCAAGCAGTCAAAAGCTCAGAACCAGTCCTCTTACTCACCCTGTTGGAAGCCCGAGAAACCATAATATTAATGAGGGATCTATTAGCAAACCCAGCAATCTCCATTTTTGATAAAAGATAAAGATGGTCACTTCTAATAAAAGTTAAATGCATTTTCTTATACATATTTAGTGTATGTATTGCAAATGTACAAAAAACAGTCCAAACAAAGTGCAATATGCATATTATTTATGAAATCAATACACAACATTTACTCGTACATGAGAGCGAAATAATAACAGTAAGGCAATATTATCCTTCCACTTGGTAATACAGTCAACCCTTGATATAATGCCCCTCTTTACAATGCCACCCTCGCATTGCGCCAATAAATTAAGTGAACGGATCTTCTCCCATATAAAGTACATACGAAACCTCGTTACTGTGCCAATTCATTTAGTGCCAGTGAATATAAGGCAAGATTTTTACAAAATATAGATTGCAGTGATTTTTTCTGTTGCAGAATTCTTTTAAAACTGGTGTGAATGTTAGGAAGAATATTTAAAAAAAACATACTGTACTGTATTTCTGAGAAATGAGTGTTTCCCTGCCACCTGTGGAATGAGGAAGACATGTTAAGAAGTTGGACTGACAGCCTTGCTTGAGGGTTAGTCGTTACTCGTAAGATAGTTAAAATGAAGAGAGCTGTTGTTACACTTCAAGAGAAACGAGAATTTTTTGAATATAGTGAAAGATTTCCACAGTATAGCCAGCAGGCTATCACATCACATTTTTCATTATTGTGGGGCAAACTGTTAGCACTATATTGTGCCATTTGTATTTTTAAAACAAACTAAATTTCATTGTAGTGCCACTCTCGCTTTATGCCATTAAATGTTAAGAGAACGGATGGTAGCATTATATCGAGGGTTGACAGTACGTCTTTGGAATCAGACACTGAAGTTGGCTCATGGCCATGGTTAACGTGCAATTTATAATGCAAGAATACATTATACACAAAAATACAAAATTATCAACATTATAAAATCAATATACTCACAAAACAAATGCCGAATAAAGATGGGTTTCCAATTATCAGAAGAATTTTATACGTCAAAAGGACTTTTACAAGGATGTTGCTTATCTCCGACATTGTTCAAAATATATATTGATATGGCTCTTCAAAACTGGACCAGGAAATGTCGATATATGGGAATTAAAATTCATCCAGATTACTACCTGCTTAATATACTTTTTGCGGATGATCAAGTAATAATTACTGAGGATGCAGATGATGCGTCATATATGATCAGAAAGTTGGTAGAAGAGTACAGGATATGGGGATTAGAAATAAATTTCAATAAAACTGAATATTTGCCAATGGATTTGGAAGAAAAGTTAATATGTAACACAGAAGAAATTGCACATGTTGAATATTTTAAATATCGAGGGTCTATTATACAAAAAGATGCAGCAACTAATTTAGAGATTCAAAGAAGAATAACGGATGGGAAGAGAATTATAGGAATGCTAAATTCAATCTTATGGAGTAAAAATATTTTTACATAGAACTAAAAAATTAATATATCAGGCAGTATTCCAAAGTACAACATTATATGGCGCTGAAACTTGGACCATAAGTAGACAACAAGCAAACAAATTAATGGTATTAGAAATGGATTTTTGGAGACGTTCAGCAAGAAAATCCAGGAAAGAAAAAATTCGGAATAATAGAATAAGGGAAATAATGCATGTTGAAAAGAATATTTTGGAAATTATAGAAGAAAGACGCTTGAGATGGTATGGACATGTACTCAGAATGACAGAGGATAGAATACCCAAGCAAATTTTGGATTGGAAAGTAGAAGGAAAAAGAAGAAGAGGGAAGCCCAAAGAGTGATGGATGGATGGAGTGAAAAGGAGTATGGCGAGAAAAGGATTAAGTGAAGAAGATGCTATGGACAGGGACTTATGGAGGCAAAAGATTGTTGTGGGATGAAGGAAAACCATTGTATTGTGGAATATTCCTTAATAAATAAAAATAAAAAAATAAAAATAAAAATACATTTTCATTACTTGTCGCCTGCAGGTTATCTCCAACTCTGTATTTGTGTAAGAATTTATTTTAAATTTAATTACTTAATAACAAAATTCTTTCCGCAAAAAAAGTGACTTAACATTTCTGTAATAAACACAAGAACACTCAAAAGAATTCCCAGACAGAAAAGTATGAAAGGTGACTGCATATGAAGGATTGTGATCGGAATATATTCGTCATGCAAGTCGGACATTCTCCATGCTCTATCAAAGAAATCTGTAGGTCGAAACATATCTTTGTATATTTTCCTTGGTATTCCCCCTGCCAGCAAGCGACCTATCATTTCCCGCAGTCGCTTGGCCTTCAATCTATTTGTAATATGAACTATCTGATGAATCTCATAGACCGTAAACTTCAAAGCATAAAGATTTCCCATCACTTCCTCTCTGCAATTAGTTAGAATCTCAGCACTGAAAATCTCCTCACAGAGATTAGCTGCTGATCTGGGGCTGTCAAGAAACAGAATCAAAGCGTTCATTGTATTTCTTACGAAATGAACCAAATAAGGTTTTTTATTTTCGTATGTAAAAAGATTGGAATGACCATCAAAAATTAAATCATAACCTAACTCCTTAACTTCTTCCAAACTACTAATCTGGTACATGAATCCCGGCTCAAAAAAGTAACTAGTGACGAAAGTTTGGAAAATTGTGTTCACAGCAAAACTGAATACAACCCAGAAAAAAAAGAACACTCTAATATTCATAGTTTGAGGCATTTCTGAAACGCCTATGCCCAGCATTACAGACCAAGCATCAAGAATGCATCGTACTGAATCGGCATACATCCAAATTTCTTGTAAATTTCCCAAGGACCTAATAAGCCGCAGAATAAAACCAGCAATAATGAGAGAAAATATGATACTTAACCAAGCATATGGTCGAAATACTCTAGAAATGCTTGCCCATCGTGGAAAATGATGAGCTCGTTCTACATACCATTTGTACGTTAACGTAAAGTAGTATATAAATTCATTGTCAAGAACTGAAGTTTCTATATCGTATTCAGTGTAACTCACAAGATCAGATGTGGGGATTATGTTTTCATAAATAATATTTAAATTTTCATGTTCAGCAATAAGTTCAATCATCGATACAATTACTCCGTAACACTTTTTGTCAGCACTGCACCCATGATCATTGCGAAAGTCATTATCTACAAACGAGGGATTTAAATTAAAAGAGACATGCAAGGATTCCTGCTGCTGATAATGAGAAATGCTGAAATCGGAATTAGAATTATTTCCTTCAAGGTCACAAAGGTTGATTGCAACTGTTTCTGACTTGTGGCAGTAACGTGTGTACACTTTTGGTTTTTCGCCACTGTTCCGGAAAATTAACACCGGTATCCATACATACAATTTACAAAGCTGTACCAGAACGTTGTTGGCCATTTTATATGTAAGAGGAGTACCTTCAATTACGAATAAGTAAGGTGTCCAAATGTGTATTAGTTTCATAAATGTGAGAAGCTTACATTGTGAAATTATTTTTCTTACATTTCGAGCTATCACAATGGTACCATGCAATGTATGAAGTGACCAAACTCTATGTTTAGCACTTTGAGGAGAAACATACAACAACCATTTTTCTCTTGAATGAAGATGTCTTATAATGTTGTTCTCAACCTTGCTAAAAGGTTCTTTGTCGTAATTGGAGAACTTAAAATTGAACTGTGCCAATACCAGATCGAGCATTTCTCTAAAAATGTTACCATAAAAATCCACTTTTGAAGGGTCGAGCGTTTGGACCGTGAATTCTTCAGTAATGGAACAATAGTCAACGCTCGGCTTAACTGAAGTCGATTTAAAGTAAAGTTCTTCAATATTTTTTATTGTTTTTTTTGTCAGGCGTGCTGAAGCTATTTCCAAAATTATGAGAAGAGTGTCACCAGTATTGAACATATGATCACTGGTAGCCAAAATACATTTCATCAGCGAGTCATGGTTTTTTTCGTTGATATTGCTCAGTTTTCCACAAGTTATTCTAAAGGAAATTATCAAGCAGAAAAATACCTGGAAACAAGATAATTTCAACATGTATAGGTATTCATTGTTTTCACGTACAACGTTATCTATTTATCTATACCCTCGTAAATAAAAATTGTCTTTGTAAAATTTACAATCTACTTTTTACAGTACACTTACACTCTCGACTGCATTAAGTGAAGCTAAGTGACTACAAGTGGCATAAGCTATCCTAAAATGCATATACTGCAAGTGAATACGACGACAGACCAACGATTTTTATAGTTTTAACTATCATAGCCATAATCTAAGTTCTTGACATTGCAAAATATAATGTAATAAGTTTTATGTAATGTAAAATTATATTTTAAACTTTACTAAGGTAAATTTTATGTACGAGGGTATAAGATATAAGGTACTTTTAACTAATACAATGATGGTATCGACACTCTACTGCAATGAAATTCGTCAATGATTTAATGCTTAAGTATGTAAATATGTAAAAAAAAAAAAAAATTAAAACGTATGGTTCTGTACGCTAACAAGGGAGCTTTTCTGTCATTTATTGAGATGTAGGAAAAGATGGAAATTACTGGGAGCGAGGTCCGGGCTGTAGGGTAGGATGTTGAAACATCTCCTAGTCAAACTTTTGCACAAGACTTCCAGGGAGGTGTTTAAGTATCCACCCTACAGCTCGGACTGCACACTCAGAGATTTTCATCTTTTCCTAACCCTTAAGAAATGACAGTGAATGATAGTGAATGAAAGAGAATGGTAGAGATTGACGTATCGGTATCATAATGATATCCATTTCAATATAGTTTTTCATTATAACACGGATTGGTATCGATTATTATCAAACATGGAACAATCTTGAAACCTTCAGAGCAGCAAATGAAACAGCGTAATTAAACAACCTTTAGCCTATTTAAAATAAAATCAATTTTGTTCGTCTTAATTTTATTATTAAAGTCTACTAAATTTATTTCCTGTATATTAATGTGGGTAGTTTGACATTAAAGCTTCAAGAGAAACCCTATGACCTGCATGCTTTATAGGCTGCCATCTATCGAAAAAATTTAGGACTATAATAGGTGAGGGCGAGAGTCGTCTGCTTTATCATTTACAAGGTATAATCCCAATTATGGTCGAACAAATACAGTCTTATAGTCCAGTCATTTGGTAGTTTTACCTGGAAAGTTTTCCGGGAGTTTTGAAAATTGGTGATTTTATAGATTTCGACGTGCTCTTTTCGAATTTTCACTTTGCTACCTCGTATCTTTGCCGCTCGCGCCACCATATTGGAAAAATGGCGCCCAAAAACAGTTTTTCACAATATCTCCTTTCCGACTCATTTTACAATGAAAATAGTTATGTAATAAATTAAACTAGAGAAAATTTCCTATAATTTCTGTAGTAACGATTTTTTTTAAAATGGATAGTTTCAGCGTACGAGCGCCGCGAAGTCTACTCCGACACGCGTTTTGGCCAAAGCCACGGAAGATGCGGATACGCCACTACCTGCATCATTTTGCGGTAAATCATTTAATGAGCGATTTTAACTAAATAAGGTCTCCTGATTCCAAAAATGTCATTATTTTTGTTGTTTCACATCTAGTTTTCGTGTTTGCTGTTATGGCGGACGCAATTTTAAGGTCTGTGTAGACTTTTTGGGGGCTTATAGTAGCTAAACGGTAAGTCGTATAAAAAAAAGCTGTTGCAGAAGCAGTAACGGATTTTTAGAGATCTAAAAGTTTGGTCTTATGATTTTTTGGCGTATCTTCATCAGTTATCCCTTAGATTGAGTTAGATTTTTTTTATTTTAAATAAATTCTGTATATTTTTCTCACATTATGTAATATTGGCACACATGGTATGAAAGATAGAATCATACAATTTGGTAGGAATTTGGGCACATACAACAGTCATAAGCATGCTAAATTTGGTGTTTCTAGCTGCCCCATAAGTATAGAAAAATTTGCTGGATAGCCGTAACATCATTCACATCTACGGCAGTCTAATCTTCCACTTATTAACATTGATGTTTATTTACTTCCAGATGAGCTAGAAACTTGAAATTTGGCAAACTTATAGATTTTAGATTTATTAAAATACATGTTCAAAATCGTTCAGCTCGATCAATGTAATAAGATAATTAAGATACCATTTGCTCAACTAAAATATATTTTATAGATTATAACCAATGTAAAAATTCCCAAAAGTTCAAATCTTTAATATTTCCCCCTCCAAACAAACTTCGATTTTTTTTTGTCACTGATCATTTGTACGGCATCAGATGATTTGGCAAAAATAAATTTATTTTGGCCTGCACTCATAAAAAATACTGGAATACATACGTCTTGGACTGTGAAAATATTATTTGATTTTTCCCCGAAAAATATTATCAAAATTATCATAATTTTTAAGTATTTTTTATCCTGTAAGCTAGTCTAAGCAATAACTTATATCTCTCGTTGTGAAGTACCTATTGCAAGAAAACATGACGTGTTACGTAGAAACGGTCAACGGATTCATGTTCAGAGACCCAAAATTGGTTAAGATCACCTATCACACCACTTACCGCAAAGGAAAAAGATTCCAAATTCAGCATCAAAGCTGCATACAGTTATTTTATTATACAAAATGTCAAAATAATATTTTTCACAAATGTCAATTAACCAGATGTGATAGAGAAAAACGAAATGCATTTTCGAATTTTGCACAAAGCTGCATACAGTTATTTTACTATACAAAATGTCAAAATAATATTTTTTACAAATGTCAATTAACCAGATGTGATAGAGAAAAACGAAATGCATTTTCGAATTTAGCACAGCGAATTTAATCAAACACACCTATTTTCGTTTTTACCGCAGAAATTTTCGTCTTTTTTCTAGGCTGATATAATCAATACGGCAATCAGCATTTCATCTACATTTGATTCCATAATAGTTGTCAGCGAAGATGTACATCTTCTTATTCTTTTGACGGCTCTATCTACGCGTTCAAACATAGCCTATATAATCTCAGACCAGGAATAGGAAAAATTTCGCAATGAATATATTCAACTCCATACCACTGCTAAACTTGGTGATAGGTTTGGAACGAATGTTGTCGTGCTACTGCTTCCGTCGGTGGCAGCGATGCAATATTAAATTTATTTTCATATGCTGATTTTGTGAAGCATGTATATCTATAGTTGTTTAACGACACACTTTTCACTGCACTGTAACCATACAATGCAAAGAGGAAGCTTCAGCAATGATCTTTGGATCTGCATTTTGGTTTTTGAATACCTGGACAAGCTCGTTTAATTCTGTTTTTTTTTAATACATTAGCACTTTTATTTTTCTTTGTTTAAAGAGTGCTGATGTTGTATCACAGCCACTGAAGGCATGCATAAATAATATTATGTTATCTGTGGCTGTTTAATTTTTGTTGAATATATTCGTTGCGAAATTTTCCCTTTTCCTGGTTTGGGAATATATAATATATGTGTGTGTGTCTCTGAACGCGTAGATAGAGCCGTCAAAAGAATAAGATCTACATCTTTGCCGACAACTATTACGGAATCAAATGTAGATGAAGTGTTGATTGCCGTATTGATTGTTATTAGCGTATCCGCATCTTCCGTGGCTTTGGCCAAAACGCATGTCGGAGTAGCCTTTACGGCGCTCGTACGCTGAAACTATCCATTTTACAAACAAATCGTTACAGCATAAATTATAGGAAAATTTCTCTAGTTTAATTTATTACATAACTATTTTCATCGTAAAATGAATCGTAAAGGAGATATTGTGAAAAAACTGTTTTTGCGCGCCATTTTTCCAATATGGCGGCGCGAGCGGCAAAAATACGAGGTAGCAAAGTGAAAATTCGAAAAGAGCACGTCGAAATCTATAAAATCACCAATTTTAAAAACTCCCGGAAAACTTTCCAGGTAACCCCCTTTTTGAGCACCAAATGACTGGACTATTATGCTACTTGCCTACAATGGTATTAAAGATACTCGTATGAAAATTACGAAACTTGATTTGCATCTTTCATTACCATACTGAACCAAACTGAAGCCCAAGCTTTTGCTCATTCTGGCACTAGTAATGATTGTATTACGTTTTATGAAGGTAAAATCATTTTTTAGTACATACTCCACAAAGTGGATGTTTCTCGGACTGCTAACAAACCGGAAAGTAGCACTTTATCATACTAGTATGGTAAAGTAATTTTACCGTACTAGGCCGATAAGTTGCCATGGTAACCCTTAGTGGATGTATTTCCATTTTATATGTTAAGGGTTTTATGGTTCATTGTCAAGCATAGCAAACCTTGTCATTTAGAAATCTTGAATTTAAGAAATATATTCGATAATAATAACTTTTTATAAATTTTATGACTTTGGGTGGACTTGAACGCACGAAGTTTGCATTATTAAGCCATAGTTTAGTCCCCTAGACCATGAGTGCTAGTTGATAGGAACGGCTTCAGATGAGCCTCTTGTATGATTACTTTGTTTAAGTTTCGTTGCAGAAAATATGATAAAAATGACGTTTAATTTCAAATGAGGTATTTAAATATATTTAGTTTAGTTAATCAATATTACTATCTTAACGAAGTTTTTAAAAGTTTTTTGAAGGAAAAGAAACACAAATGGGGGGGGGGGGGGGGGGGTGACAAGAAATTTTCCGCACCGGGTACCACCTAAGCTTGCTACGCCACTGATTGTATGTACAGGTAGGGAAAAAAAAGTGGACCTACTAAAATATCTAAGTTGCTGATATGAGCCACTGTGCTTGCCTAGTGGGTTCTAGGCATGTGCAGTGGCCCATATCGGCAACTTAGATATTTTATAGGTCTGCTTTTTTTCCCCTACCTGTACATAAATATATAGCTACAATATTGCACAGATTATTAAATAAAGGGAAGTAATTATGGTAGCAGTAACCCTGAATAAGAGAAAGTGTTTTTTCTGTGCATGATGCCTAGCCAGTTCTACTGCATGCAGAGATCTGACATTTTTAACATAGATGGACTGAAAGGTGCACCTCAAATCCGGATTTTTAATTTTTGCTTTCGTTGAGAGTTTTGAGTAAAAAACTGGCAAAAAACATAAATTATTTGCACTATCGAAGCATCAGTTTTCGCTTTTGCATCAAAATTGTGAAATTAATTGCAGGTTGCCTTGCTTTTTTTCTCATAACAAATTGGAAATAAGAGCAAAGTTTATAAACATGCAGTACTGATACAGTCTTTGCTTTCTTCATGTAGAATCATTGAAAATGTGTGAAAAACTGAGCTCATTAGTAGTAAAATTACAGAACTTTTACTAAAAACTATTGTATGCACCACGTATACAAAAACTTTAGTGGACTCAACCAGTATTTCAGCTTTGGCTTACGCCTCGGCCTCAATACAAGATTCGTCTTTGCGTACTTGATACAAAAATAGCTATTAAAAAATCCCTTTAGGCAGGCCTACAGGCTGAGGTAGATTTTGAAGTGCTTTTGGTTTAATTTATTGTTGCTGCGCAGCATTCTTCTTCTTTAGCCTTGGCATGACAAACCCGCAATAATAACTGCAAAAAAGAGGAAAGAGAACTTTTTCAAACATTCAAATCTCGCCTTATATGAGAGCTATCGAGAAACTAGTTATTCATTTGTAGAGTACTCATCAAGAGCTTTTCAACGACACTCCACAAGACGTGGTTTCAAAAATTTCGAATTTCCATCCCACCCACCCCCACTCATACCCCCAAAACCCCCGAATCGTTGGTCTCACTGTGAACTCCAGAGGGAGTACTCTAATTTATTCAAACAAAGTTTGCCTCTATACTTCATATGGGCCGAGATATAAATTTTTCAAAATTTCAACCCCCTGCCCTGACCCTTGGGCCAATTTTGCTCATTAACAAACTAGAATAAGAATAAAATTTGGTTCAAATATCTTCAAAATTACGGCCGCAAGGTGGTTTTGTAATTAGGAGGCATGAAACGTAAAGATGTGAAAGAATTTTTCAAAAGTCATGACACTGTATTGATCCCAATAGGTAGATTTTTCTTCGAAATCAACCTAATACCTTTGTCTCAATAAACACCATTATAGGCTCGTTGCATAGTGTTTATTTTTTCAAGAGTTACAGTTTCTAACGTAAGCTGTTTTCTTACCTGTAGCTTCTTTATGGTCATTTTGTTCAATACCATTCAAGTTTTTTAAAATACACTTACTGGTAGTGTTATTAATGGCGTTCAACCTAAAATAATATATTTGCCAAAAGTAGTTCAGATGTGGACTACTGGAAGGAAGGAGAATTACTGGTTTTCTTGCAAGACCTATACGATTCTTAATACCAATGGGGCATGGTTTGTCATTAGGCCTAATCATTTCCATGTTATGCCAATATTAATACAGTATTTTATGGAAAATTACAAAAGCTGCACAAACACCCTCCAAGCCTGAATTAAAAAGTGTTGTTTACAATTCCATTAATCAACGTAGGGAATGTCACACCTAAAGGCAGCTGTCAAAAAGCTCAGTGACAGGTAAATTTTCAATGGCATATTCCACCGTAATTGTAACTTATATGTTTGTTTACATAAGACAGTTATTAGAACTTGACGTTTAACTATACTGTTACTGTTTACTAAACTTTATTATTTAACAAATCAATTATTACGTTTAGTTATTATAGCAACCAGCCAATGTTCACTGCAATAGCAATATAATTACATATCAAATCAATCAATATATAATTTGTCTGTAATTTTGAGCAGTGGCTTATTTAAAGGGGAGTAATGGGTGAAACTTCTATTTTCTATATGTCTAAAGCTACATACTTTATTTTTTGTGTACATACTCATGGTGTGATAGACAATGTCGCAAATAAGTTTCATTTCTGCCAGTTTATTAGTTTAATCAAAAATTAAAATACTGAAAAATATGCTTGATCAAAACAAAACTTGCGACACAATTTTTACTTCCTCTGCCCGTACCATAGCTATTATGGGTAGAGGAAATATTGTTTTCGGCCCTGAAATTCGAAGTTTAGCTTTTAACATAAATACTTGTTTTGAGGCTGCCTGAATCCAAAAATACTATTTTCGGAAACATGTCTCTGTGTGTCTGTGTGACTCTGTGTGTATGTGCCTGTGTGCATGAACTCCAAAACGGAAAATTGTATGATAACAAAATTTTGTATTTGAGTTAGGTACCTTCTAAAGCTGTGACATGAAGATTGGTAACAACTTTCTCTTATTTTTAAAGGGATTCTACATGAATAAAATTTGTTTTTTTCGCAATTATCTTGAAAATGGCTCAAATGATTTTCATTATGCCAAGAGCTGAAACTTCTATTCATACATTTTTCGAAAAAAAATTCTCTGAAGGGTAGTTATAAGCCATCCACTCTGAATATATGCTATTTACAATATTGCCTCTTGTTCTATATTAGAATATCAAGTGAGAAAAAATGTATTGGTCATGCTTAAAATAAAGTTAAATTACGGAGTGTATTAACTATTTTTATTAGGGTTATGTATCTTTGGGGGATGCGATATGATGTTGAGTACGATCGTAATTTGACTTCGTAGTTGCGGGATATCTGGATGTTGTCTCAGACTTTGGTGTATACACATAAAGAAATAGGTTTTTTTTTTCTGGGAGTTGTTGAATATTGTGAGGATTTGATGACCGCTGGTTATGCAGACCGCTGATTGCCCCTTGAAGGCCATAATGAAAAGCTGTTACGATTAATTGTATTTAACGTAAGAAATATTTTTATTATTCAGTACTGTCAGAATTATATCATGTAAAATGCGGGCATTAAAAATGCTTGGCATAAACATCTCGTTTTTAAGACTATCCCTCACCTCTGATATAGAGCATTTTCCGACAATGGTGCTTTGTGGCACCTATCATATATTTTATATTGCTCCCAGTAATGAAGCATAGGGCCTCCATGTGGAGGTAACTGTTGTCTATTTGAAATGTTTTAAGCTTATTTCCTGACAGAGGGCAGAGTGATAGGTGGTAAGCTCATCACTCATCCCCCCCCCCCACCCGGAACTAAGGTATTACTTGGACGTGAAAGGGCTGAGGAATTTTGACCAGAGGTGCTAATTTAGGCTTGGAATTCTTTACGCACCTTAAATCTACGACATGGGCCCCCTGCTTAAAGACCCTCCCGGAGGGAGGATTTA